>CM053273.1:27343716-27415954 GCA_028583415.1 Protea cynaroides | reverse complement strand
TGTTCTATTTGGAATTGGGAAAATATATCAAACAATTTGTCTTTGACATTGCTATTTTTCTCGGATGTAATGCAATCCTCCATCAGAAAGTCTCTAGACAAAGGCCTTATGGCCATAATCAGAAAATCCACTTAACAAGAACTTTTTAGACATGAAAGTCTTCTAAAAAATGGCACTGGTTTCATATTTTTTCCATTTTTCTTTGAATTGATATCAATTTTTAAGTGCATAGAGCTTGATTTCAGATCTGTCATGATGTGCTGATTTGCATGATTGAAAAGAGTCATTTTTCACAAAGAAAATATACTGTTTTAACTTGTTTTTCTTAATGAAATTTTAGATCAGATAGTTATATACATAGACATATGTCTGTATTTAATTTTCATTAAGAATAGAATTTTATTTGGAATTTATGGTGCAACTGGTCAAAAATCTGGAACAGACCTGACCAGTGTATTTGCCTGTACTTGGGGAATGTTTTCGACCTGCCTATGGTCTCTTTTAGGAATAGCTTCCTTGAGACAAAATGTTGGCCTCTGAGTCTTCTTTTCAGGGATATCTTTTAAGAATTTTTTGAGTAAGTACAGGGCCCTATGTGCCCATTTTGGTCCAGCCTGTCAAAGCTGTTATCTTGCTGCATGTTCCATCATGTTTTTGATTGATTCTCATATGCTTTGGTTGTTTCTCACATGCCATATTTGATGCTATATTTGTTCACATGCTATGTTCGGATGCTCGTATGCATACACTACTATAATTGGAATGGTCACACTGCCATAATTGGATGATTACTGCCATGATTGGAATGATCATACTCACATGCTATATTAAATGTTTTTTGTCATAATTAGGGTAGAAAACCCTAAGATGGAAAGAAAATAGCAATTAGGGTAGAAAACCCTAAAATGGAAAGAAAATAATTAGGGTAGAAAACCCTAAAATGGAAAGAAAATAACAATTAGGGTAGAAAACCCTAAAATGGAAAGAAAAGTACAGATTAGGGTAGAAAACCTAAAAAATGCAAATAAAATTACAATTAGGGTAGAAAACCCCAAAATGGAAAGAAAGTAGCAATTAGGGTAGAAAATCCTAAAATAAAAAGAAAATAGCAATTAGGGTAGAAAACCCTAAATATGGAAAGATAATGGCAATTAGGGTCTTGCCATGCTTAGAAGATAGCCTACTAGATCATGCCATATAGGCTCTTGCCTTATTTGCAATACATGCTATATTTGAAAGATTTTTAAACAATCTTACTGTATGTGAATTTCTTGTCATAAATGTTTTATGTGCCATATTTAGATAGAATATTCTATTTTTTGGCAATAATTTATTTTATGCAACACCCTAGTCAAACTGCCATATCTGCACACTTCTAGAAGACAATCTAGGCGTGGGGACGTGCATTTAGGCACCCACATTCTTGGGAAGGGCATAATGGGAATAATAAAACCTTAATAAAGAAAGAGAATTCTTTGCCAAACCTTCCAAAATTAGAATTCAGAATGAAAAGGGTAATTTAGGACGATTTGCCCCTCGGCAAACCCTAAACCTAGAATAGGTTCTAAACCCTAAACCTAGAATAGGTTCTCAATCATTAACCTAGAACAGGTTATCCATCCCGAACTACGCGGATTCTGATTCCTAGGGCAAACCCTAGGATACGTAGGCTATTTGGGAGAAACCCAAATTCGGATCCACACCTTAGTCCGCTCGGACTATCCATAGATCCACTAGGATATCCATATTCTAACCCAGAAAGGGTTATTCAAACTTTAGTCCACTCGGACTATCCATAGATCTACTAGGATATTTATCAAAACCTTAGTCCACTCGGACTATCCATAGATCCTCTAGGACATCCCCCATATTTTAACCCAAATAGGGTTATCCACACTTTTAGTCCACTTGGACTATCCATAGATCCACTAGGATATTATCCACATCTAACCCAAATGGGGTTATTCTTAGATCCACTAGGACTATCTATCAGTTCACTTGGACTATCCAGATCCTAACCCATAGGATTTCTCAACCATTCAAGCATAAATTTCAACTTGAACAATGAACTTAATCATGCACAAGCATAAATCACATCCATAAACTTTAATCACACCTGAACTACGATGGTGAACCTGATTTTCGAAATAATTCCGTAATACGTAGGCAATCTGATGGATACAGATTCGGTTCAATGATATCAAACCCCTTGGTTTGGTTTGGCTTAGCAAATAGAGTCTAGCATAGGAAAGGTATAGGAGACCGATTTCGATCGGGCAGTTTGGGTGCCTAACCCCTTCCCATAACCGTAACCTGACGCTTACCCAATCTCTGATGGACCAGAATTCTAATCTAAGGGTCATGAGTCAATCGAAATCTTACCTTGGGGTGAGATTTCACATTTCTAAGGTCCTAGACCTAAATCTAGGTGGCGACTTCTAAAGATTTCCATCTTTGTCCTCACAGAATGCTTGCTAGGGATTTCAGTACTGCATCCCTGTGGACCTTGGAAGCCATCAGAAACTCCCAAATGGACACATTGGCTTAGGTCTTTTGTAATTATTTTAATATCGGGTTTGGAGAATCTGGTTGGTTGGAAGGTCCTTTACCTTTCTCTCTCGCGGCTTGGGCCTGATCATTTACCATCAGGTGAGATGGTTTGTAGTTCTTCCCTGTTCTGGTTTCTGCTACTTCTTGCTCATCCTCGGGGAATATGAACTCCATCTCAAGGAAACAATTGTCAACTTGATTTACTTCTATCTCCTCATCTGAGAGGTAGATGATGAATGGTTCTTCTTCTTCTTCTTGTTGTGCTTGTGCTATAAGGTGTGATGAATCTTTCGGGAAATAGAAATCATATTCTTCTTCTTCTTCTTTATGGTTACCCAACATATTTACTTCGTCACCAGATGTGACAACTATATTGCTAACTCCTTCTATGAAGGGCATAAGGTCTGAGGGCTCATCTCCCAATTTTATGAAATTGATGCTGCGATGAGGGAGGGGATTATTTGCCCTGACAGCTATCGGGGCTGGACCTTAAATTTACCAGAATCCAATAGATCTTGTATGGCATGCCTTAATGTGTAGCAGTTGTCCGTGTCATGCCCATGCTGATTGTGTTACTTACAGAAAAGGTCCATACGAAAATTCGATGGAAGAGGATTTGGAGGTGGACGAGGGTCGAGCTACTTGTCAACTTCTTGGCTTGTATCAACTTGTCCAGAGCCTTGGATCGGGTCATCCCCAAATTGGTAAATTGCCTCCTTGGTCTTGCTTGTTGTGGTGGGGTGTAACTTGAACTTCCCAAGATCAATGGTTCAGAATTGGTATTAGCTATTTGCTTTACGGATTGATTTCCTGGGTTTCTTGGTGGGTACGCCCTTCTATTTGACACTCCTTCTTGGCCGAAGATGTATGTCTTATATGGCCCACTTAAACCTCTCATCATTATCTCGCACTTGATCTCTTTCGGAGGGTCGATCCCAAAGCTCATTGCAACACTTGAACCGGGTCAGATAGGCCGTGAACGTCTCTCCTTGTGCTTGGACCATGGTCTCCAACTGCCTACGGTGGGTCTCCAACTCCGTATTGTAGGAATAGAAATTGATAAATGCTTTAGTGATATCTGACCACGAATGTATCTGTGATGGGTTCAGATTCATCAACCATCGATGAGCCCCGCCTGTGAGTGAGAATTGGAATGCTTGTCCTAACTTCTCATCAGTAAATCCTTCGCCTTGCTTCAATAGGCCCGTGAATGATCTTAAATGGGCCCTGGGATCTCCTGTCCCATCAAATTTTTCGGTGGTCCATTTAAACTTGGGCAGCAGCTTAGTTTCTGGAAAGAAGCATAATCCTTCGGCATCAATGATTTGACTTTCTACTCCTTTCATGCCCCTTAGTATTTTTTCCACTTGACTCAGTCTATCACTGTATGGACCATCTTCTTCCTTCAATTTCTTAGTCACCGGGGTAGCCTGAACGGTAGACTGTTTCTGGGGTATGGCACCTTCCATATCTTCGAATGCCAGGTTTATGAAAAAATTTAACACAGCTGGATTAGGGGTACCCGGTCCTTGTGGCGGTGTCATATTTACCCTTTCAGAGGTCGACCCTTGAGTCTGCAATTGCAATTGGATATCCCTTACTGTGGCAGCTATCATTCCCATGGTATCCTCCATCTTTTCCATTCTGGCATCCATAGTGTTTGGGGCTTGGTTTGATCCTTCAGCCATTGATTCAATTGATGTGGTTGAGATGGGACTAACTGGCTCTGGTGTGTACACCCTAGATAACCTCCCAGTAATGGAATCCCTTATCCAAGCGGTAGAAATGGTTGTGGTTTGGGCTGACTCCTTGGCTTGTATCGGAAAAGAACCCAAAAGTGATAAATATTAGGACTCTAAGATAACGGGAGTGTAAAGAAGTTACATACACAATCAAGGACGACTCAACCAAACAAGAGTTAGCTCCTTCATAAGGGTGATCGGGTAAACATTATCCAAGTCAATTTAATTAAATTTGATTAAGCCATGTGTTCAGTCTTGGGACCTCATGATTCCAAAATGGAGAATTAGTGGTACCAAGGTCTGGCCAATTGGATTATCGAATTCGATGAAATTGAAATGGATATATTAATCCGTCGTCCTTATTAGGGATGGTTAGCAAAAACGGTTCATGGATGAGCAAACTAGTAAATTTCTTTTTGACCATGGTATCTATGTCTTGACAGGGAAATCGACGTGTTAACAATGAAAGATTCGACACATCGATCTTACTTAATGGAGGGTGTATAGTGACCGTCTACTACGATGTAGAACATGTGTATACATACCTCATACTCCCAATGGGTAAGAGTTCAAGATGCTCATCGTGTAGATTTTAACATGTTGACCGATCGAGGACAAAAACGGGCAGAACGTTGACGTCTGAAACATGGATGTCATGGTTAAGCAGATTTTACTGGGTCGGTTCAGGGATGAATAAAAAATAACAAACATTGGGTTACAATCTGGGTTAGGACAAAAAAAGGCCACCTTGACAAGGACGGGGTAACCTATCACAAAATGCACGATGAATAATGGGCCCTCAATCCCTTTATATACTATGTTGCAAGGATCCAAGCGATGTGGAGTAGCATAACGCATTCTCGGGCGGACCCAAGAAATGCTCGTTAGAGGCTGCTCGCCGATGGTGGTCTCACAAAGTACAGGCCAAGGCTGGATAGTTTGAGTGGACTAAGGTTTGGATCCGAATTTGGGATTCTCCTAAATAGCCTACGTATCCTAGGATTTGCCCTAGGAATCAGAATCTACGTAGTTCAAAAAATGATAACCTGTTCTAGGTTAGAATCTGAGAACCTATTCTAGGTTTAGGGTTTAGAACCTATTATTGGTTTAGGATTGAGAACCTATTCTAGGTTTAGGGTTTACTGAGAGGTGAAAATCATCTGGAGTTATACTTTTCATTCTGAATTCTAATTTTGAAAGGTTTGGCAAAGCTTCTTTATTAAGATTTTTATTATTCCCATTATGCCCTTCCTAAGAATATGGGTGCCTAAATGCACGTCCCCACACCTAATATGTTTGCTAGGTGTACAGATATGACAGTTCAACTAGGGTGCAACATAAATTAAATTATTACCAAAAAAAGAATATTCTAAGCATGACATGTATGATATTTATGGTAACTATCATATCATATAGTAAGATTATGAAAATCTCCCTAATATGACATGTATTGCAAATAAGGCAAGAACCTAATATGGTAAGATCTAAGCATGGTAAGATTTAATAATGGCAAGATCTAATATGCAAGATCTAATATGCATATATATACAATATGGTAAGTACCAATCATAGAATGCATATATGACATGAATTTTTCAGAAAAAATAAAAGATCTTATATGCTATTTTCTAAGCATAGTAAGACTTAAAAATAGTAATTATTAAGATTTTACTAAAATATGATAAAAATTTATCTATTCTATCAAAAATAACAACACATGAAATGTGACAAACATGGTATGCACAATCCAAACAAAGCATATGAATACTCCAAATATAGCCATTTATCCAAATATAACAGAATTCACTTAAACAATCATTGATGTTATAATGAATGAAACATCAATGAAACCCTTTTTTTTTTTTAAATATAAAATTATCAAAAAAACATATGTTCAATGTTCTTTGAAAAAATTATAACTTTTATGAAAAAATTTGGGAAGATTAATGACTTAAAACTGTCAAAATTATGACACAAGGTTTCTGATAATGGACAAAACTATGAGCTGTATTCAAATTTTGTCACATTACACAAGAATGACCATAAGTAGGTCTTCTGAAACTCAAATCAAGCTCAAGTTTTTTTCATAGAAAGATGACTTAATATATTATATTTCATATGAAGGATTTGAATCCAACAGAAAGCAAAAATAGGTCAAAGATATGCCCTAAGACCGAACATGTGCACTGGTTAAATCTGTTTCAGATTTTTGACCAGTTGCACCATAAATTCCAAATAAAATTTTATTCTTAATGAAAATTAAATACAGACATATGTCTATGTAGATAACTTTCTGATCTAAAATTTCAAAAAAAAAAAAGTTAAAACAGTATATTTTTTTTTTGTGAAAAATGACTCTTTTCAATCATGCAAATCAGTACATCATGACAGATTCAAAATCAGAGCACTATGCACTTAAAAATTGATATCAATTCAACACAAAATTGAAAAAAATATAAAAATTTTAGAAAAAATACATGTGATGTACGTCCTAAGTTTGAATCCTAAATTTAAAATTTTCAGATCAGAAAACCATTTTATGAAATTTATAAAAAACATCAAACATCATTGTATATCATTCAAAAATTCATCATTGAATAACTTAGACAAATTATCATTCATGAAAAATGTTAGGCATAGGCATCCTAACATTAACAAGCATTTAATAGAGTATTCATGATTGAGATTTCATGAAAATTAGCCTTTTTCAAGCAAAATTGGCATTCGAGCATTCTAACAACCTTTAAATTTGTTTAGAGTACTAACCTTGTGCTCAAATCGAGCGAAACCATCGATGAAGGGTGATTGGAGGTTGTATCAACCCCCTTTGAATGTGAATCCTCCTTTTCCTCTCTTCTGCTTCTCTTTTTCTTCTCTTTCTCTCTTTTCTTCTTCTCTTTTCTTTCTCCCTCTCTTACGTTTTCTCTCTCTCTCTCACTCACGTTCTCTTCTCTCTATCGTCTGGAAAAAGACCCATCTCTCTCTTCTCTTGCCTATTTATACTTTTTCTTTCTTTTTCTAGAAGATCCTTCTCTCCTTTCTTCTTTTTCTAGAAAAATCTTTTTTTCTTCCTTTTTTCTTCTTTCCTTTCTTCTCTTCCTTCCCTTTTCTCTTATCCCTCTCTATTCCACACGTTTTCTATCTCTCCCTCTTCTAGAAAATTCTCTCATCCTCTTTCCTTCTTTCTTCTTTCCTTTTTTTCTTTTTTTTCTTCTAGAAAATCCTTTCTGTCCATTTTTTCTTCTTTCCTTTCTTTTCTTCCTTCCCACATTTTTTCTTCTTCCTTTCTTTCCTTTTTCTCCTTCTTCTTCTAGAAAATCCCTTCTCTCTTTCCTTTCTCTCTTTCCTTATTCTAGAAAATTTCTTCTCTCTTTCCTTCTTTCTTCTTTCCTTTTCTTCTTCCTTCTTTTCCTTCATTTTTTTCTTTTCTCCCTCTCTTTCCACGTTTTCTTTCTTAGAAAACATTTCTTTTTTTTCTTTTTTTTTCTTTTTCTTTTTTTTCTTTTTTTCTTTTTCTTTTTTTTTTCTTTTTTTTTTCCTTCCTCTTTCCTTCCTTTTCTTTTTTTCTTTCTCCATCTCTCTTTCACGTTTTCTAGAAAGAAAACGTGAAGGGGATCTTTTTTTTTTTCTTTTTTTCTTTTTTTCTTTTTTTTTTATTTCTCTCTTTTCTTTTTTTCTTTCTCCCATTCTCTTTCCTATGGCCTCTCTTTCCTTTCTCTATCCACGGCCCCACTTTCCTCTCTCTTTCCTATAATATATATGTATACATATTATATAAATATATTAATACGTATAATATATCCATAAGATATATATATATATATATATATATATATATATATATATATATATATATATATATATATATATATATATATATATATATATATATATATTATACATTATACACATATACAAGAAATACATGCATATGGGCTGACATAACTTGGTCTGGATTGGTCTGGGCTAGGCTGGGCCGGGCAAAATTAGACTAAGCTGGATTAAATTAGTTTAGACTAAGATTGACATTTCATAGTCCATTTCTATCACCCTTCCATATGAAATTTTTCGATAGTATTTATTCCAAATTTTCTACGTTCACTTTGTAGAACATTAAAAATGAGAAATATTGAAACTTGAATCACCTCATTTGGGAATAAAATGGTCAACTTATGAATTTTGAAGTTTAAGCAGGCCAATTATCGATAATTTGACTGACCATTCTGCATGAGATTCTTCGGAGACTTCTACCGAAAATTCCTTAAATCCACTTTGTAGAGTACTAAAAATGGAACATAATGAAACTGAAATTACCTGATTTGGATATGGGATAACCAAAATATTAATTTTCGAAGATTAAATGACCATTTTCATGTGTAATTTTGCATGGGACCCTTCGGAGATTTCTACCCGAGGTTTTTTTACGTCCACTTTGTAGAACATTACAAATGAAGAATAATGGCCTTGGAATCATCTGAATCCGACGTAGAACGACAAAGATATGAAGCTTTGAAGTTCTAACAATAATTTTGCATGAAAGCTTGCATGGGACCCACTGGTGACTTCTACCCGAGATTTTTCACGTTCACTTTGAAGATGACTAAAAATAAGGAATATTGGCCTTTGAATCATCTTATTTCGATATCAGATGACCAATATATGATGTCTTGAAGTTTGAGTGATAATGCATGCATGATACAATAATTATGTAAATGCCTTTGCACTTTCAAACTATGATATCTTCCTTGTTTGACATCAGAATTTGATGATTCCGGTCTCATTTCGAAGATAATTTCACGACCTGTATATCCAAGTAGGTAATATCCAATGACCCTACTTTGGGGTTCATTAGAGAATCACCAATCTTTGGGTTAAAAGCCAGAAACCTGCGATATTGGTTCACTTATGCTGAGGGTGGAAAAAATGGGATGCTTTCAATAGCACGTTGGGACTCCCGAATCTCACGCAGTAACCCCATCACATCATCTGGTGGTGGGTGCGAAGGACCAGCTGAGTGGGAAGGAACCCGAGTAATGCCAGCTCTAGTAGAATGCAGTGGTGATGGAAGAGGTATGACGTCCACATCCATGAACATCCTATCATCATCCTCCTCAACATAGCACTCGGGGACCTCTGCTGCTGCTACTGCTACCGCCTCTGCGTCTGCTATCTCTACTCGAGTATGGGGATGCACCATAACATTTCTCTCCTCGTCACTGACCTGAGCATCTCGCATCCCCATCCTGCAGATGGCCTCCCAGTCAAGGTCAAATGAAAAGTGTCTTCATGAATCCTCTCATCAACCAAGTCGACCTACAGGCTAGTGAGCAGAGTGGTGATCAAACCTCCATAGGGTAGGTTACCCACCAGTCCAGGCGTCGTGGCACGGTGCATTGTCCTAATAATGATATAAGGAAGGCAGACAAGTTACCTAGTACAGATGCAGTACAGAAGGTACTGGGTCAACTGTGAAACCTTCTCATAGTGTTCACTCTAGGGAATCAGGTTGTGCTGAATGATCTTGTAATACACTTAGGGTTCCAGCCGTAGGTTGATTGCCTTCATTTGTCAGCGATCATCCTTAAGAATCTGGCTGTCAATCTCTGCACGCATTCTCACTGACAGGAACTGGGGTTCCTTGGGTCCACAGTATACCAAGGGACCATCATTTGAGATACCCAGGAGATCCGCGAACTCCTAGTAGTTAAAGGAGAACTCCACCCCTTTAATTAAACTGGTGATCCTGAGCTCTCTACCCCTATCTATATCCTCTGGGTCACCCTCCACCTGTAAATTACCATAAAACTGTTTCACCAACTCAAGATAGGTGCAACCCTCATATAAGATCACAGGAAGCCAGCCCATATCACCGAATGCGCCCTCTACATCAAATAGGGCTAAGTTGGCCAAGTTGACACAACGACCCCCTTTCACCTTCTTACGCTCATACTGGGCATACCATGCCTCTGCTTCAATAGATCGAAAGCGACGGGGATCATGAACTCTGGGGACTTTACTGCGAGCCATGTTATCTGCAAAGACATAGACCAACAAGCAATACATTAGATATAGTGAAAATTTAAAATTTCGACATTATAACGGTATGATTTGGCCAAAAGCCTCACTTTTCACCCAAATAGTTGGGCAGGAGGATTTACATAGGTCCCAAACCATCCTACAAGGCTCATACAATCGAAAATTTAAACTAGGTAGGTCGAATTTGAAGAAATTTTGACAATTGGGAAAAACTCCAAAATTTAGGTTAAAAGTGAGAGTTTTCAAGTTTCTAATAAACTAACTAATGAAACTCAAATTTTCTTGAGGGCTCTCATCAATTGGGTGGCCAATAGAAAAAGCTCATAATAAAAATCAAATTTTTATGGTTAGAAAAATAGTAATTTGAAGAAAACCCTAAAGATGGAGAAAAACCTACGTATGAAAGCTTAAAAAGGAGAAAGAGTAGGGAACATACCTAGAAGAATGAAATGTAGGACGTGAGTCGATGAAAGAATCACTAAACTTGCAGGGTTGACACTGTAGCAACTCAGTGGGGCGAGTTGAGTTGAAGACAAAAGAAAAGAATGGAGAATGACACCAAAAATCAGGTTTAAAAACCTGATTTGGGATGTGTGGTCGTAAAATTCGACAAAAAATGCGACCACACGATCGACCACAGGCTCTCGGTGAGTTGCCAAGGTTTGTGTGGTAGCAACCTGTGGTCGCATATAGTGCGACCACACGATCGATCACAGGCTCTCGGTGAGTTGCCAGGATTTGTATGGTCGCAACCTGTGGTCGCATATAGTGCGACCACACAATCGACCACAGGCTCTCGGTGAGCTGACATGGTTTGTGTGGTCGCATACCCTGTGGTCGCATATACTGCGACCCCACCATCAACCACACGATGAAAAATACTCTGTTTTGACTGAATGACTTTAAATATTGAAATTTTATATTGATTAATTGGATTTGACATGAGAATGACGTATATTATGATTGCCTCACATGTTCTCTGACTTTCAGACACTACCACCGCCGGAAACAGAAAATGATTGGGCGAAGAATAACCAGGTGAGGACGTAATCCTATTCCACCACCACCACATGTGGAGGAAAATAGCCATGAAAACCCTGAGGAATAGGAGAATCAAAATGTGGTACCGCCAGGAGCCAACGACCAGGCTAACCCTACAAACTTGCCGACTCCACCTACATATTTGGCTACTGCGGTGATGAATCTAGCACAACAGTTGCAGCAAATACAGCAAGTGTAAACCAACATACAAGCTGCTATGAGAATGGCTTTCCCAACTGCAAACACTACACCTTTACCAGCGGGACATGCTAGTACCGTACCAGGGGGTAGCAACACTGTGCCCAAGCATTGGCTATGAATAACACGGTACCTCAAACAGCTCAAATGCCATTTGTACAAGCTCAAGTACAAAATCCTGAAGTAGCTCAAGGCATATAAAACCAAGGCAATTACCAGTATCAACCGCCTATATATGGAGCATATGCTCAATATCAGTTGGACCATTCTCGACTGATCGAGCGTTTTCTGAAGATAAAGCCTAAGGAGTTTAATGGCAAGCCAGCGGATCCTTTGTGGCCAGCTCATTGGATCGACGAGATGGAAAGGAACTTCATGATGATGACTGTAAATGAAGAGGAAAAAATGCTATGTGTCACATTTATGCTGAAGGGAGATGCACATCATTGGTGGAAGTCTACTCGGAATTATTTGTTAATGAAGCATACCCAATTGACCTGGGCTATCTATAAAGAAGCATTCTTTGAGAAGTATTTTCCCAGAAGTTTCGGAGATGCGATGGAAAGAGAATTTCTGAGTTTGTATTAGGGACAAATGACTGTTGATGCGTATCAACAGCGTTATAAAAAAACTGTTTTTCTTTGCTCCCTCTAGCATGCAGGAGGAAAATACCAAAACTCAAAGGTTCGTCATGGGACTTAGGGGAAGTATCCGTGAGCATATATTGGGACTAGAAAAGAAGATTTATAATGAAGCGGTACAAATTGCTCGAGTACTGGAATCGAGCCAAAGGGAAATTTATTTTACTCAGAACAGAGGTATCAAAAGGCCTAATGGAAATTCATATAACGGAGGGAACACAGACTTTTAAACCCTTCTGTACTCAAGGTTTCAATCCTACAGCCAAGACTACTCTGACAGCCCAACCCCAACAGAAGCAAAGTAGTGATGGAGTTAAATGCTTTAACTGCAATAAAATAGGACATTATTCAAGGGAGTATCCTAAGCCCAGGAAGCAACTACAGCAAGGAAAGGTCTATGTAGTTACCTTTGATGATGTTGTCGCATCGCTTGATGTGGTCACAGGTATCGTACCTATTAATGGCATACCCGCCAGAGTACTCTTTGATTCTGGAGCTACTCATTCTTTTATATCTGTGTCATTTGGAAATAAGCTAAATCTACCCCTCAGACCTTTAGACTACAAATTGCTGGTACGTTCACCTATGGGATTAGAAGTGGAACTAGAAAAAGGTTATGGACCATGTCCAGTTCTTATCGACGAAAAGATTTTAGATGCAACCTTAATCCAACTCGAGATGACAGACTTTGACATTATCTTGGGAATAAATTGGTTAAACCTATTATGTGCAGAAAAAAAATTGACATTCAAAGACAAGGAAGGAGCAGAGTTTAGTTTTGCGGGAACCAAACTTCTCCATAAATGAAAATTCATTCTCTCTGCATTAAAGGCTAGAAAATGCCTCGAGAAAGGGGGAATTGGGTATCTAGTATCCGAGGTCGACCTCACCAAGGAAGCACCACGAATGGAGGATATTGATGTTGTGCGTAATTTTTTAAATGTATTTCCTGAGAAACTACCAGGACTACCACCCGACCGAGCGACAGTGTTCGTTATAGATCTTATACCCGGAGCCGTATTCGATTAGATTTATGTTTGAATTATTAAGGGAATGTAATTGATACTTTATTTATTTATGTCTCAGTTGATACAACAATAACTTGGTATTTTATTATGGTTATCACAGTTAGATTTCTCAGTTCATTTACTATAAGACTTCCGCTATTGTGTATTTATTCTGATTATGGTTGTGAATGTGTATGATTTTATTTTTAATGGACACAGCCTATTAGAGATCCTGGTTGAACCGTTGGTTTATTAGCGGTTCATTACACCATTCTGAATAGTACGAAATTGGGGTGTGACACCACTAGGGATATAAACGTCTGACTCCTAAATGATAACTTTCCTTGTATGAATTGGATGCTAGTTCTTAGGATACTATATTTATGCTTGTATAATATTGTTTTGGGGGGAATGGGTTCAGTCACACATTCGTACGAGTAGCCGAACCGGGTCCCATGAAAATGGGGCAGCCCACTAGGCGAAACACACAACCTTGGCCTATACTTTGTGAGACCACCAATGGCGAGCAGCCTCTAACGAGCGTTTCTTGAGTCTGCCTGGGAATGCGTTATGCTACTCCACGTCGCTCGGATCCTTGCATCATAGTATATAAAGGGATTGGGGGCCCATTATTCATCGTGCATTCGGTGATAGGTTACCCCGTCCTTGTCAAGGTGACCTTTTCTGTCCTAACCCAGGTTGTACCCCAATGCTTGTTATTTTGGGTTCATCCCTGAACCGACCCAATAAAATTTGCTTAACCATGACATCCATGTTCAAGACGTCAAATTTCTACCTGTTTTTGTCCATGACAGAGTTCGTAAAAGAAAATCACCCCGTTTGGGATTTCAAACTCTGTGCTTTGTCTCTTCCATACATTTCCTCTCAGTTTTATACATCCTCTTATTCTACGTGCCCAATCAATTCTGACTCTGAAGATGATTGAAATGATGAGCCATCTCCTGAACTTCTATGCCACCCAGCCTCTTGAGAAAGAAAGGTCCAACCTATCTAGAAAACCTTAAATTATCAATTGGGAGACACAAGAGTACTCTCAAGAAACATGTATTGGAGAAGCTGTCATTTGTTCTACCTATGAAAAGATTCCAAGAAAAGCATTAGATAATAACAGATCATATCAGCAGGTCAGTCAATCAGTACAAATAAGTAGAGGACAGATGTGCCACCAAGTCAATCGGTATAAATGAGTGGAGGACAGATGTGCCACTAAAAAGATGGAAATACCAAAGTTATTACAAAGTACATCATCTGCAAGTAAGAGATACGTGATGAATGATCAATCTCAAAATCAAAGAATGAGGTCAGAAGAATACCAAAAATAAAAAAAATAAAAAAATAAAATAAAATTAAAGCCTATGTTTTATCTACATCAATAATGAGAGGTAGTCACATAGACAGAAGGTGATGATTAACTTCCAGAGGATAGCATACGGATTCACCATTCAAATAAAATCAGATACTAGATGAGCAGTCACAAATGTTCATAAAGTTTACAGAAGATCAGAGTATTAACTGGGGCAAAAATGTTCTATCTAATTGGAAATGTTTGGAAGAAGAAGATTCAAATCCAATATTGAAAGTCATGATTCAACTTTGTGATCAAGCGAAGCATTGCATTATGTGGCCTCCACATTAAAAAAAAAAAAAAAAAAAAAAAAAAAAAAAAAAAAAAAAAAAAAAATAGTAAGATGTTGAATGGCATTGGAGCTCGATAGTAAGCCAATTTTCACTCTCACTTCAAGAAGATGGTAGTTCCAATCAAAGCCTGATAGCAAGTTCGATCGTTCGTCGAGATTCACAGCATGTTGGACCGGACTTTTGATTTTGGCTAATTACATCCCACCTTTACAGGAGACAATCTCATCACTTCTTCATCATCAGAGAAAGATTTCTCATAGGCATTAGACTCTCTCTCTCATCTATCAATTTGACGGCCTTCCAAGGAGTCTCTATCACAAGCCCTTCTTTTGATTATCAGCTTTCATGGCATTGTATCTCGTGATCATGTCATCATTTTATATACAAATTTATGAATCTGGCTGGAACTCTCATATGTCGTTCATTACATCCGACGGCTTCCCAAGGTTCCTATAAGCCCTTCATTTCTCAAGCCAATAAAATGGGATCTTCTCGGTAAGATAAACCCATTCTACATAAACAACCAAACATTCTCCCAATGGTAGACCCATGTGGACAGTTTCACATCAGTCCTCTTGAACCTTCAACATCAATACTTGTCAACAAACTTAAAGGTTTCAGGTCCAGATATGATCGTGACTGATTCGGCATCTCGATGTAGCTTATTGATACATGTGTTCCATCTGAACATCTCCAAGAAAGGAAAACATAATTCGGCACCATTTTTAATTTTGGTGTGGGACTGCATTTCCCTAAGATCGCTTTTAGTGATGATTCAAATAGCTGCCCGCCTATCAATGCGTGTAGGTGTCAACTTAAACAGTGGGGCAAGGCTACCCATTTGTCATGAAAGTCATGCCGTTCGGACTTCCCCTAAGGGTTTCAAACCATTGGATAGGACATAATTTTGGAAATATCCTCACCATATCAGGACTCTTTATTCAACCCAAGATGGGGTTTGCAAAAAGAAAAAATGAAAAAAATAAAGGAAAGAAAAGAAACCTCAGCAAGGAAAAGAAATCCAAGAAACCTCAATGAGTAACCCATAATACCTCAGTGGGGATAGGCGACCTGATGCAACCCTAAAGCATTGCCCTCATTGGCCCTTCAAAGAAAAATTCAGTGGTTCATGTGGACAAGTGTCATACCCAGTCTACCCTCCATAAGGAAAGGAACCACTCTTGCTCTCTAGTAAATCATACTCGGAGGAGTTGAACAAACCATCATCTGTTGGGCTCCATAGCATTACCTTTCAACAAAATTTTATCTTCAAATACTTTTGTCACGACCTGGTTATGGATGTAGCCAAATTCATCAAATCATCAGCTCCCTCATTTTTCAAGATTCAAGAAGGGTTTATCTAAGAAGTCACTTTCTACAATCAATCTGTCAATCTTCCCTTGACCTTGGAAGCATGGTCAAATTCTTAATGCAATCCAGATTCAACCTAGTTTCAACTTTGTTAGGTTTCTCGTTTCCTTATATAGTAGCGGTCTGTCACAACATGCAGACACTGGGGCATAGATATACCCTATGTAGAGGAATTGAACTTGATCATGAGCATTACATCTAGGATCCATTGTTTAGTCTAAAATCACTGACTTTCCTAGTCAATAGAAGTAGGTCCATCTAAGTTGGTTTTTTCCAAATTCTCAATTCTCCTAATCATGTTGATGAAGAAAAGCTACTGTGGTCACTCACCTATTAGGATTTGGTCACCAAATTCTCTGAAGGAACACTTTAAATCCTTTGCTCCTCATGCCTACTTTGGGGCCATGATTCATTAATCTTTGAAAATTGGCACAACAATATTGCAAAGCCCTGAGCTTTTCATGAGCCTAGATCAAGGCCAAACCCATGTCACATTTCATCACCGCTTGGCTGTTCTACCAATTTGGTCTACCATAGTGTACAGTAAAAAAACTTAGTTGACCAGATGGCCCTCGACAGTTTAACACCAAGGTCAATCAATAAAATCACTTTGGTTAGAGACTGTCAAGCTCCCCTCATTCTTGTCCAAAATCCTCGCTAGAGTTTCTTTCAATCCAAAATCCAACAACACCAATGTTGGCTGAAAAAAATCATCACTTTCAAATTACATGGAACCCTTCCAAGGGAGCAACCAAGTCATCACTACCGTGCTGAAATTGAGTCAAACTTTCAGTACCAGGTCATAAATGGAAAATTTCAAACTACGTATCATGACAGCAAAGTCCATGACACCATTTCCATTGATGCCATGTTTTATGCCTTCACTATTAAAACAGGGGAAAAAACTTTGGAAAACTGCCAAGGAATTCACTATCATTTCAAATATATCCAGCACTCTATAGGTTCAAAGTCAAGAGATTTTCAAAATGGGTTAGATTTCAACCCTAAAGGTTCAAAGTCAACAAATACTTCCTGTATGGGTCACTTTCGAGCATCCTAAAGGTTTATAGCAACAAAGCTACTTAAGAGGATATTCTAGTTTCCATAGAGCTTCCAAGAAGGATATTCCAATTTTCAATCCTAAAGGTCCAAAGTTGGTATGAACTTCAAAGATGAGTCATTCAGTATCACCCTAAGTAACCTTCTGAGTCCTTGCTCATTTTAGAATCAATAGCAAATTCTTCCCTTAAAAGTGACCTTCAGAGTTCTTGCTCATTTCAGAATCAAATGCAGAGCCCTAGCTCATCCAAAGTTCAAATCAATCTCAGTCTAAGTAAATCATACGCAGAGCCCTAGCTCATCCAAAGTTCAAATCAATCTCAGTCTATAAGTGAATCAAATGTAGAGTCCTAGCTCATCCAAAGATCAAGTCAATCTCAGCCTATAAGTGAATACATAGCCCTAGCTCATCTAAAGATCAAATCAATCTCAGATTATTAGTGAATCAAATGTAGAGCCCTAGCTCATTCAAAGATCAAGTCAATCTCAGCCTATAAGTGAATGCAGAGCCCTAGCTCCTCCAAAGATCAAATCAATCTCAGATTATTAGTAAAGCCCTAGCTCATTCAAAGATCAAGTCAATCACAGCCTATAAGTGAATTCAGAGCCCTAGCTCATCCAAAGTTCAAATCAATCTCAGTCTATAAATGAATCAAATACAGAGCCCTATCTCATTCAAAGATCAAGTCAATCTCAGCCTATAAATGAATCAAATGCAGAGCCTTAGCTTATTCAGAAAAATCAATCTCAGAATCTCAATCAAAAGAGCCTCAGTTCTATCAAAGAAAAGACATCAAGTCTTCCATCCAGACAAATCAAAGCCGAGCCCAAGCACATGCAATCAGCCTTGTATTCACAGCCTAGCTTCATACAAGAAGAGGTTTATCAGCCTATAAATGGATCAAGCTGGGTCCAAGCCTGCACATACCTTGCATTGAGTCCACCTTAGCAAGAAGAGGTTTATCAGCCTACAAATGGATCAAGTCGGTTCCAAGCCCGCATATACCTTGCATCATGAGTTCCACCTCAGCAAAAAGAGGTTCCCAGCCTATAAATGAGCCTTGTATTTACAGCCTAGCTCCTTACAGGAAGAGGTTTATCAGCCCACAAATGGATCAAGCCGGGTTCCAGCCCGCGAGCACCTTGTATCATGAGTTCCACCTCAGCAAGAAGAGGTTCACAGCCTACAAATGAGCCTTGTATTCACAGCCTAGCTTTGTACAAGAAGAGGTTTATCAGTCTATAAATGGATCAAGCCGGGTTCAAGTCCGCGAGTACCTTGCATCATTAGTTTCACCTCAGCAAGAAGAGGTTCCTAGCCTACAAATGAACCTTGTATTCACAGCCTAGCTTCATACAAGAGGAACAATCATCAAATTTTCAAGAAGAACAAACTTTCTTGTCAGTCGAACTACGTTTTGGGCTTAATTTCTAGGACACCCTTAGAATACGTAGGCAGTTTAGGACGAATAACCTTAAGTGCAACCCAATATCCTAAAAATGTGGTTCTTTTATCTTCAACCTTCAATTGGTAACAATCTCGGCTAAAGAGGGGCATCTGTAAGCACCCCATTTTTGCCATCCTCTACGTAAGTGAACCAATATGGCAGGTTTCTGACCTTTAATCCAAAGATTTATGGTTCTCCACTGAACCCCACAGCAGGGTCATGGGCTATTATCTACTTGGATGAATAGGTTGTGAAATTATCTTTGAAATGAGACCAGAATCATCAAATTCTGACTTCATACAAGGAAGATATCGTAGTTTGAAAGTGCAGGGGCATTTACGTAATTATCGTATAATGCATGCATTATCATTCAAACTTCAAGACATCGTATCTGGGTCATCTGATATCGGAATCAGATCATTCAAAGGCCAATATTCCTTATTTTCAGTCATCTTCAAAGTGGACATAAAAAATCCCGGGTAGAAGTCACCAGTGAGTCCCATGCAAATTATCATTAGAACTTCAAAGCTTTATATCTTTTCCGTTCTACGTTGGATTTAGATGATTTCAAGGCTATTATTCTTCATTTATAATGTTCTACAAAGTGGACGTGAAAAATCCCGGGTAGAAGTCTCTGAAGGGTCCCATGCAAAATTACACATGGAAATGATCATTTAACCTTTGAAAATTCATATTTTGGTCACCCCATATCCAAATCAGGCGATTTCAGTTTCATTATGTTCCATTTTTAGTACTCTACAAAGTGGACGTAAAGAATTTCTGGTAGAAGTCTCTGAAGGATCCCATGCAGAGTGGTCAGCCAAATTATTGATAATTGGCTTGCTTAAACTTCATAAATTCATAGGTTGACCATTTTATTTCCAAATGTGATGATTCAAGTTCTGTTATTTCTCATTTTTAGTGTTCTACAAAGTGAACGTAGAAAATTTGGAATAAGGGCTATCGAAAAAATCTGTGCGGAATGACAGTGGAAATGACCCATGAAATAATAGAGAGAAAACCAGTTAATTTCAGTCAATTCAGTCAACTCAGCTCAACCCAGGCCAGTCTTGACCCAACCCAGTCAATCCGGACCAATTCATGTCGCCACATACGCATGTATTTCTTTTATATATTATTATATAATATATAATATATTATAATATATCATATAATATATACATATGTCTTATATGTATATGATATTATATATATTAATATATTAATATATTATATAATTATATATATGTTTTATATATAGAAAACAAAGGATCCAAAGAGAGAGGACCCAAAAAAAAGAAAAAAAAAACAAAAAAAAGAGGAAAGAATCGAGAAGAGGAAAGAGGATCGAGAAGACCGAGAAGAGAGGGAGAAGAAAAAGGAAAAAAAACAAAAAAAGAAAGAAAAAAACAGAAAAGGAGAACCAAAAAGAGAGGGAGAAGAAAAAGGAAAAAAAAAACAAAAAAAGAAAGAAAAAAAATAGAAAAAGGAGAAGAACCGAGAAGAGGGGAAGATCGAGAAGAATAGAAGATCGAGGAGATAGGAGAAGAGGAGAAGATCGAGAGAAGATGAGAGAGAGAGAGAGAGAGAGAGAGAGGGAGAGCGGTGGAAAGAATAATATAAAAAGAAAAAAAAAACAGAAAAAAAGGGAGAAGAACCGAGAAGGGTGGAAGATCGAGAGGAAAAAAAACTGGAAAGGAGGGGAACCAAGATGAGAAAGGAAGGGAGAGATTGAGCAGTGAGGAGAGAAAAAATAAAAAAATAAAGAGGAGGGGAACCGAGAGGAGAAAGGGAGAGAGAGATTGAGCAGTGGTGGAGAAAAAATAAAAAAATAATAAAGAAGAGGAGAATCCGAAGGAGAGAGGAGGAAGAAGAAGAAGCGGAGAGAAGAAGCATGAAGAAGAAGAAGAAGAAGCGGAAGAAGAAGAAAGAGAAGATCGGAGAAGAAGAGGTAAAAAATCTGACCTCTATGCATTCTTCCTTTTATTTTTTCTACTCTTCCTTGAAAACCTCATCGTAACATTTCATTCTTCTTTCCTATAACTAAACATTGCCCCAGCCTACACTATCCCACCGTAACACCAAAGCCCAGCCAGCTTACTGCACAACACTGTCCAGCCTCCATCAATACCCACTTGTCCACCCATAACCAGAACCATGTAACCAGATTCTACACCAGCTACACTCATCCCCTCAAAACCAACCACCTATACCCTCCTTTCTGCCATCAACCATCTTGCTGCACCACTTACACCTAGCCAACTCCTATCCACCTTGTTGTCCATCCACATGCATAAACCCAATCCTAGTCAGTCCCCACCATTAAACTGCTACCCTCTGATTACAATTTTATGTGATTAATTGATTTTAATTTTTATGAAATTGATCCCACCACATGTTTGAAATTTCTATGAAATTTATCCCATTGGCTTAAAATTTAAGGTAATTTGAATATGGACCATTGGATGTCAAATTTTATTTTGAACCATTAGATTATGAGTTTGAGTGATCCGAACCATTGGATTTTCATCAAAATCGATTTTAAATGAATCTGAATGGATAGATTGTGTTTTTGAATGAGTTTAACCGTTGGATCTTGATCATATGTGTTTTAAGTGATTTTAACCGTTGGATCTTGATCATAGGCATTTTTTTTAAACCATCTAAACCATTGGATCTTTATTATGAGTGATTTTGAGTGATCTGAACGGTTGAATTACCATCTTGAGTGATTTGAACCGTTGGATTATATTTAGGAATGTTTTAAATGAATCTGAACGGTTAGATTACCATCAATAGTGATTTATACCGTTAAATTTTTCATCATGAGTGTTTTTAGATACACTGACATGTTTGGATGCTCACTACCATGTCTGGATGATCATTGCCATGTTTGGATGCTTGTTGCCATGTTTAGATGCTTATTGTCATGATTAGAATGATCACACTGCCATGTTTGGATTGCTCATGATCATATATGTCTGTTTGGATGCTCATTGTCATGTTTAAATGCTCACTGCCATATTAGGTATTGTCATGCTTAGAAGATAGCATATTAGAGCATGCCATATAGGATCTTGCCTTATTTGTAATACATACCATATTTGAGAGATTTTAAACAATCTTATTACATGTGATTTTCTTGCCATAAATGTTTTATATGTCATATTTAGATAGAATATTCTATTTTGGGCAATAATTTAATTTATGCAACACCCTAGTCGAACTGCCATATCTGTACACCTAGCAAACATATTAGGTGTGGGGACGTGCATTTAGGCACCCACATTCTTGGGAAGGGCATAATGAAAATAATAAAAACCTTAATAAAGAAAGAAAAATGCTTTGCCAAATTTTCCAAAATTAGAACTTAGGTTGGAAAGGGTAATTCAGGATGATTTTTCCCCTTGGTAAACCCTAAACCTAGAATAGGTTCTCAACCCTAAACCTAGAATAGGTTCTAAACCCTAAACCTAGAACAGGTTCTCACTTCTAACCTAGAATAGGTTATCATTTCGAACTACGTGGATTCTAATTCCTAAGTCAAACCCTAGGATACGTAGGCTATTTGGGAGAAACCCAAATTCGGATCCACATCTTAGTCCACTTGGACTATCCATAGATCCACTAGGATATCCACCCAAGCCCGAACTACGCGGATTCTGATTCCTAAGGCAAACCCTAGGATACGTAGGCCATTTGGGAGAAATCCAAATTCGGATCCACACCTTAGTCCACTCGGACTATGCATAAATCCACTAAGATATCCATTCCCATTCAACCTAGAGCCCGAACTATGTGGATTCTGATTCCTAGGTCAAACCCTAGGATACGTAGGCCATTTGGGAGAATCCCAAATTCAGATCCAAAGCTTAGTCCACTTGAACTATCCATAGATCCACTAGGATATTTATCTACACCTTAGTCTACTCGGACTATCCACAGATCCACTAGGATATCCACCCAGAGGCCCGAACTACGCGGATTCTGATTCCTAGGGAAAACCCTAGGATACGTAGGCCTTTTGGGAGAATCCCAAATTTAGGTCCACAGCTTAGTCCACTTAGACTATCCATAGATCTACTTGGATATTTATCCCCATTTCGACCCAGAATGGGTTATCAGCCCGAACTACGAGGATTCTGATTCCTAGGGCAAACCCTAGGATACGTAAGCCATTTGGGAGAAATCCAAATTCGGATCTACACCTTAGTCCACTCGGACTATCAATAGATCCACTAGGATATCCACCCATATTTTAACCCAAATAGGGTTATCCAGCCCGAACTACATGGATTCTGATTCCTAGGGCAAACCCTAGGATACGTAGGCCATTTGGGAGAAATCCAAATTCAGATTCACACATTAGTCCACTCGGACTATCCATAGATCTACTAGGATATTCACCCATATTTTAACCCAAATAGGGTTATCCAGCCCGAACTACGCAGATTCTGATTCCTAGGGCAAACCTTAGGATACGTAGGCCATTTGGGAGAAATCCAAATTCGGATCCACACCTTAGTCCACTCGGACTATGCATAGATCCACTAGGATATCCATTCCTATTTCAATCCATCATCCATTTTTTTCTTCCCGAACTACGCGGATTCTGATTCCTAGGGAAAACCCTAGGATACGTAGGCCATTTGGGAGAAACCTAAATTTGGATCCACACCTTAGTCCACTCGGACTATCCATAGATCCACTTGGATATCCATCCATATTTTGACCCAAATAGGGTTATCCACATTGCAACCCAGATAGGATTATCCATATTTTGACCCATATAGGGTTATTCTTATATCCACTAGGACTATCTATCAGTCCACATGGACTATCCAGATCCTAACCCATAGGGTTTCTCAACCTTTCAAGCATAAATTTCAACTTGAACAATGAACTTAATCATGCACAAGCATAAATTACAATCATAAACTTTAATCACACCTGAACTACGATGGTGAACTTGATTTTTGGAATAATTTCGTAATATGTAGGCAATCTAATGGATATAGATTTGGTTCAATTATATCAAACCGCTTGGTTTGGTTCGGTTTAACAAATAGAGTCTAGCATAGGAAAGGCATAGGAGACTAATTTTGATCGGGCGGTTTGGGTGCCTAACCCCTTCCCATAACCGTAACCTGACACTTACCCAGTCTCTGATGGACCAGAAATCCAATCTAAAGGTCATGAGTCAATCGAAGTCTTACCTTAGGGTGAAATTTCACATTTCTAAGGTCCTAGACCTTAATCTAGGTGGCGACTTCTAAGATTTCCATCTTTGTCATCACACCCCCTTCGAATTAGGAAGGTTTCCTAATTTTTTATTTTGAGCTGTTATCTTAGGATCGAATGTAGGGTCGCAGAATCCGTCGACCCTATGTTTTTTTAGTCATGCAACCCTACGACTAAAAAGTCATAGGTTGGACTCTTTTGAGGTGGGGTCGGTCACACATGTTTAGGCATGCGACCCTACCCTCATATTTGAATGTTTTTGAGTTAGACTTCATACCTGGTCTTGTGGTTTCTTTACGTACTTGGTCCATTTGGCTCGACCATGATAGGTAGACCTGGTACAAGGTGGTACGATCGGTTAGTTCGATACGGGTCTTACAAAGAGAGACTAAGGAACGTCCCTTATATAGAGGGAAAACCTCCATATAGAGTCCCACTTAGATTAGGAAATAACCCCCTTTGGATTAGGAAGGTTTCTTAATCACGGAGTCTGTTTGACTTCATGTGGTCGCAGGTGTGGTCAAAGAACCTGTCGACCACACAGCCAAAATATGCGACCACACGTCCTAGACTCCAATGGTCGCATTATTTTGAAGTGTGGTCGACCACACCTATTTAGGTATGCGACCACACACTCCTAAATAGATTATTTTAGATTCAATTTCATACCTAGCCTTATGGTTTCTTCACGCACTTGGTCCGCTTGGCCGATTATGATGGGAAGACCGGTCACGACACGAGAATGTAAGGTTAGACCGGGTTCGTGGCGTACGGGTCTTACAAGGACACCTTGGCCAACAACGGACGTTGGCTCTCCTTGAGACATCCTATTATAGGACGAAGATGTTGAAGAGCACGTGAGGACTTATCTTGTGTGCCAACAAGACAAAGTGGAGAGGAAGAAGGCCAAGGGATTGTTAGAACCCTTGCCTATCCCAGAGAGACCATGGGTGAGCATTTTAATGGACTTCATCTCAGCATTGCCTAAAGTGGGAGCATTGGGGTCGATCATTGTAGTAATCGACCGATTCTCTAAGTACGCAACATTCATCGCGGCGTCAACAAATTGCACAGCAGAAGAAACAGCTAAGCTTTTTATCAAGCATGTGGTGAAGTATTGGGGAATTCCACAGTCGATCGTGAGTGATCGAGACCCTCGCTTTACGGGATGTTTCTGGACTGAAGTATTTAAGCTTCTTAGATCAGAACTACACTTCTCTACAAGCTTCCATCCACAAACCGATGGCCAAACAGAGCTAGTTAATGCCTTAATGGAGGAGTACCTACAACATTTTTTGAGTGCTAATCAGAAGGATTGGGTCTGACTTCTTGATGTAACACAATTCTGTTACAACCTACAATGGAGTGAGGCATCAGGGCATACTCCATTCGAGTTAACAACGGGACAACAACCATTAACTCCTCACACAGTGGCACAGTGATACACAGGGAGAAGTCCAATAGCGTATTGATTTGTTAAGGACTGGCAGGAGTAGACCGATATAGCCAAGACATACTTGGAGAAGGCCGCCAAGAGAATGAAGAAATGGGCTGACGAGAAGAGGCGACCTTATGAGTTCAAAGAGGGGGACAAGGTCATGTTAAAGGTATTACCCCACCAATTTAAAGTGTTCTGAAAGGTACACAAAGGGCTAGTACGACGCTATAAAGGGCCTTTTTCCCATCATTAAGAGAGTAGGAAAAGTATCTGTGAGGACAAAGATGGAAATCTTTAGAAGTCGCCACCTAGATTTAGGTCTAGGACCTTAGAAATGTGAAATCTCACCCCAAGGTAAGACTTCGATTGACTCATGACCCTTAGATTGGAATTCTGGTCCATCAGAGATTGGGTAAGTGTTCAGGTTACGATTATGGGAAGGGGTTAGGCACCCAAACCGCCCGATCGAAATCGGTCTCCTATACCTTTCCTATGCTAGACTCTATTTATTAAATTAAACCAAACCAAGTGGTTTGATATCATTGAACCGAATCTGTATCCATCAGATTGCCTACGTATCACGGAATTATTCCGAAAATCAGGTTCACCATTGTAGTTCAGGTGTGATTAAAGTTTATGGATGTGATTTATGCTTGTGCATGATTAAGTTCATAGTTCAAGTTGAAATTTATGCTTGAATGGTTGAGAAATCCTATGGGTTAGGATCTGGATAGTCCAAGTGAACTGATAGATAGACCTAGTGGATCTAAGAATAACCCCATTTGGGTCAAAATATGGATAACCCATTCTGGGTTGAAATGTGGATAACCCTATGTGGATCTATGGATAGTCCGAGTGGACTAAGGTAAATATCCTAGTGGATTTATGGATAGTCCAAGTGGACTAAGATTTGGATAACCCTTTTTGGGTTAAAATATGGGGGGTATCTTAGTGGATCTATGGATAGTCCGAGTGGACTAAGGTAAATATCCTAGTGGATCTATGGATAGTCCAAGTGGACTAAGGTGTGGATCCGAATTTGGGTTTCTCCCAAATAGCCTACGTATCCTAGGGTTTGCCCTAGGAATCAGAATCCGCGTAGTTCGGGATGGATAACCTGTTCTAGGTTAATGATTGAGAACCTATTCTAGGTTTAGGTTTTAGAACCTATTTTAGGTTTAGGGTTTGCCGAGGGGCAAATCGTCCTAAATTACCCTTTTCATTCTGAATTCTAATTTTGGAAGGTTTGGCAAAGAATTCTCTTTCTTTATTAAGGTTTTATTATTCCCATTATGCCCTTCCCAAGAATGTGGGTGCCTAAATGCACGTCCCCACGCCTAGATTGTCTTCTAGAAGTGTGCAGATATGGCAGTTTGACTATGGTGTTGCATAAAATAAGTTATTGCCAAAAAAAATAGAATATTCTATCTAAATATGGCACATAAAACATTTATGACAAGAAATTCACATACAGTAAGATTGTTTAAAAATCTTTCAAATATGGCATGTATTGTAAATAAGGCAAGAGCCTACATGGCATGATCTAGTATGCTATCTTCTAAGCATGGCAAGATCCTAATTGCAATTTCTTTTCATATTTAGGGTTTTCTACCCTAATTATTATTTTATTTCTATTTTTTAGGATTTTCTACCCTAATTGCTACTTTCTTTCCATTTTAGGGTTTTCTACCCTAGTTGTAATTTTATTTCCATTTTTTAGGGTTTTCTACCCTAATTGCTATTTTCTTTCCATTTTTTAGGATTTTCTACCCTAATTGTTATTTTCTTTCCATTTTAGGGTTTTCTACCCTAATTATTTTCTTTCCATTTTTAGGGTTTTCTACCCTAATTATTTTCTTTCCATTTTTAGGGTTTTCTACCCTAATTGTTATCTTCTTTCTATTTTTTAGGATTTTCTACCCTAATTGTTATTTTCTTTCCATTTTAGGGTTTTCTACCCTAATTGCTATTTTCTTTCCATCTTAGGGTTTTCTACCCTAAATGTTACTTTCTTTCCATTTTAGGGTTTTATACCCTAATTATTTTTTTTCCATTTTTAGGGTTTTCTACCCTAATTGTTATCTTCTTTCTATTTTTTAGGATTTTCTACCCTAATTGTTATTTTCTTTCCATTTTAGGGTTTTCTACCCTAATTGCTATTTTCTTTCCATCTTAGGGTTTTCTACCCTAAATGTTACTTTCTTTCCATTTTAGGGTTTTATACCCTAATTATTATTTTATTTCTATTTTTAGGGTTTTCTATCCTAAATGTTACTTTCTTTCCATTTTAGGATTTTCTACCCTAATTATTATTTTATTTCCATTTTTTTTTAGGGCTTTCTACCCTAAATATTACTTTCTTTCCATTTTAGGGTTTTCTACCCTAATTATGACAATAAGCATCCAACTATGGCAATGAGCATACAAATATTCATGATGAAAAATTCAATGGTATAAATCACTATTGATGGTAATCTAACCGTTCAAAATTATTTCAACCACTCCCAAAGATGATCTAATGGTCCAGATCACTTATCATGATAATCTAATCATTCATATCCATTTACATCACTTTGAAGATAATCCAACGGTTTAGATTACTCAAATTAATAATCTAACCATTCAGATTACTTAAATGAAGGTAAATTATGATCAACGGATCAAATCAAAACTCCAAGATCAATGGTTCAATTTTAATCATATCATTCCAAGCATATGATCGGATCAATATTAATTCCATCAAAATTCCATATGATCGGATCAATTTTCATCATAATGCCATAATTGAATCAATCATAATTTCATACGATCGGATCAATTACAATTTTATCACAATATTCCACAGTCGGCTCAAATTCAATTTCATCAAGAATCATATGATCGGATCAATCAAAATTCCATATGATCCGATCAATTCAATTACAAATTCATATGATCGGATCAAATTCATCAAGATTCGTATGATCGATAAAATCAACTCAATTTCATCAAAATTCCCATAATCAATGGGATCAATTCAATTTTATTACGATGGGATCAATTCAATTTTCATCACATATTCACCTAATCGATGGAATCAATTCAATTTCATCACAATCAAAATAAAATTATCATCCCATGGTACATACTTAATCTCATTACCAAAATAGGATCGTCACCCAACCAATCAAATTTATTCAAAAATATATTGAATCATATGAATTAATCTTAATCAAATTCAAACTCATTCGAATCAAATTTTGATTACATGAAATCCAAGCATTCGGGTCAATAGATATGAAACTCAAACACATTCACATCAGATTTCACATTAAATTAAAACATATGGGATCAGAGGATTGATGGGAAATCAAAGGACTGTAATTGGATAAATGATGTAGGGATGGATCAAGGGTTGGATTTGGTTAATGAGGAGGTAAGTAGTTGCAGCAGGTTACGTGGAGAGTATGGGACAGTAGGGTGTTGGGTTGGTGGTTTGACAACGGGTAATGGCTGCAGGTTTTTCTAAGTGGTGGTGCATGGTGGTATTAAGGCAGCAGGTGTGGACAGATGTAGTTCATGTAGGAGATGGAGGTTGGGTTCAAGGTGGATCGGTGATCGTGCAAGAGGAGTAAAAGAAGATGGGGGCAGCGGCTTACCTGAATCGCAGAGCCACCTCCAGTGGTTGCTTTCTCCCTCTTCTTCTCAACGCCTTCTCTCTCTCTCTCTCTCTCTCTCTCTCTTTCTCTCTCTTTCTCTCTCTCTCCCTTCTTTCGGTTTTCTCCTCCCTCTTCTCCATTTTTTTTTCTGTTTTTTTCTTCTCCTTTCCACCTCCTCCTTCTTCTCGGTCCTCTCCCCTTCTTTTTCTGATTTTTCTTCTCCTCTCCACCTCATGCTTCTCCCTTTTCTTCCTCTCTCTCTTCTCGGTTCTTATTTTGTTTTTTTTTTTTTTTTATTCTTTTCTTCCTCCCTCTCTCTCTCCTTTCCTCTTCTCAATATTTTTTTCTCCTCCTCGATCCTCTCCCTTCCATCTCTCTTTTCCCCCTTTCTCGATTCGGTCCCTTCCCCTTTTATTCTTTTTTTTTTCTTTTTTTATTCTTCCTCTCCCCTCTCTCTCAATCTTTCTCGATTCCTCTTCTCGATCTTTCCTTTTTTTTTTTTTTCCTTTTTCTTTCAACCGCTCTCTCTCTCTTTCTTCTTTTCTCGGATCTCTCTTGATTTCTTTCTTTTTTTTTTTCTCTTCTCCTCACCTATCGAACTCTCTCTCTTTCAGCCTCTTTCTCGGTCTTTCCTCCTTCCATATCTTCTTCTTTCTTTTTCGTTGAACCGAATGCATATATATATATATATATATATATATATATATATATATATATATATATATATATATATATATATCATAAAATTCTTGCACATGGGTTAAACGGAATTGGTCCAGCCGGTCTCACTTGAAATGATTGGGGTTGGACCGACTTGAACTGAGCCGGGTTGATTGGGTTGGGTCCAAACTAGCTTGGGTTGAGCCGAGTTGATTGGATTGATTAGAATTAACTAGGTTTCTTCTCCTAGTCATTTCATGGGTCATTTCCATTGTCATCCCGCATGGAATTTTCCGATGGCCTCTATTCCAAATTTTTTGCGTTCATTTTGTAGAACATTAAAAATGAGGAATATAGGAACTTGAATCACCTCATTTGGAAGTAAAATGGTCAAATTATGAATTTTTGAAGTTTAAGCGGATCAATTATCGATAATTTGACTGACGATTCCCGCATGAGATCCTTCGGAGGCTTCTACCGGAAATATTTTACGTCCACTTTGTAGAGCACTAAAAATGGAACATAATGAGACGGGAATCACCGGATTCGGATATGGAATGATCAAAATAGGAATTTTTGAGTATTAAATGACCATTTGCATATGAAATTTTGCATGGGACCCTCCCGAGATTTTTACCCTAGATTTTCCACGTCCACTTTGTAGGACATCACAAATGAAGAACAATGGCCTTGGAATCGCTCGAATCCGATGTAGAACGAAAAAGATATGAAGCTTTGAAGTTCTAACGATCATTTTGCATGCAAGTTTGCATGGGACCCACTGGTGACTTCTACCCGGGATTTTTTACGTCCACTTTGTAGAACATCATGAATGAAGAATAATGGTCTTGGAATCATCTGAATCCGATGTCGGATGATCAAGATATGATGATTTGAAATTCAAACAATCCGACTTAGGATAATTTGCATGAAGGCCCCTGTGATTATTATTTATAATAATTTCGTAAACTTCCCTTATATGTATCATCCGACTAAAATGATCATATCTTCCTCATTTGATATCGAATTGAGCAATTCTAGTCTCGTTTCAAGATAATTCTATGACATATGCATTCCTGCAGATAATAGCCCATGACCCTGCTGTGGGATTCAGTGAAAAATCATAAATCTTTGGATTAAATGCCAGAAACCTGCCATATTGGTTCACTTACACAGAGGGTGGCAAAAATGGGGTGCTTACAGTATCCTGCCAACTTCAGTTACCTGTGTAAGACCCGTATCGAACTAACCCGGCCTTACCACCTTGAACCATGTCTACCCATCATGGTCGAGCCAAATGGATCAAGTGCGTGAGGGAGATCAAGATCCCAGGTATTAAACTGACCCAAAAACACTAAAAATAGGGGGAGGGTCGCACACCCAGCTAGGAAAGGTCCCCCCAAGATAGAAAGTCAGACCCTGAGTTTTAAACCGGGGGTCAGACATTTTAGAACCAGGGGTCGACGGGATCTCCGACCCCCTCATCGACCCCCAGTTTGCCGACAGAAACCGTGAATTAGGAACTTTCTAAATTTCAATGGGATTCTTTTCTAATCTCAATGGGACTTATTTTGGGAGTTTCTACTCTATAAATAGGACGTCCCTAAGCCTCTTTCACTCCTTTTAGAACCCTAATTGGATTGAGAAAAAGAGAAGAGAAGGAGAAGAGAAAGAGAAGAAAAGAAAAGTGGAGAAGAAGATCAAAGAGAAGGCTTCAGAGAGACAAGCCTAATTCTCAGGTATGGATACTATCTCTATGTAATTCTACAGACCTTAGAATAGATAGTGAAGAGGGAATGATCTAGGAGAAACCCAAATCATCCATCCATGTTTAGGTTTTCATGGAAAACCATGGGAGAAATCATAGAAACCATGTAGGGGAATAAACTATGGTTCTAAGCCATAGAACAGATATGCAATGGATTGTAGAAGCAAGTCATAGGACCTAAACACGAAGGAAGGGACTGTAGGATGAAAAATTGACTAAATCCACGGGGGGTCGCACGGGGGGTCGATGGCCAATCGACCCTACCAGACCCTGACAATCGACCCCCAGTGTTTGGGAAGTCCAGAATCTGGGTGGTAGCACCCAGGGTCGATGGAACCTCCGACCCTGGCATCGACCCCCAGTTAACAGCATGCTTTTTAAAGTCAGAATTAATTCTAATTAAATTCTATCGACTTGATTAGGTCTTCTAGTGATATAATATCGATATATAGTTGATTCTTAAAGCTTGAAAGAGGACCCACGATCAAGTAAAGGTGAGGGAAGACCTAAACTAATTGGTTAATAATAAACTGTTTTATTCTTGAGTCCAATGCCATGATTGATTCTATGTGTGTATGCTTGTTATGTGAATTCAACATGTCATCCAATATTTCTATTATTACTGTTCATGCATATTTAAATTATTGTTTATAACATGATGATGATGATGATGATGATAGGAATAGGCATGTGGATGTATTTGTGTGGTTGGTGTGCTTGATGCGAGCGAGTATCAGGGGGAGGTGTCATAGGCAGAGCCTCAGCACTCTAACTTTATCTCTAACTCAAGTCTTGTCCACTGACATCGTCGTATCGCCATTAGCAGAACTATTACGTCGTAAGGTATGAGGGGAGGTGGTCTTGGACCGTGTAGTCTCTGACTCTGCCGGGGGGCCTTAGCCCTATCTCTATGGACGTATTGAGGGATGCTGGGGTGAGGCCTTGGATACACTGATTGGCATTAGGATTGATTAGTTGTGAGCCCAGTTTGCGAGCCCTCGCCAGTAGGGGCTTACGTGTTGGTATGAGCAACGGGTACAGCAGTAAACATGACCTTTGCGTGTACATTGTCCATGGTGGGTGCATGTGGGTCGACAATAAACGTTACCTTTGGGCAGCTTCACAAACTCGTGTATAAAGGTGCGGCATCAATAAACGTGATCTTTAGCCACTTATCTTTTCTATAGCACATTACAAACTTATTTACCAGACCAAAGATATAAATTGAACGCATGCATATGTTTGTTGCATTGTTTTATTTGCTCACTGAGCCATGATGTGTGCTCACCCTCTCGACGTTGAATATTTTTTTAGTTGACGATGCAGGTATTACAGTTGCATATTATATGAATACTCCGGTGTATGCTTGTGTTGCTGCAATGGAAGCTGAAGACTTAGAGGATATGCATGACCCCTCATGCGAGTGCAACTCATGCATATTCTATTAGGATTTTATTTGAATTTATAAAGGGATGTAATTGATATTTATTTATGTCTCAGTTGATACAACAGTAACTTGATATTTTAATTATGATTATTACAGTTAGAGTTCTCTATTCATTTACTATAAGACTTCTGCTATTGTGTATTTATTCTGATTATGATTGTGGATATGCATGGTTTTATTTTTAATGGATACCGCCTATTAGAGATCCTGGTTGAACCGTTGATTTATTAATGGTTCATCACACCATTCTGAATGGTGCAGAATTGGGGTGTGACAACCTGCCTGGCTGAAAATACATCCAGTCTTTCACATAAGCTGTCTTAAGCCTTACTATGAAGATGTGGAGGACCCGACAAGAAGTATTTTACAACGTGGCCCAGCGACATTAATGCCATCATTTGAAAAGGAGGTTGAGAGCATATTAGCGAAACGTGTCACCAACAAGGAGGGAGTCCCAACACAGAAGGAGTACTTAATCAAGTGGAAAGGACTACCTGAACGAGAAGTATCATGGGAACGAGCTGAGGAGTTATAGCAATTTGAGGAACAAATCCGATAATTCCATAATGAGCAAAATGACTAAGGACTCATCGAGGACGATGAAGGAATTGGTGGGGGAGGATTGTCACAAACTTGTGGGCTTACCCCACCTTAAACAAAGAAACTATTCCATTGGGCTAGCCCACTATGAAGCCCAATACCTACATAGTAGAAGGTCCTACCTACTAGAGTCTTCCACACTTGCATAGAAATGAAGAAGACTCTAGAAAGGAAATTAGATATTTAGAGAGTAGTAGAGAAGCATCTAGTAGTATAGAAAGTTCTAGAGATAGTTCTAGACAATTCTTTACACCATTGGATTAATAACACATGTACAAATCCTAGCCATTGATTTGTAAGGCCTCCAAGTATAAATAGGGGTTGACCACCCTCATTTGAGATAACAAGAGTTGAGCATTCTCAAAGCATTCCAAGCTTCATTTCTAAAATGTCTCTTGTTCTCTCTCTCTTTGTGTGCTAATAAGCCTTGAGAGTCTTAGCAACAAGGGAGTCTTGAGTGAGTAGGCTGACTTGTATGATGAATAGGAGGGTTGCACAAGTACTGCACGGGCGAGTTAGTTTCTTTAAAGAAGAATCCTATGACATATGGCTATTGCGTCATTTTAACAAGGAGCCATGACAACCTATTGCGGAACCGCATTTGGTAATCATGGTTAATCTTTCCATTCGGAGATAACCCGAGAGTAATATTCCTTTGAAGTCATCATTGCGAAAGGAAAGGTGGCAAATTTGGTGTCCACGATATCTTGTTTATTTAAATCATGATTTATGCAACGCTAAAAAAAAAGAAGAAGGATATGACAATTCTAACCATTGTATAGATGGGGGATTCCCTTAATGGAACATATATCATTGTTAGTCTATCTAATCAAATGATCTATTATGTATTTTTTTAACCTTGATTTTTGAAGTATAGAAATCCTCTCTTTCCTGAGTTTGGGCGGGAGAATTGGCGGCCCGGATGGATGGCCGCCACTTGACTCTCGGATGGATCTGAGCCCTCCGTTCGATCCGGCACCCTAGCCGATAGGGGTATCAGTTCCGATGAAGGGCTCGGATCCACACAAGAGCTAGGTGGGCGGTCATCCATCCAGGCCGCCAACTCTCCTGCCTAAACTCAGGCGGGAGAGGATGTGGATCCATTTTTGAATGGTTTGTCCAATTCAAGTAGTTCTACAAAAGATTAATTTTGCAAACAATTTTTAAACCGTTATAACAAAATGTGAAGAAATTAGATTAATCATACATTTGGCTCATGAATTGGTGATGTTTTGGAAGTTTTGGAAAACCTTGGAACCATATTTTTTTTCTTTTATTATTATTATTATTATTATTATTATTATTATTATTATTATTTTGGAATGTGTGGAGAAAAAGAATAAATATGTGTTTTGATACCCCAAGGAGCTTAAAGAGTTCAACACTCTTACCGGTCTACTTATAAAAATTAAAAATAAAAAGAGGAAAAATTATTTGCACCTCTCAAAAAAAAAATGGGGCTCGAGGGGCAGGGGGTGGGATTTGATCTGACTACAACAATCCAAGGTGTTTATCATTAGGGAAAGTGGCACCTCGATATCCACCAACTTTTGGGTATTTTAAATCTACCCTTTACTGTAATTGGAAATTAGAAACTATTGTGGGCAGTGGAAAGGGTTCCAAGATTAAGCATGTAAAAACCCTCCCCCTGCTAAATAGTTTGCCTTTTCTCATTATCCACGTCAAAGTAAATCAATTGAGACATGGAATATTGCATGGAAAATACAATAGAATTCACTATAACATCTACGCATGTGGCATATTGATGTGTCTAAAATTTGTGGACAAAGTAGATTCTAGGACCATTCTCAAATGCCTATTTCAATCAAAATCTGAGTTTAATAGGTGGTCAAAAAAACATTCGAAAATTTGGGACTATTAATATTGTACACCAATCTCCAAAAGAGAGAAGAAAAATAAATATGGCAAAGGATTGTGTATGTGCACAGTCAGGATATCAATCCTAATTTAATGGGAGAGTGGTACTTTTGAGATTACATTTCTTCATCTCCAACGATTGAAAATACGATAATATATATATATATATATATATATTAATGGGAGAGTGGTACTTTTGAGATTATGAGATTACATTTCTTCATCTCCAACGATTGAAAATACGATAATATATATATATTAATGGGAGAGTGGTACTTTTGAGATTACATTTCTTCATCTCCAACGATTGAAAATACGATAAATATATATATATATATATATATATATATATAGAGAGAGAGAGAGAGAGAGAGAGAGAGAGAGAGAGAGAGAGAGAGAGAGAGAGAGAGAGAGTTTAATACTCAAATGATTTTTGATGTTCTTAGGTTGACACCGGAGGGGGGGTGAATCAATATGCCCAAAAATATTCTCTGCAAAGCAACCACAAACTGATTGGAATAATATTAATTTTATCAGTCACAAAATCATTTGCACGCACACTTCACAACCAAAGAATAACTAGGTCTACCAAGCACTGCACACTCATTTGGCAAAGCACAAACTTTCTAACATATGATATAGACAATTACACCATAACACAAATCATACGTAGTTTACCTTCACATATGAAAAAAACTACATCCACGATGCAATACCCAAACAAAGCTTTGCATCTACTCATTACTCTTCAAAAATGATTTCCATACACTCACAATCCAAAAACCATAAAACCTGCTTCAGTTTTATGCAACAACACAAACAAGGGGACAACCTCTGCTCCTCTGGACTACTTAATCATGTTTTGGCTTGAAAAACAAAAATACAGTAAAAACTGAGCTCAATTTAGACTTTTATAAGCCTCCAAATCGTGAAAACAAGTGTAACCGTTGATCTAGGAATAGTGGTTTGACTAGGTATGCACAAGATCTTTCAAAACAGTATCTCTTAAAAATCTAAAATTAAAAATCCGAAATATCTCGATGACAATGATATGGGCCGTTTGATCAGATTTAGAATATGTGTGTGAACTCCAACCATCAAATCGGCTAACGAGCCTAACGCTATTTTATATTTGCGGGTGGAATCTCAGCAAAAGAAACATTATCTTGTTGACACCGTAACTTGAAGCGAAAACCATAGGACCAATATCCTTCTTTGTGTACCGCAACATACGATAATTCTGTACGGCAATTCATCAAATCACGCTCGTAAGCATCTTCGGCGTTACTGACCTTAAACGTATAGAAATTGTCTTTTGCCTGAGTTTGGGCGGGAGACTGAGCGGCCTGGATGGATGGTCGTCATCTAGCTCTCGGATGGATCTGAGCTCTCCATCTAAGTCGACACCCCTGTCGGCTCAGTTTGTCGACTCGGATGGAAGGCTCGGATCCACCCGAGAGTCATGTGGCGACCATCCATCTAGGCCACCAAATCTCCTGCCCAAACCTAGGCAGGAGAGGATGTGGATCCACCACCTTAAACCCAAGCGCACTAAAGCAGTCTTCGGTTCTATTTTTATTTTTTGTTTTTACCTATTGATAAAAAGTATTTTTTAAAAATAAAATATTATTTGGTAGATATTATGCATAATAGATTATAAATGAAGAAATAAGTTTGGTATTCTATTAAACACAATTTATTTTTATTTTTTTCAAATTGCAAAATTTTCAAGTCGCAAAATTTTCAAGTCATGATATCTTATGATTCTTTTATCCAACCGAAATGAAATTTGGATACCTTTACCCTTTTTTTTTCTGGACTTGACATCTAACCGATCTGATAGGAGCTTCGACGGTTGGAAAAGTACAACTGAGATGGTCAAAATCAAGAACAAGAGTTGGATTTCCTCAAGTTGTAAAATTTTTTAAGTTATGATATTTTATGATCCCCTTATCTGATCGATTTGAAATTTAGATTCCCTTGTATTTTTTTTTCTTGATTTTGACATTTAACGGATCTGATCGACTCTTATCATATTGATCTAGAATTTGGATTTCCTTACCTTTTCTTTCCTGATTTTGACATTTAACTTATATGATCAAAGGTTGAACGGCTAGAAAAGTATAATTGATATGACCAAAATCATGAATAAGAGTTCAATTTTTTTTTAGTTGCAGATTTAAAAAAAAAAATTTGATATCTAGTAATCTTCTCCGATTGACTTGAAATTTGGAAACCCTTATAATTTTTTATTATATTTGACATCCAACGGAAATGATAGAATGTTGGATGATTAAAAAAAATATTTTTATAGTAACTGAATCCATGAAACAAAGAGGGAGAAAGAAAGAGGAGTGGATGAGAAGCTAGAGTTATTAAAAAAAAAAAAAAAAAAGGAAAGAAATACTGTTTCCTCCTTTGTAGTATGCGTGAAAGACAAATGCTCCCAAACGTTTCTGAAAAATATATTGTCCCTTTTTTTAAAATTATTAAAGTGAATTTTTTTATGAACAATTCTACCCCACAATGTTTTATTATTTTAAAATCTATTAATGTTAAAAGACTAATATAACCCTCATATCTACCACCAGTCACGAGCATGTTCCATCAGTTTACCTCTGCAAAATTATTTCTAACTGAAATTGGATTCAGCTCGAGCATTCACAAATCTCCATTGCAAAAACCTCGTATGCATTAAACATAACTGATGAAATGCTTCCTCTTGGACTGGTGACTTCTTCTTCAACCGGAAATAATTCAAAATGCTCTCGACTCTGCTCGATCTAGGCTTCGTTCTGCCAGAACAATCCGGTGATTCTGGATGATTCAAAACGCTGCTAATATTATTCAATCTTGGCTTCAGAATCACCGAAACAATCCGGTGATTCCCGATGATTCAAAATGCTGCTAACATTACTCAATCTTGGTTTCGTTCTACAAGAAAGAAATTCTGGCACCGAAAAGATGTGTTGGAAAATATTAGCACCACAAGGAAAATATATTATTTAAGACTATCTAATAAGCAAATGATATTAAAGATAATATCAACAATCAAACCATTTGATTAAGAATCTGAACAAATATAATGTAATACAATGAAATATAACACATTCCTTATACGGTGTTAATCATGGAAACAATTAGGGCTGAGTCGTGTTGGTACACTCTCCTTAAGATTGTGTTTGCCCCCTATACGGTGCAACGGGTCCCTGCAAACCAACATCCAAGATAAAACAGCCCTTCAGTAGGACACCCACCCAGTGTGCACTCACTGTTAGGTGTATGCAGACCCGACAGCTAAGGTTAACAATCCTTTAAAACAAGGATGGAACAGACTCTATCGATAAATCAGAGTAGAGAGAGAGAGTTGGAAGGAGAAGGAAGAGAGACATGAATTTTGTATTCAAATCTTTAGTCATTTAGAATGAGGCAACATCCTCTATTTATAGAAGACAAATACCTCTCAAGGGTCACTACCAAAAGGTATGGGTGCACCTCTTCATACCAAAAGGTATAAGTCACCACCCTTATAAAAGGGTACACTTGAATAGGTATGTATCCATACCCATATCCATATTTATTTCACTATCCATATCCATATCCATTTTCATATCCAACTCAAAACAAAATTGAAATTAAATTTCCCACAAAAATTAAACCAAAACTTTGAATTTCATTTTAAAACTTTTTGAAACTTTATTTGTTTTCCGGTATTAAAAACAATAATCCCCCACAAGTTTCAAAAAGATTGATAAAACCAGAATCAGACTGTTAACCTCATGAGAACTGTAAGCGACGTCGTTGCAGATGTCTGTCGACTTGAATCTACACTAGGTCTGATAGGCCACGCTACAGAGTACGAGTGAAGCTTGCTCCTTGAACCTTTCCTCATTGGTGTAGCCGACTGACCTACCAACCACCTCTTACAGTCCGACCCTCGAAAAATCCCTTAATGGTGGACATATTTTTAAACCGGTCTTATCCCTATCTTGATTCATAAAGATTTATGAAAGTTCGCCCTTAAAACTCTCATTGAAAGCGGCTCCGCTTCCTACATTTAATAAGGTCAGCCCATAGTGTGCACCACAGTTAACACACCCCCACATTTTGCTAGAATAACTTTGGCTTGATTAAGAATCTTTGAGATTCATCCTCTGTTCATTGTGGTGAGTACTACCTTACCATCTAACCAGAATGAGCAATATTATGATAGTACTAAACAAGTCATCTACGTGACTTCGTTTTTACCCATTGAACCTAATTCCAGGGATCTCCTCTCACATAGGTTGGATTTCCATCACATGACTTATGCCACAGGCTTCAAGCTCATTCCTTTAGATGTATACCACCTTAGTGGTCAGAAGCTAAATAATTATATCAATCAAAATTTTTCAGTACTGAGTTATGTCAAAAGCGCGTTATTCCATTAGCTTCTCTAGATATATTGTATAACCGCCTAAGACCTACATGTCTTAGATGTCCTTAGACATTTTATAAATCCAACAAAGTCATATTTATCTTACTTGTAATCTTTTGCCGTTGAATCCACTTCTTTAAAGTAGCATAATCAACTTTGATTTTCATCATATATCTGTTTTCGAGATTTTAGTCATTGACCCTAATCCCGACTTAACTTTGTAGTCATACTTGACTATCCATGGTAGAATCTTACCATCATAGTCTTCTCCTTTTGAATCAAGGTGATCTTTTCGAATCTAGGCTTGTCTTCTAGATTCCATGTCTAAATAAATATTAATGATTCTATGTTGACATCATTCTTCTTTATTAGAAGAGTTTAACTAGCAAATATGTATTCTTACAAAACCCCCCACGGTTCTGAGTTTTTCATACTCAACTTTATAAGAATTCTGAGTATGCATAAGGTATACTATCATTTCATTTATTCATGTAAAATTCCTAGCATTTCACATCTCTGTATTAATCATATTCAACATATTCCTTGATTTATCATATCTATGATTAATAAACAACATCCATGCATTTTAGACCTTAATAGTTTCTAAAAATGATCATTATGCTAAGAATCTCATACTCAAATCTGATTAGGCCAATTATTTTGGTCCTACAATTTTTACTGCCTTTCACTTAAGCTGATTAAAGTCTAGTTAATCATGAGTCTCAATCATATGATCATACCAATTGTTTAATTAACAATTAACTTATTTTCTAAGTACATGAAACAGTATTCTCTCATGACAATTAAACTGTCTATATAACCAGTGCACCTTATAATCATGTAATAAATAATAAAATATGAATCAAACAAACCATTAACCATGTTATTAATAATGATAACACAAAATCAAAATTCACTACTGATTTTCATGGCTTGTCAAACAAAATCAAGGTAAATGATTTTAAATACACATCAACCTATGTCAGTTATTCACTTATCTTTTAACCTTTTTTTTATTTCATTTTATTCGATAAAATAAATCTATTTCAAACCCATCATGACAAACCCATTGCATATAAGTTAAGACAAACCGGTTAGAGCTATTCTTAAGGAATGCTCCCTTAGAAAGACACTAACACTGACATAAGGTGACTTATGTGTCTTACTAAACACATCACTTCATACCTGATGCCTAACTGGATCAAATAAATTTGATCTCAATGCACTGATTGCCAACTCATGAATCAAGAAATATCCAACTTTACATGACCATATGCAAATAATAAGCACTCAAACCATGCAAATGACCATATAACTTTATGCATATAATTACTTGCATAAAAACTGATATACTATTTATCCAACTAAAGTACATGATTATTATTTTACATAGACAATCAATCAATTAACCAGGCCAACCAATTAAGCCACTAATAAACCGCTTGCTCGAACATTATTATATAAAAATATAAAGAAAATTTTGAATCCAAGATATTTTTTCTAAATAACTCACCCCGTGACTATGAGAAATAGACCAAGAAAAAGTCCATCTAATAACAAAACAACACAATACAATGGTTCAGAATCCAATTGGTTAATCGAATCAAATGGTGGCATCCTCCTATCCTATGAATTTTATGATAAAATGGAACCAACCAACCATTGTATCAGAAAGTCTCATAATAATTTATTTATGTATTTGAATTTTTTTTTTTTTTTAAATAGGATACAGCCACGGTTTAATCTAATCTTATCATATTCTTTGATAGCAAGTGGCAAACATGGACTTGCATCAATTTTACTTGAAAAATACCAACACACACACAGCGGGACTCATTTTTTCTTTCCCGAATGTGTATAGGAACCTTTTATTTTTAAGGGAAGAAATGTCTTAAGTGCATAAGCCATCTCAATTGACACGTGAGAATTGAAATTGATATGTTGATTCATAGTTTTAATTCAAACCCATTAATGAATCATCTTTTAATCCTTTCAAACTATCCATGGGTTTTCCTAACGGTACACATAACTAAGAAATACAAATGATACTTAAAAAGATAAAATAAAAGTCAAGATCAAATAAATGCCAAAGCCATTCTTCAGCACCATGGTAATAACTGGTCTCGAGTGCAACACACACAAGGTCTGAATTAAACATAATTATTTAAAGACCATAAAGATCTGATTTTATACCATCGCAAGATCAGAATAATGGGTTTAACAAAAAATCATAAAGCTTTTATTTGTTCCCAGCAGATCCGTTTGCTGAAGTATATAAACCCATTAACGAAAATTCCTTTAAAAAAAAATACCAACCCAAAAATATCCTCTTAAGGAAAAATAGCCCCAAGAAAAATATAATAACCGGCCATGCAAGATGAAAAAATAAAACCGGCAAAAGGAAAAAGTGTCGATCAAGAGACACCCCTAAAAATTAGACGATTATTTGAGGCAATCGATCGAAACGACATATGAAACAATGCATCCATTAAAATTTTAAACTAATCGACAATACCCACCTTTTTAAGACCACTTGTCACTCACACCTGGTCATCATGACTTTTCAAAAGAAAAGAACAGATACCAACCAAAGTGAATGAAGAATTTTCTTTCGACAGACACCTCCTTCAACGGTACTAGGCTCTAGATCAAGAAGTGGTTTTGTACCTCTTTCATGAAAAAGTACCAACAAACCACAAGAGATTTAGGAGTCCTTGTAAAATACTACTTCGGAAATAGTACAAACAATTCTTACCTTGTAACCCTTGTGCTTCTTTTGGACCGATTACTAGTCCCACCCTGTTACTAGAAAGTCATTATCAAGTACGGATTCTTCCCAAATATTCTTCGATGACAAAGATAGAAGTAACCTTTGTTAAAAGACTCTTGGGTAAAGTATGGCCTCTTACGAACAGGTTTTCCTCCATTCTCTTTGAATGGACGTGAATAAAAACTACTCATCAAACCTCTGGAGGAAAAGAGGTTATGAACCGGTCTATAATTACTTTTAATCTGGTCAATCGAAAGAGGAAAGATTCCCATTCATCTCTCTAAGTTCAAGAGAAACGGGATACATAGGCACAAAACACTTGCACTAGGCCAAGAATTTTCACTAAGATCTGTCCACCCATGTAAACTTATATATTAATAGTTTAATATTCATTGAGCATGTTTCCCTACATATCCGTTTAAATCAGAAACTAACCACTGGCACATCATTACACACTCCATGTTGTAGCACTACTGAAGACTACCCATGAAGTGATTTTATTTATTTTCTTCCCTCTTACTTGGACTGACAACAAATTCATCCTATTAATTAATATCGATTTGTCATCCCATTAAATGGCTAGAATTTGAATAATCATATTGATTCTTTTAATCTTGGATAATATGCACAAGCAATCATGACACTTATACCATTGTCAAAGTTGTAATTAATGTCTTAAACATAACACAATCTTAAGAATTGTTGGAAAATATTAGCACCACAAGGAAAATATATTATTTAAGACTATCTAATAAGCAAATGGTATTAAAGATAATATCAACAATCAAACCATTTGATTAAGAATCTGAACAAATATAATGTAATACAATGAAATCTAACACATACCTTATACGGTGTTAATCATGGAAACAATTAGGGCTGAGTCGTGTTGGTACACTCTCCTTAAGATTGTGTTTGCCCCCTATACGGTGCAACGGGTCCCTGCAAACCAACCTCCAAGATAAAACAGCCCTTTAGTAGGACACCCACCCAGTGTGCACTCACTGTTAGGTGTATGCAGACCCGACGGCTAAGGTTAACAATCCTTTAAAACAATGATGGAACAGACTCTATCGATAAATCAGAGTAGAGAGAGAGAGTTGGAAGGAGAAGGAAGAGAGACATGAATTTTGTATTCAAATCTTTAGTCATTTAGAATGAGGCAACATCCTCTATTTATAGAAGACAAATACCTCTCAAGGGTCACTACCAAAAGGTATGGGTGCACCTCTTCATACCAAAAGGTATAAGTCACCACCCTTCTAAAAGGGTACACTTGAATAGGTATGTATCCATACCCATATCCATATTTATTTCACTATCCATATCCATATCCATTTCCATATCCAACTCAAAACAAAATTGAAATTAAATTTCCCACAAAAATTAAACCAAAACTTTGAATTTCATTTTAAAACTTTTTGAAACTTTATTTGTTTTTCGATATTAAAAACAACAAGATGGAAGATGACCTTCCAGAAGACAAAGCCCAAGCCGAGGAAAAACCAATGGTGTACTCTTCGTTTTCACCTTCTCAACGACTTTGGCGAAATCTGGATTCCGGTGACGCTACAATTTCCGGATGGAATTACGAATTAGACTGTGATGCAGAGAGATGGAGATCTGGTCAGCAATGCGTCTTTGGTTTCTGTTTTCTCTCATGTTGTTGTTGCCGTTGTTATAATATTTCAATTTTGTGTGGAACGTTTGGATCTCTCGCCAGCAGGTTTGATGCTCTCTCTCTCTCTCTCTCTCTCTCTCTCTCTCTCTCTCTCTCTCTCTCTCTCTCCCTAATTTCCGGTTAATAGATCATCCAAAATAAAAACCCAACACCGGCAACTAGGGGCTTAGAACTTTTTTGAATGCAGGATCAACTTCAGAGGATGGAATAAGGTTTAGGGATGATAATTTTCCACCCAAAACAGGGCAATGTCACAATCGGAGTGCTTTGGACTCAAAACCTCAAAACGTGAACAGAGGCCGTCATGGTGTCAGTTAAAATAGTATCAAGAAACTTTCGGAAATAAAGAACCAAACCATTTAACAGAAGCCTACATGGTGTGAGTTAAAACAGTATCAGAAACTTCTGGAAATAAAGTACCAAACCATTTAGGATTTATTAGAAAAAAAAACTTGGAGTTCGAATTAAAGTTGTTGATGGATTTATGTTCTCTTGAAAACCAAGTTGCAATGGCGGAGTACTCGATTGAGGGTCAGGGCCTTGACGATTTCGAAAGAGGGTTGCAGCGGCGGAGTTCTCGACTGAGGGTCAAGGCTTCGAGGGTTTCGAAAGAAGGTTGCAATGACGGAGTTCTCGACTGAGGGTCAGGGTTTCCAAGGTTCTGAAAGAGGGTTGCAGTGGCGGAAGAGAGTTGCAGCAATGAATCCAATTTGGTTTCCAAATAAGGTTAGAAGTTAGATACTTTATTTCACTAAAGGTAAAAATGGTACTTCACCCTTATAAAGGTTAATTTGGTCATTAAAAAAATTGGCCTCCCACCGTCGGTATCTAATAAAATATACCTAATGGCGTGGGTCTATTTTTATTTTAATAGTGCTTTTAAGGGGAAGCATTTGTATTTTCCAAAAATGTTTAGGGACATTTGTCCTTTAGGCATACTACAGGGAAGGAAATAATATTTTTTTCCAAAAAAATATTGATTGTACTATTTTACCCTCATTTAAAACATATGCGCATTAAATCTACGCAAAAACATGCAAAAACATTTTTTGACAAAAAATAAAAAAGAGGTCTTAACCTCTTTTAGAGGCATTTTTTTTCTTTTCATATAAAATGATAACAAAAATTAAAAAAAAAAACCTATGCAAACAAAAGCACGTCAGAAAAAACAGAAATAAAAATAAAACCCAAGACAACCTAAGCTTTGACTTTAGAGCTATCCAAACATAATATAATAAAGAAAAAAAATTTCATATGCACTTCAACAAGGATTGTTAACATCATTTATACCCACAAGTTTGCAAAAACATCATCTACCACCCAAAATATTTGTACTATTGATCAAATAAGTCTACTCCGTCCACAGATTCCCGTTAGTTGCTGATGTCCGTTCAAATGAACTTTTTCATGGACAACATTACCATTAGAATTAAAGTAAAAGACCATTTTACCCTTTTTCTTCTTCTTTATGTCTCTTTCTTCTTCTTTCTTCTTCTACTTTTCTTCTTCAATCCTGATCGATGGCTGCCCTTAGAACAATATTAAATGATTAAAACTCTAAAAGTAGAAAACAGAAAAACCAAAAAACCATGCTCTGATCTTCAACCTAGCTAGAGATTCTACTTCCGGTTATCATTTGAAACCACGAAGGAAGTTGTTTCCTTGCAAAGTAATTATAGAGAAGAAGAAAAAAGAAGAACCACAAAACGAAGAGAAGAAATCTTGAAGGTAAAGTGGAGGAGAAGAAAGCTGAAGGTAAAGCCCTCTTCTTTTTCTTCTTCTGCCATTTTTTGAAACTTTTATGCAGCAATATGAAAAAGGTCTTGAGTAGAAGAGAGAGAGAGAGAGAGAGAGAGAGAGAGAGAGAGAGAGAGAGAGAGAGAGAGAGAAGGAGCCTCTAGTTTTCCAATGGAGGTCGAAACTCCATCTGTTCCTAGCTTTGATGTGGAATCGAAACACTCGTTCTTCTCTTCGACGGCCTGCTTTCAAGAATGCAACAAATCTGAATTGGCTTACCCTTCGAATCCCAAAGCAGGTTCTTATCTAAAAAAAAAAAGGACCGCCAAGCATACGTCCGTAAAAGAAAGACCCCAACCCATCTCTCTCTCTCTCTCTCTCTCTCTCTGGCTGCGCTCTTAATCTATATATCACCATTGAAAAATCTCTTAATAAGTTTCGGAGATTTGAAATCCGAAATGGGGAAGAAGATTTGGGGTTACAATGGGAACAGAGTTGAAGATGGGGAAGAAGATTCAACTGATTAACTATGTGTTATGTGGGAAAAATCCCATCCGTTTAAAATCTTACACGTGTCAAGACCATCTCCGGAGCTGACCGCTAGTTATATGTTGCGCTCGGCTTATGCCGCTCGGAGGTCACCTTCCGCTCGTGCGGTGATGCGGTCGGAGTTGCATACCTATGCGGTTGCGTTTCCCGACCGGAGGCTAATATCCTAATACAACTATGTTACGGCAAAGGAGTCCTTCTCCTTGTATGATACGACGCCGACTATCACGGCCCTACAACCACCTGTCACAACACGTGTCATCCGGGTGGTTGACCGACTTAGCTTCCTTGGCTACGGTCTCCTACTCCTGCTCGGAGTCTACAACTCAGGTGTCCCTCAGAGCGACACGTGGCAATTCTATTGGCGATCTACCTCTCTGAGTCCTGAAACCTCCATGCTTCTTCCCAATGTCTGTAGAGGACGACCCCTCAAGGTAAGTTCAATTCACAATATCTCACAGTTCACAATCCCTCTCACTCTCGCACGCTCAAATTCTCTCATCGTCCCACTCTTTCTTTAAATTGGAGATAGCTTTCTGCTATCTTTTGACTGCTTACATTCGGAATCTAACTTAGGCATCGGAGTTTACCTGGGGCTTAGTCGCCCAACTCCCTTGTCTCATCTCTGTGATTGCAGGTTGCTCAGATCGCAGACCGGCGGGCGATTTCCAACCGTAATAGTTTGGCGCCCACCGTGGGGCCCTTTTGATTGAATTTGACGATTAGCGCGCGAGCTCTCTAGTTTCAATGGCCCAAAGAAGAACCCAAGCCCAAGCATCTAATCGCCCATTTGATCCATCCGTGCAGGTGCACGTGGATAGCAGCGAAAGTACAACAGGGGCAAATCGCGTGCCGATGCCAACGCTAGGGCCGAATCCAGTCCCAACACCCGTCCTGACACCAACGGCGACGGCACATCAACCGCCTCCTCAATATGTTACCCGTCAGCCGTTCGATGAGTTGAAGTAGCAGATCGAACAGCTGGCCAGAGTCTTAGGAGGTGCTCGAGCAAGTAATTCAGCCGTTGGGGCGACGGAAAATCCTCAACAGGCCCCGACGCCGAACGCGCCCCAAGGAGCACCCCCGCAGCCTGCGCGGACAGTATCCACGAGAGCCACGCCAAGCAATCCCCCCATGGGATATCACCAGCCCGCACGGAGTATGGCTAGGTCAGCCGCTCGGCACCAGCCAGCTGATCAACACCAGGCGCCGGCGGCACCGCCTCCTCCGGCAAGAGGCGCGAGGTCCTTCCTCGACGCCCTTCATCAAGAGAGGGTTAACGTGGAAACACCGACGACGGGCGCAGCTCCGCCTCTGGACACCCCACAGTCCGAGGTCGAACGACGTTTGTTGGAATTAACCACCCGGCTCCAGCAGGTGGAATAGAGTCGCGTCGCTCCATCGAGAACGGCCTATACTTTCATCACGGCACTCTCGAACGAAATCATGAGGGCCCCCCCTCCTGACAATTTCAAGATGCTGGTCCTGGACTCGTACAATGGAAGTATCGACCCCGAGCAGCATCTGGACACGTTCGTTTCCACGACGCTTTTCTACCCCCTCAGCGACAACCTCATCTGTAGGGCGTTTCCTTCAACGCTCAGGGGCGCCGCTCGAACTTGGTTCAACAATCTCCCCCCGAGGAGTATTTCATCGTTCAAAAATCTGTCGAACAAATTGTTGACGCACTTCCAAGCCATCCGAGTGCGCAAGAAGACTTCATACCATCTGTCAACGGTCAAGCAACAGAAGGACAAGTCCCTGTGGGACTTCATCAAGCGCTTCAATACCGAGGTGCTCGAGATCAAAGACGTCGATCCCGCGATGCACATGTCCAGCCTGCAGGTCGGGGTGACTGATAGAGAGCTTTGTTGGTCCCTTGCCAAAAAGCCACCGAAAAACCTGAACGACCTGCTTTCCAGGTGTAAGAAGTACGCCTCCGCAGACGAGATGACGAAGGCCCAGAAAAAGGAGGGCTCGGTATCCAATATTGCTTCTCAGAGGGCTCAGCATCGAGTGGTTTCTCGGAAGGCTCGGTATCCAGTACTGCTTCTCAGAGGGCTCGGCATCGAGTCTGACTTCTCAGATGGCATTGGAAAAGTTTCTCCCTCCTTTGCCAGACTAAGGGCTCAGGAACGAGCACCAAGCCATACTCCTTCAGCTTTCGAGAGGACCAAAGGGGCCTCAAGAATGGTCTTCCTCGGCGGCCGGGTCCTTAGGTGCTTCACAGGGCAGTGGCACGTCCGGAAGCTCCACGATTGGCGTCTGGGGCACTTCATAAGGAGGAAGATCATCCTCCAGCATGTCGTCAGCCTCCACAGGCACCGTCGGTTCTACCGCCTCGTCTTCAGCAAAGATCGGAATGGCCGACCAGTTAACGACGAAGCCAATGCTGATGAGCTGCTGTTTCAGATATGCAGCCCCCTTCTAGAAGAACCCGCTGGCGGCCTCCTCCACGTCCTCCTCATATTGGGCGGACGACCGGTACTTCACCACCGCCCGATTGGAGGACTCCTTGAAGAGCTTCTCAGCCTTAGCCAGTGCCTCATTGGCAATCCTGACGTCGTCCTCGGCCTTCCGCTTGGCGTCCTTCACCGCGCGCAACTTCTCCTCGGCCTGGTGAACCCGCTTGTGCTCCTCCGAAATAGCATCCTCGGTGCCCAAAGACGTCCGAAGGTTCGTCTTCTCCAAAGCGAGGCCTTCGGCCTCGGCCGATTTGTCTTTCAACTTGTCTTCGGTAGCCTCCAGGGCCGCCCGCAAGGAGGTCTCCAGCTCCTCATTCTTCTAGACCTCCGTCATCGAGGTCACGGCCCGCTGACAGACCTCAATCAAAAGGTTGATGGCCTGCAGATCACAAAATTAAAGAGTAAGTTAAAGTGGCAGACTAGCTGAAGCAAAGAAAAGTAAGCCATGAGATCGTGCTATTTTACCTGGGCGCTCGCGAGGAACATTCTCTTGAACAAATCGTCGTTCTCCATTGAAGAAGTGAGAGTCACATCCTCCAGGAAACGACCCTCGGTGAGGATGATCCTAGCCACCCTCGAGCTCTTAAAAATGGAGTCTGACGGCTTCAAGCCGAGCCCTGGTGAAAACGCCATCGTCCCCATCTTCTTCTCTCTTGCCCCCTCGGCCGGACGCGCGGGCTCCTTCTCCTTCCTTCCGACGTCGATGGTCTTGGTCAGGTCGACCACCTTGGCTCCGCGAGGAGGCTGGACTTCCTTCGTCGCGTTCCCCTTCTTCTGCTCATTTGACCGACCGAGTTGGATGGCCGGTCATGCCTTGTAGATGTCAGCCGGCAGATCTTGCGCCGACCGGATCTTCTTCTTGGGTGGCTCCTCCACCATGGGTTTTTCACCCTTGACGTCCTCTGCAGTACCGGGCACCTTCGGAGGAGCAGCGACCTGAGCCTTGGTCTGGCCGGCCTCGGAGGCCCGCTTCCTTAAGATCCGATTGACAATTCGGTCGTTGGAGAAGTTCACTGAGACAAACAAGCAATTGGTTAGCGACAATGATAAAATTAATGCTCCGAGTTTAACATATATGTTCGGAACTCACCTAGTAGGCCGTGCTCGGCCAATTTCACGAGATCCGCCAGGTCAGCATAGCGTTGGGCTCGTCTCTCCTCCGTGGTCAGGAAATTGACCTTGTTGAACCCAGTAGCATCAACTACCAGCCATATGTTCGACAGAGGAAGAGGAGGGCCACCCGCCGGAGGGCCCACAAAAAAGAACTTTTCCTTCCACCCGTGAATGGAAGAAGGTTTTTGAGAGATCGTCGGGAGCTTCTTAGCGCTCCTTTGGCTGAAGTAGTACCATCCGGTCATGGAACGGGTCTCGGTCAGACTGGAGAATTGGAAGAGGGATCAGAAGAGGTTCACAGTCGGAGTTTCCCTCAGTCGGAGGACGAACATGATGAAGGCATAAATGCATTGCCACCCGTTCGGAGTCAACTGAGAGGGGGCGATGCGGTACTCCTTCAAAATATCGACAACTAGGGGATGAAGGGGAAAGCGAAGGCCGGACTTCAGCGCATGCTCGTACACACAGACCTCCATGACGTTCAGACTGCTGGCCCTCTCATCGGAAGACGGGAGCCGGACCGAGACGTCGGTCATGGGCTCCTCCAACTGGTATGTTCTGCGGATCTAAGACAAGGCGTTCTCGGAGACGACCTTGCTCGGCACCCTCCATGCGGGGACTTTGTCGAGAGGAGGAATAATGGGACGATCGCTCCTCTGGCGGGGAGCCCGTCGAGCTGAAGTGCCGGCAGGGCGACTGCGCTCGGCGGCATCAGAGGAACTCTGCTCAAGTTCTTCCTCAGAGGCCGGACCGGAAGCCAAAGGGACGTCTTCCGGAGATTTTTGGGCTACAGCCCTTTGACCAGAGTTCTCCGACTCAGTGCTCTCCGACCCAAACTCCCGGCTAACGGAGTCTCGAGTCCTCGTCTGTCAACGAGGAGGCTCTGTGATAGTGGATAACCCTTCCATGGAATCGGACGATCTCTCAGAAGATCATGTACGATATTGGGCCATGGTTTCACTCTCTTTCTCTCTACCTAAAGGTTTAATGCTATTAGTCGAATGGGAGCTACTAACCATGAAATGGAAGAAAAACGAAAAGGAAGGACAAAGCAAAGGGAACTTACTGGTTTGAATCGACGAAGGAGGTGTGAATACTTGGAAGCTTTTCGAAGACTCCGACCGCGCAGACAGAACTCCGATCTCACTGGAAGCAAATGATCAAATGGAGGTAATGGAGTGGTATTTATAGGCGTCGAGGAAGAAAACCGGCTCTTCGAACTCCGACCACGTGGCAGAATGGCATTGGTCATCGCCTGCCGCGCCCGACGCGACGTGATAGGCTGACGTCACCCACAATGATGGCGAGATATTATGGCGCCATTTCTCGAGACGATCGGATTCAATCTACACCGTCTGATTGAGCCGACCGTTGGGAGTGCGCCGGTTATTTATTGCACCTCGTTCTGAGGCGCACCGATTGCTTTTTGATCGTCAGATGCAAGCGGCGTTTCGACTAGCTAGAGATCTACGGTCGAGTGAGATTGAAAATCCCGAGTTTGAAGCCTCGAGCTCCGCGCAGCGACGAATCGTGCGAACGGTTGGCAGCGGTTTTCTTCCACTCAAGCGACGGTTCCGGTCGTAGTGGACAATCCTAGGAGGACGCTTGTGCGTCACCAGCTTGCGGTCGACCATACTCTCACTGTGTCTGAACGGAGATTTGATACTTTTATTCCACACGATTGCACTGACGAATTCGTTGAATCTGACAACGCAAGGGGGCATCTATTATGTGGGAAAAATCCCATCCGTTTAAAATCTTACACGTGTCAAGACCATCTCCGGAGCCGACCGCTAGTTATATGTTGCGCTCGGCTTATGCCGCTCGGAGGTCACCTTTCGCTCGTGCGGCGAGGCGGTCGTTGCATGCCTATGCGGTCGCGTTTCCCAATCGGAGGATAATATCCTAATACTACTATGTTACGACAAAGGAGTCCTTCTCCTTGTACGATACGACGTCGACTATCACGGCCCTACGACCACCTGTCACAACACGTGTCATCCGGGTGGTTGACCGACTTAGCTTCCTTGGCTACGGTCTCCTACTCCTGCTCGGAGTCTACAACTCAGGTGTCCCTCAGAGCGACACATGTCAATCCTATTGGTGATCTACCTCTCTGAGTCCTGGAACCTCCATGCTTCTTCCCAATGTCCATAAGTAGAGGAAGTCCCCTCAAGGTAAGTTCAATTCACAATATCTCACAGTTCACAATCCCTCTCACTCTCGCACGCTCAAACTCTCTCATCGTCCCATTCTTTCTTTAAACTGGAGATAGCTTTCTGCTATCTCTTGACTGCTTACATTGGGAATCTGACTTAGGCATCGGAGTGTACCCGGGGCTTAGTCGCCCAACTCTCTTGTCTCATCTCTGTGATTGCAGGTTGCTCAGATCTCAGACCGGCGAGCGATTTCCAACCGTAACACTATGTTATTGGAAGGAATCTTAGGTACCTGTTGGAGGAAGATCACACAGGTTATGTAGTCTGACCATTTAAGGAAATAAGTTCTTGTTTTAACTATCTTTTAATTGTAACTTCATTAGCACTACTATCAGAGTTGGCTCATAAAACTGATTTGATCGAATATCCTTGCATGCAAACAAAAAGTTCAAGAGAATAGAAACCATATCAAGCCTTTTACATTGTTACCTTTGCAAAGCTGGATCATCTGAAAGTTCTCCTCTTATTTTAAACCAGAATTTTGTGCTGCAAGACAGATTGTTTCCAACTGTATCAGATGTGTAGCACAGTGGGGGAAGAAAAAGGAAACACCAGAATTCCGTGCAAAGGCAACAATCTCTGCAACTCTCTCTCTCTCTCTTTCTCTCTCTCTCTCTCTCTCTCTCTCTCTCTCTCTCTCTTTCTTCAATTTTTCTACAACTCGATTCGTAGTTAGGAGGGAAGTGGTTGGGTTGGAAAGAAAGGGCATATCCAGATCTTGGTGACATAATTGACGATGCAGAAAGGGTTGAGAATAGACCTGAAATCAACATACAATTCTGTTGGAGGGAGGTAGAGAGAGAGAGGGGGAGAGAGAGATTTGGAGAGAGGCAAAGAGGGAGAGAGAAAATATAAGTTTGATTTGAAAGTCAAATTAATAAATCAACATAAGTTTTTAATTTTTCAATTTATAAAATGAGGGGTAAAACTGTATTTCAATAATTTTAGTGATTTCCGTCAGTTAAGTGGACCTAGGTGATGTTTTTACAATCTTGTAGGTATAGATGATGTTAACAATCATTGATGGGGTGTAGATGAAATTTTTTCTATAATAAATGCTTATACCATGTGATTAGGATTCTTATAAATCCTAAAAATACCTTAACCGCCAGTCAATTCTTACAATCTCAAATAGGGACTAAATTTATTTAAAAATATGACGTGAAACGCTTGTAGTATTAAAACTTCCCGATCGCCAATAAATTTCGATTTTTTGAGATTTGATTTTTTGAGTTTTTTTCAAAGTATTTTCGCGAAACTGACTAGGTTGGTCTTACCATATTGAAATAAGATGATTTGTTACAAAGTTAACTCGATGTTTTATATGTATCATGTTCAGCACATATAATGAAACTGTTGCGGGACCTAACAAAGTCTGTCTGAAAGTGAAAAATTTCAAAGAAAATTTGAAATTTCGCCAAAAAACTAGTCAATTCACTGCCAGACCCAATCAACTCAATCAGAACACACATGTATGCTCCTACAACAATGCCATGCCATCATATAAGCATTGCCACATTAAAATGAGACATGTATGATTGTCAACGATGACAGCACAGCTTCCACAAATTCCAATTACCCAACAACTTTTTTCCTTATCTTTTTGGAAGAAAGCTTCCCCCTCCACGAAAAAAAAAAAAAGAAAAAAAAAAAAGGAATTTGGGTTATCTTATTCCAACTTGATCCATTTGATCCAAAAGAAGGGTCAAATTAAAAGAAAAAAAAAAGATTCAATCTTACTCAGAGAATTCCTATACATGATTGGATTCATACCTTCCCAAAGAAAATAGACGACTTCAAACTACTTCCTCCCCAAATGAACTCTTTGCAATTGTATATTTAATCTCATTTCGAGTGAATATTTTAATACACCAAAATGTAATGGTTTCTTAGAGCTGAGGGTGGAATGTAACTAGAAACGTGTTTAAATCAGAGTTTTATTGCAAAAAGACACTGTCGTTTGAACTGATTCTATTCATAACATTGGTGGATAGACTGAAGACTTTTTGTATATTTTACATTGTTCAAAAGATTGTTCAGAATGATTTTCTGGATACAATCACTTAAATGTTTGTTTCCCTCCTTTTTCTTTCCTCCACGGAGGAAAGAGGGGATGACAGATCATACATGGCATACCTGATTGTTTGGTTAACAAAACGTACGTAAGCTCCATGGCTTATATGTTCTTTGATTTTTAAATCATTCAGAGAAGTTCCTGTAAATGACTTGAATTCCAAAATGATTAGATTCCTTCCTGCCCAAAGAAAAGAGACGACTTCAAACTAGTTTCTCGCCAAATGAACTCTTTTCAATAAGAGTAACCGTTGATCTAGGAATAGTAATTTGACTAGGAATCTACAAGATCTTTCAAAACAACATCTTTTAAAAGCTAAAATTAATAATTTGAAATATCTGGACGCTGGCGATGTAGGCCGTCGGATCAGATTTAGAATATGAGGGTGAAATCAGACTGTCAGATCAGCTAATCGCGCCTGAACGCGGTATCATATTTGCATGTGGAATCAATATCCTTCTTTGTATTCCACAACATACAATGAGTCTGTATGCCAACTAATCAGATCACTTGCAAAAACATCTTTCATGTCACGAACCAGATCCTTCGTCTGGTTATCAAGCAGTAGTGAGGATCCCCAGATCCTTCGTCTGGTTATCAAGCAGTAGTGAGGATCCCGACTTCAAGACACATGCTGATGTCTTATGGGAAACTGGGATCCTCACTGCCACTTGAGAGGGAGCCAGAGGACCCTTCGCCTAACAATAAACCCAAGCGGAACCATCCCATCATGATATAACAAATGCATAAATGAAAGCTCCATGTGATTATGATTTTAATGAATCATAAAAATACCTTAGCTGCCCGTCAACTTTTACAATCATAAATAATTAGGACAAAATTTGCGGAACCATCCCATCATGATATAACAAATGCATAAATGAAACCTCCATGTGATTATGATTTTAATAAATCAAAAAAATACCTTAGCTGCCCGTCAACTTTTACAATCACAAATAAGGACAAAATTTATTTAAAAATATGACGTGAAACGCATGCAGTATTTAAAACTCTCCGAGCCCTAATAAATAATGATTTTTTGAGATTTTTTGAGATGATTTAAAATGCGTTACAAATTGAAATCGAAGCTCTACATAATTCATGTTTAGTACAATTCATGAAACTATTACGAGATCTATCAAAATCTATCTCAAAGGAACAAGAACTATTACCACTTGTGCCGTGAGACACCTTCATATATATATATATATATATATATATATATATATATATATATATATATATATATATATATATATATATATATATATATATCCTCCTCAGAACATCACTGGACGTATGTAAGAATTGATCGATTCTGTATCAGATCAAAATCCAATCAACTCACTTATCCTACAGTCACTTATATGCTTGTTTTCCCCTCTTTCTCTCCTGTATGCTCTATGGAGGAAAGAGGGGATGACGGATCATACATGACATATCTCATCGTTGCGTCAACGAGATCTATGTAAACTCAATGACGCCCATGTATATGTTCTTCGATTTTTTAATCATTCAGAAGTATATGTTTCTTCGATTTTTTAATCATTCAGAGAAGTTCCTGGAATCCTTCCTGCACAAACAAAAAGACGACTTCATACTAGTTAGTTCCTCCCCAAATGAGCCCTTTTCAATTGTATATTTAATCCCAAAATGTAGTGGTTTCTTAGCGCTGAGGGCTTCTATATATCAAGTGGCAATAAGGGGAAAGGGATCACTGCTTGATAGGAAATGGATCCGAATCTTGACACCCTGATGAAAGCTGCTGAGAAAGGAGATGAAGAAAGCCTCTATGAACTGCTTGGCAGAGACTCCTCCATTCTTGACAGAACCGATAAGGAGTTCAGAGACAATCCGTTACATGTCGCCGTTTCGTATAACCAAAAAAACTTTGCAGCTGAAATTGCAAACTTGAAGCCTTCATTGGCTAGAAGGCTAAACCAACACGGATTAAGCCCTTTACACATAGCTGCTGAAAATGGACATGTAGGAATGGTGAAGAAGCTCTTGAAAGTAGACAAGGAACTCTGCTTGATCAAAGGCCGCAATGGGATGGTGCCTCTTCACTATGCAGCAAAATCTGCGACACTTTATAGTGATTACATTATTAGGAAGTTGCTCTATGCTTACCCCGAGTGTATTACAGCATTAACAACTCGAAATGAGACAGCTCTACATATTGCTGTAAAGAGTGGTAGTTTCAAGAACTTTGAAGCTCTGGTGAAATGGATCAAGAATGAATCGGCCGGTTACAACATTCTCAGATGGATGGACCAAGAAGGCAACACAATCTTGCACCTTGCAACTTCAGAAAGAAAACCTAAGGCAAGATCGCTTTTTCTTACTAACATTTCTGATTTTGTCTTTCTGTGATCTTCTACTAATTGACCCTGTTTTGAATTATGCAGAATTTGAAGATTGTAAAGCTTCTGCTTTGTGACTCTGGCTACTTTATTAGAGGGGCTGTGAAAATAAACAAGACCAACAACAGTGAAGAGACAGCCTTCGATATCTTTGACAGAGCCAATGGATCTCAAACACAACCAGTTTATAAGGAGAGACATGAAGAGGAAATAGAGGAGAAAATGCGAAAGATCCTTCAAAGCAAAGGAGCAATGAGTGCTAAAGATACAATGAATCTTGTACAGAAAAGGACTTTAGATTCTGGAATCAAATGGTTGCGCAGGGGCCTATATTTCCTAAGTTTCTTCGAGATGGAGACAAACACTTCAAACGATGTTCGCAACGCGCTGTTAGTGATTTATATTCTTATTGTGACAGCTACATACACAACCGTACTCAACCCTCCAGGAGGCTTTTGGCCAGATGACTACAATCCTAGCAATGATGGAAGCAATAACAGTAGCACATTAATACAGCAAAGACCACACACAGCAGGAAGATCAATTTGGCTTGATAAATACCCAGACTCTTTCCTGATTCTAATGCTTTTTAACTATGCTGGGTTTCTTGTATCTGTTGTCCAGATTTTCTATCTTACCAAAGGATATCCTTTACGAGGTCCGATTCTGGTAGCATTATTCTTAATGTTGATTACGTATGGATTGTCGGTTCGCCTCCTGTTTCTGGGTTTAGGTTCTCTGACAGTCTTGTTCCATGGAATGATCTTGACAATTCCATTACCTGTGGCATTATTCCTTTACGTTTCTACTGCAGATAGGATGCAGGAGTTACGGGAGAAATGGGAGAGGAAGAAGTCGCGCAAGGAGGGCCAGGACCAGGACCTGGACCAGAACCAGGACCTGGACCAGAACCAGGACCTGGACCTATTTTTTAGTGTTGAAATTGGCAAGGAAGAACCAAATATTTGTTAGTTGGTTGAGAATTTGAGATTCTTGTTCATTCGATTCATTGTATCTCTTTAGTGAGTTGGTGTGTTTTATGGGCTGTCCTTAATTGGGCTTGGTCTTATTGGGTCCACTAGGTATTGACTGTTAGTTCGTTTGTTTTATTATTTATTTAATTTTTTTTTTCTTTGTTTTTTTTTTTTTTTTTGTTTTTTTTTATATTTTGGTTCCAATCTTTTGATAGCTTGCTTGTTGTGTTTGTTTGTAGTCATTGTTCTTGTTGTGTCAGGAATGGTTTTCCCTCTTGGAGGGTGTTTAATCCTATCTCATCCTTTCTTCTATTTTTTTTCCTTGGACAATAAATGATTCAAGTATTAAATTTTTGTTGTTGTTGTTATTGTAATATTCATTCTATGTTTCGAAGCCAAGTAAAGAAATTTTTTTTAATTTAAACAGAGAGATAGTGATATAAAGTGATCATTGTTTCATCATTATTTTAGTCTCTCTCCTAGAGCGGACTAGTTTGAAACAGTCCTAAGTGCTACATGGCTTGTTGCACCCGTTTGATTGTTGCCACATCGACAAGCTACAATCCTAGGGTTAAAACCAAAATGAACGCAAAATAAAAGCATGAATGAGAGAGGTGGGGCATTTATTTCCCTCTTAAACACCTTGAAGTAAATCAAGTCTTCTTCGCCGGAGCTTCTTTTATCCAAAATCCTTCGTAAGAAGGCCGGGCTCTTCATCCTGCACAGGTCCAGCTTCTTCCGCTGGACGGTTCATCCTACAAGTCCAGCTTCACCTTCAAACTCTTCAACCGGCTGTTCTTCCTACAGTATCATTTCTTTTAATGCTTCTTTTTCTCCCATTCATTCTTTAGATTTGCAGTGTGGATCGATTTAAATTTGTTTTGATGTTGTCTGGTTTTTCTTTTTATCTATTCATTCTTTTCTGTTTTCGAACAAATAATAGAGATCTTGAAACCCAAACATCTAAAACCCAATAATTCTTAGAACATTATTTTTTTCTGTGATCTTTCAAAGTTTCCGAATTTCTGAAGCTCAATAATTCATAACCTCTGCTCTTCTTTGTCTCTAGTTTATTTCTAGCACTCTGCTTCTACAATCTCACGCAGACCGAATGAATGCAATGGAAGCATCCAAAACGAACCATGCTTTGTTATCTTCTTTTGTAAAGCAAGTCCAATTCAGACCGAATGAATGCAAAATCCAGCCCGAGTTCGAGAAATTAGGAAAGGCCAGAAGGGATCCAGTACATTCTCACCCATGATTTTATTTTGCATTCATTCAATCTTGACCCTAGAATTACAACTTGTCCACGTGGCAACAATCGACCGGGTGCAACACACCCATGTAAGCATTTAGGAGTGCTACTGACGAGCCCGCTCCCTCTCTCCTTTCATTTTGTTTGTAGTATGTACAGAAGAAAAAGGTAAAGAATAGCCTTAAGATTCATATTCATTAGATTTGTTGTTTGATTAAAATTAAAAGAACTGCAACGAATTTCCTCTCTCTCTCATGCATGCATCTATCTCTTTCTTTTCTTTTTAGTTGAACCTCTTCTTGGAGGGAGACTTAGTAATTATGCTTTTTTTCATATGGTTATACCTCAGGAGGACAACACCCTAATTCCAACATGTGACGAACTGAATCAAAAAATTAAATGGACAGACTTGGGTCTGAGAACTAAAACTACTAAACCAAATCTTATCAAGTAGCAAGACTCATGTCCCATCCCCGAGGTGGAGGTGCTGGAAATGAATCTCTCTTGTAGTTCCAAAGCCCCACCATCCATCTTTCCCTTTGCTCCTCACCAAACTAAAATCATCGACATCTTTCGAACCCCTCATCCATTCATGGTACAGAGCTCACCAAAAACCTTGCGGTCATCAAGTCTAGATGTTTACCTCTTCAATAGCTTCTTGATGTTATCATATAACCAATTAGAAATTGATTAAACTGAAATACCGAACCCGTTAGTATCGGTTTTGATTTAGCTACTTGGAACTGATTATTAATCAATTTGATTAGTTTGTGTAATATATCTCAAACCGAACCCAATGGAATTGAAACAAGAAAACCGAAATTGGAGAGGTTTACCCTTAATATCAGACTACATGTCCAATACTGTGGGTGTCATGGTGGATTCAGTCTAGAAGCATTCAAAAGTCAAGTCGATAGAGGTGTTAATTCCAAACCACTAGCGTGGATCAAGCTGGCCTGAATTAACCTAAATCAACCCAGAATAAACTATTACTGGATATGTTTTGGGTTGAGGTATGACATATCAGACCTGTCCCAATCCATTCCGAGCTAGCCCGAAACCGGCCCCAAAAGTGGACTGATGAGCTAGAACCCGATAATGACCCGGACCATACAGATTTCGACCGAATAATAAAGCCTAGCTTTACTACTTCAGCTTTTTGGATGGTAATGGGTTTCTTACTAGGCTTTCAACCCAAATTGGCCCGAACCAGTTCGATAACAACCCAATAAGTTAAACCAATAACTACCCAAAATCAGGTCAGTCCGTTAATTAACGTGCACAGTGCAGTCCACCGAGTTGGAACATCTTAATGGACATGCTTCGGTCAAGCCTACAAAGCCTGACACCAATTTGGCCCATACCAGCCCGTTCACACCCCTACTTGGAGCACACATCCCCCCTCTCTCTCTCTCTCTCTCTCTCTCTCTCTCTCTCTCTCTCTCTCTCTCTCTCTCTCTCTCTCTCTCTCTCTCTATATATATATATATATATATATATATATATATATATATATATATATATATATATATATATATATATATATATATATATATATCCACATTGATTCTTTCCAACAACTTCTCATATGTTCTGACCTTGTTGATTTCATTGAAATATTGATTCTTGTATCCTTACTTATGCATTGTGCGAGAAATCGAGGAGGGACAAACCACATAAAACACTCGACATCAAATGACCTAGCAAGGTCAAATATATATATATATATATATATATATATATATATATATATATATATATATATATATATATATATATATATATATATATATATATATATATATATATATAACATTGTTTCTTTCCAACAACTTCTCATATGTTCTCTTCCTTCTCTCTGACCTTGTTGATTTCATTGAAATATTAATTCTTGTATCGTTACTTATGCATTGTGGGAGACATCGAGGAGGTACAAACCATATACATTGCTCGACATCAAATGACCTTGCAAGGTCAAGTACAAAAGCCTACAAGAGAGACTTGAAAATCAGAGAAACAGCTTAATATGCAGGTAAATGATAGTAAACAGTTCTCTAACTTGGCACCTCTTGAGAGTACATACACTAGTACATTTGGATGATAGAAAATTGGAATTAACTTAGGGATTTTGAATTCTCCCAATGTTGTGTATTTTTTCCAAATTCACATAGCCGTTTGATGGGTTTCTAACTTTATTCCCTCTTCCTACTACTAAAAAAAAAAAAACCTCTTTGTCCCCTCTTGTTTTCAATTTCACCTCCTTAGGCCTGGTCTCATAATTCTTTTGGAAAAAAAAAATCCCACAACAGTGGATCTCTTTTCAACCCTTCTTATATTTTGGGGTCTCTTTCTTTTCTATGCATTCTTTCTTTTCTTTGACCACGTAGATTCCTGTTGGAGATATCGATCATTTACGTTTCCTTTGATGTGACATGAAAGATTCCCTACTTTGGCATTGTAAAAAAATCCTCTTTTGCTTCTTTTTTATGTGGTGGCATTTAGATCCTATCACAATTATATTAAGGAGCAATCTTTATAGTTATGGGAGGCTTATCTATGAATTTTTGTTTTTATTGGATAAGAATATAGACGGTAAACATTTAAGGCCTTCTAAAATAGACAAAGTGTAATTTTTATCGCAAAATCCGAATGGAATCCAACCGAAGGGCATGTATTGGCATTTTACCTTATTTTCTCATCTGAATTTTTCAATACTGTTTTTTATTAATTCAATCAAATACCTAAATAGATAGACATACATCCTATATATGTCCATGTATACGTGTAGCCATTATTGTGAATTCTCCTCACTTTGAACTGGAATAGATGATTTAGATATAAAAAGACAATGAAAATGAATAATTCATAATTTTTTTTGGTAAAAATTAATTCACAAAATTTGATACTAACATAAACGCCACAGACAGATATTGGCAAACTATTTCATGATGGTTCTTGGGCCAGGAAGATATATATATATATATATATATATATATATATATATATATATATATATATATATATATATATATATATATATATATATATATATATATATATATATATATTTTGAAGAGAAATAGTTCCAAATTAGCTTTTGAAAAATCATATCCAAATGACCCTACGGTCCTAAACATGGACTAATAAATAGATGTTTGAGATATTTAGGTATTTGGGTTAGCACAAACCTTCACTACAACAATATGCATTTTTTATTACGGAAATTCTCTGTTGTGTAAAACAATTTTCCGTTGGTAAAAACAAATTCCTACAGAAAAATTTCCATTGTTGTTCCATTGTCAAAAATTCCGTAGCGATTTTCCCCTGCGAAAAACTGAGTGCCATGGGTGTATATGTTTTCCACAACGGAAAATGCATTCCGTTGTCTATAATGTAGATTTTAGACAATGGAAAAAGTCTCGTTTTCTATAATAAACATTCCACAACAAAAAAAGACATACCGTTGTCTATAATGTAGACTTTAGACAACGGAAAAAGTCCCGTCAACAGAAAAGACATTCCGTTGTCTATAATGTAGATTTTAGACAATGAGAATTTCTCGTTGTTTATAATAACCTTTTTACACAACATAAAAAACAATCCGTTGTCTATAATATTGATTTTACACAACGGAAACTTATATTTCGTGGTGTATAATATTGATTTTACACAACGGAAACTTATATTTCGTGGTGTATAATATTGAGTTTACACAATGGAAACTTATATTCCGTGGTGTATAATATTGATTTTACACAACGGAAACTTATATTCCGTGGTGTATAATAAATATTACGCTACGAATTAAATTTTTCGTTGGGAAAAATCCTTTTTTTTTTAAATTACATTTCTCTACCACCCTGATAATATATCCCACTCCACTAATGGAGGAGTCAGAGGATAGAGCTGCATCTGCATTCAATTCATCATAACATGATCAGATCAGCAGATCCTCAAGTTGGGTCATCTACTAATGTGTAAAATTGCATATAAAGAAGAAAACTCAGTCAACAAAGTCAAATACATATATATAATAAAAAAAAAAGTTATACATATATAGAATCAAAATTCACAGGTTTTCCTGTGATAGGGCTCTGCTGATGACAATGTCGAAAGTGGAGAAACAGATGGAAATAATAGAATCAAGAATCACCACAGGTTTGCAGGACTGGAATCACCACCAGTACCCCAACTTTGGAATAAAACCACAAGGATTTCTGGAATCACCACAGGGGAGAGAAATGAGACACCAAAAAGAAAAAAAATCTTAATATTCAAATACGTACAGGGAGTCTATTGCTTACACACATGCTTGGGAAATGGGAGATTTAATTGGGCAAGTGATATGCAAAATTATGGTTTCCAAATATGAAGAATGGTGAAAAGTTTCATATAAAACTACGTATAAACATGGTCACACTTTAGTCGTTGGATGGGAATACTCAGATTCCTCTTGCACTTATCCGACGGCAGAAATGTTGCCTGTTTCATATACTTCTTTTTTTTTTTTTTTTTTGGTAAGACTGTTTCATATACTGTATGAAAATTGGTCCCATATAGAATTAAATGAAAAATAAATATTATTTTCAAAGTTGATTTCCAATCACTAATTCATAAGCTAATGAGGAGATTAGAGTTCAAACAGGGTTGGTTTGGTTTGGGGTGAGCCTTTTAACATTCCTGTCCAACCTTGAGTCCCTTTAGCTAGACTAGGATCCAGTTAGACCCTGACTTAAGACCTAAAAATCCAACTTTGACCTTCTCTCAAGACCAAACTCGCTTGACTCTGATTGACCTTAATCATACCGGAAGGGGGAAGGGAGATGGAAGGGCTGGTGCAAGCCGAAGAGAAGAAAAAGAAAGAAAAAGGAATACAAAAGAACAAGAGAAGGAAGTAGAGGAAAAAAATATTTTTAGAAGAAGATGACAAGGCTGGCCTAGGTCAGGTTAGTCTCAAGGCCTCAAACTTGGCCCTATTTGGCCTTACCCGGCCCCGACTCAGGGCAAAAAATACTCAATCTTGACCTGCCTTCAGGACCAGAGTATCTCGATGACCCAGGCCTTATTCAGGCTGAAGATGGACTTGAGCCATCAGGATCAAACTTGCACCTGAAAAAGATTAAAAAGATGATAAAAGAAACATGTTTCTCATTCTGAATTTTAAAATAAATGGAATTGTAGTTTCTGAATCAAGAGAAGAATCATCATGAGTTTTGTACAATGAATCAGAAAGGAAGGACTACCTTTAATTTGACACCATTTATTGTAAAGAAACAAAAATAATAGTCATGGACATATGCTGAAATGTTAAGGCCAATAATAAAAAGGCAACCACATACCACACACTGCCTTTTCAAGTAACGAGAGCCTTCAAACGTGAGGGAACTTTTATTGGTTCTACCAACAAAAAAAAAAAAAGATCAGTTGGTGTAATATATCTCATAATCCTCCCTCACATTACAAGGGGTTCGAACATGCCTGGCATGCCTGCCCCAAACCTAACCATTTGACATTTCTGATATAGAGAAGCAAAAACATTTTCAAATGAACATAAAGAAAAAGTGGAGTCTAACCTTTGCATTGGAAACTGCCATCACCAATTTTGCTCCAGCTTTGGCAATTCCACTTGCCTCAGATCTTGACCCAACCTGTCCAATCAATGAACTTAAACAATGAAAAGAGGTGCAGTCCGCATCTGTTTATCTTGTCTTGAACATACTTTCAACAAAAAGAATGTTTCCTCCCCAAAGAAGAGGGAAAATGTTAGATCATTTATACAAACAAATGAGAGAAAAGTTAACATGGCTCCCTTCTTGTATTCTCTTTGGGTTTGTTAATACATTTTACTCTATTCACCCAACAAAAAGAGATTTGAGCCAACAATACCATTTCATTAGATTTGAGAAAGCATTACCTCTGCGTAGCAAAATAGATAGGTAATGCTACAACAACACCCTGAAAACCAAAAAATAAAATAACAAATCCGAATAAGTTATAACCATAATCAGAAGTGATTTAGTTCATTCATCCTTTTAGAAACAAAATTCCAGTCATGTTTGACTGCAAGGGATTCAAGTATTGTGCACGGTTTTAATAAAGGGAAAATATCTCAGGTCTATTGGGGCATGATCAGAGTAGATGTTAGTTATGTTTTAAAGCCGATTTCACCCACAGACAGCAACATGGGTGTCAAGATGGTTTCCCATGTAAAATCATTTCTATTTTCTATTATGGGCAATATTACATTTCCTTACCTATTTAGACTGGTGGGAATCCAATCAAGGATATTTGATTATCCCCTTACCAAATATAATTCAAATCTATCCTATTATGGATGAGAATCCAATCAAGGATAGATTTGATTATCCATTTACGAAATATAATTCAAATCTATCCTATTATGGGTTTGGGATAGATTTGAATTCTAAAAGATTATAAATATGGATCAGAGGTCCCTATAGTCTCTCTCCAAGTGTGCATAATCAAGAGGTCCCATACCTAAGGGGGAGGAGACTGTAGAAGATCTCTACAGGAATCAGGTGTCAAGCAAAGGTCTGAAAACAATCTTCTACGAAAAGGTATGTTCAATTTATTTTAATTAATTGTGTTTTAACTCAGATGTATTTTACATTCCATATGGGATTTATTATGAATGAAGTTTCTTTGGATTTGTAATGTAATCCTACAGTGGTATCAGAGCCATCCCACATGGACTAAAATCATTGAGTATTGAAACATGAAGATGATTTTCTTGATTTCCATTTGAATTTTTGGAAAAAACAAGAGAGATTTTAAAAATCAAATATATATATATATATATATATATATATATATATATATATTTTTTTTCACTAGCAAAATAACATGAAATTTATATCATTGTAAAGATCTTCTTGAGACGGTCACGGCGATATAAAAATCGCCATCACCGGACGCCGGACGCGCCGTCACGCGCTGGCCAAAGAGGCGAGTGAGATCCACTCGCCAGATCTAAAAAAAAAAAAAAAAAAACGGGTTGAACCGAGACTGACCCGGTCTCTGAACCTCTATCCAGGTTACCCGGGTCGGACTCGGATAAACCGAACTGGGACCGATTTTAGACCCGGTCTTTTAACCCGAACCGGAGAACAACTGGCCGGCCCGGTTTTAACCCGAACCGGAAACATTTTGGTCCAGGTTTTCAACCCGATCCGGTTTTAACCCGAATCGGGAGTGTTTGGCTCGGCTTTTAACCCGAACCGATACCATCTGGCAGAACCGATTTAACCCGAACCAACCGGGTCGGCTAAATCCGACCCGATTCCTGAACCTGGTTGCCTTTAATCGGGTCAGAGCCGAACCGAACCGAGACCATTTTGACCCGGGTTTTTATCCGAACCGCAGGACACATGACCCGACCTGGGTATCTTGCATCGGGTCAGGTCCCGACCCGAAATTGAGTGTGTTTTACCCGAATTGGAATCGGGTATAGTTGACCCAGATTCTGGCCTGATCCGAATTGGAAGCGGGTATACGGTTTTTTTTACCCGACCCGAATTGGAATCGGGCGCCCGGATTTTGACCCGATCAGAATTGGAATCGGGTCCACTTGGCCCGTATTTTGACCCGGATCGGGCGAATCCGGTTCGGCTCGAACAGACCCAAAATAAACCGGTCCGGACCGGGTTTGCTTGAACCGACCAAAAACCGGTTCAGACTTAAGCCCTGTTTGGATCACAGGCAGTGTGATCCCACGCGCCAACTTTAATTGGCGCGTGAGGGCGCGTTTTAGGTCCGATTGACCTGAAATTTTCACCGTTGATTGTATTTTTTGATTATCTTCATTCTGGTATATCTGTAGTATCATTTGTGGAATCCCAAAGCTATAATATTTAGAAAAAAGCTAGTTTTGGAAGCATTTTCTAAGGTTTTTGTAATTTTTAGATGATCAAATGATTACCAGATGAGTTATGTGCATGTTTATATTGGTTGGTTGAGACATAATTTCTTGTTTTCAACATTTAAATCATTTTCTATATGACTACACATCCGAATTTACGGATATAATTGTGTAATAGTGTAAAACCCACCAAAGTGGCACACCTACTGCATGGTTATATCTGTAAATTCAAGAATCTTATATTTTATACAAAAGTAGTCAAGCATTGATAATGCACACCCAAAGGTGGCATTGTCCAGTTATGTTAGTAACATGCACTCACTGATTAAGGATGATCGGCTAAGGGATTTTTCATTCACCCAAAGGTGATGTAATTTTCTGAAGTCATCATTCTTTGACGGTTTTGCCTGGATATCTAAGAGGAACAGTGCATGCTTATCCCAAAGGGTAAATGTGTAGTACGGTTGACTTTTAAAAAAAGAAATTATTTTAAGGATGATCGGCTAAGGGATTTTTCATTCACCCAAAGGTGATGAAATTTTCTAAAGTCATCATTCCTTGACGGTTTTGCCTGGATATCTAAGAGGACCAGTGCATGCTTATCCCAAAAGGATAAATGTGTAGTACGGTTGACTCTTAAGAAAAGAAATTATTTTAAGGATGTTCGGCTGAGGATTTTTCAATCACCCAAAGGTGATGAAATTTTGTCGAAGCCATCATTCCTTGGCGGTTCAGCCTGGATATCTAAGAGGACCAGTGCATACTTATCCCAAAGGATAAGTATGTAGTACGGTTGACTCTTAGGAAAGGGAAATTTCCATTCACAACTATTCTGCTTCACCTCATATTTATTTAATTCTGCTGTTGGATATATTACGTGCATACTTGTTTTTAAATGTAAACTCATATAGTAATTTTCATCTCAGGATGTCGATAACTGCAAATGTATTAGCCTCTTTACCTGTGTTGACTGGTTCTAATTACCAAAAATGGTATAAGGCAGTGGAAACCCAACTCAGCATGTTAGATATGGACTTAGCTCTCAGAGAGGAGAAACCTGCTCCAATCACTCCTGAAAGTTCTCCTGCTCAGATACTGAAAATGGAGATGTGGGTAGCTTCTAATAGAAAATCTCTAATCCTGATGAAAAATTTTATTTCTGAATCTCTTCGTGGTAGTCTCCAGATGAAAGATACTGCAAAAAAAAAACATGACGGAGATACAGACAAAATTTAATGTGACAAATAAAAGTCTAAAAATTAGTCTGATGGCAGCTCTAACTGGATCAAGATTTGATTCAAATGGCAGTATTCGAGAACACATACTCGGATTGGTTGCAAAAAGGGAAAAACTAAAGGGGCTGGGAACCTCTTTGGATGATGATTTTCTAGTTTATCTTGCCCTGACTTCTCTCCCAAATGAATATAGTCAGGTTTATGTATCCTATAATACTCAGAAAGACAATTGGAGTCTGGACGATTTGATTTCCTTTTGCTCTCAAGAAGATGATAGATTGAAAAAGAAGAAACCAGAAAGTGCAAATTTGGTTCAGCACAAAACTTTTCCTAAAAAGGGAAGGGGAGTTGGAGGTGTAGGACCTCAAAAGAAGAAAAAGTTTTTCAATAAGGGAAATGGAAAACCCTATGATATACCTTGAAAAGAAATGATGAGAAGAAAGACATGAATGGCGTGGAGTGCTTCTGGTGTAAAAAGAAAGGACACATGAAGAAAGATCGACGAGGCGCGGGGCCGGTTGAATAAGCAGAAAGAATCTGGTACTCATCTATCTTTAGTATGTTTTTAGTCTTTTCTAATTTATGCTCCTATAGATTCCTGGTGGGTTGACTCTGGGTCATCCATTCATGTCACCCATTCCTTGCAGGGATTTCTAAGCCGCAGAGCACCAAGCAGGGATGAGGTTAATGTGTTCGTAGGGAACGGTGTGAAAGTTACAGTGGAGGCCATTAGAGTAGTTAGACTGTTTCTGACTTCAGAAATTTTTATAGATTTGAAAGACATTGTATATGTTCCCTCAATGAAGAAGAATCTGATTTCTGTATCAAGACTAGTAATAATGGATACAGTTTAAGTTTTAATAAGAATGGTTTTGATTTATATCTGAATTCTTCTGTAGATGGAAATGGAAGGGTAGTGAATGGTTTATATCAATTGAATTTAGCACCTTCTATTGTTTTGAATGTGTCTTCTAAACGTCCTATGCTAGATGAGTCTTCCTCTACTCTTTGGCACAGGCGCTTAGGACATATTTCAGTGGAGCGTATGAAAAGACTTATCATTGATGGAATTCTGAAACCTTTACAATTTGATGATATGCCTGTCTATGTGGATTGTATCAAAAGGAAAAATGACTAGAAACGAGAAGAAGAAGTCGGTTCGCAAGAATGACTTGTTGGAACTGATTCATACCGACATCGCGGTCCTTTTCCCTCTTCTTCCATTGGAGGTCATCGATATTTTATTACATTTATTGATGATTATTCAAGATATGGTTATGTCTACCTGTTGGCTGACAAATCAAGTTCACTGGATGTTTTTAAAATCTACAAAATGGAAGTGGAGAATTTTTTGTCAAAAATGATAAAAATTGTCAGATCAGATCGAGGAGGTGAATATTATGGTAAGCCGGGTGATTCTACTCAACACCTTGGTCCTTTTGCCAAGTTCTTACAAGAGCATGGCATTATTGCTCAATATTCCATGCCAGGAACCCCTCAACAAAATGGAGTTGTCGAAAGAAGGAATAGGACTCTAAAAGACATGATGAGAAGTATGATTAGTAACTCAAATCTTCCAGATTTTCTGTGGGGGGAAGCTCTAAAAACTGCCACTTACATACTCAATAGGGTGCCAAGTAAATCTGTTCCCAAAACACCTTTTGAGCTATGGACTGGTAGAAAATCAAGCTTGAATCATCTACATGTTTGGGGATGCAGAGCAGAAGCCAGATTATATAATCCTCATGAAAAAGTTATGGATCTAAGGACAGTCAGTTGTCATTTTGTTGGCTATCCTGCTAGATCCAAGGGATTTAGATTTTACTGTCCCAATTCTACCAATCGGATAGTTAAGACTGTTCATGCCAAGTTCATTGAAGACTCCTGTGAATTGGTAGAACCAAGCAGCTTGGAATTTGATGAGGTCCTTGTATTTCCTAATTCAATGATTCTCAGCCCTATTATGCCTACTGTTATGCATCCTTTGGTCCCACCAATGACAGAGCACCTTACGGGGATTGAGGTACCTGATCAACCTACGGCACCAGTGTTGATTACAGAACCTGAAGAGATGGTTATGAGATCTACTAGACAACGCAAGAGTGCTATTTCTTCTGATTTCATTCTATACTTAACTGAAGGAGAATTTGACATTGGTCAAGCAATAGATCCCTTAAGTTTTAAGGATGCCATGAATAGTTCCAATGCACCGAAATGGTTGGAAGCTATGAAAGATGAATTGTCATCCATGGCTAACAACGGTGTTTGGACTCTTGTAGATCTACCTAATTCTTGTAAACCCATAGGCTCCAAATGGATTTTCAAGACTAAGTGTGACTCCAGGGGAAGAATTGAGCGCTACAAGGCCAGGCTAGTAGCTAAGGGATTCACACAGAGAGAGGGAGTTGACTTCAAGGAGACATTTTCTCCAGTCTCCTCGAAGGATTCCTTCAGAATTATTATGGCATTGGTGACGCATTATGATCTAGAATTACATCAGATGGATGTCAAAACAGCCTTTTTGAATGGAGACTTGATTGAGGAAGTTTACATGCGACAACCAGAAGATTTTGAGATACAAGGCAAGGAAGGAATGGTTTGTAAGCTCAACAAATCCATTTATGGTCTCAAACAAGCTTCTAGACAATGGTATCTAAAGTTCCACCAGATTATATCATCTTTTGGTTTTGTTGAGAGTGCTATTGATCAATGCATTTATCACAAAATCAGTGGGAGCAAGTTCATTTTTCTGGTGTTATATGTAGATGACATTTTGCTTGTCAGTAGTGATTTGGGTTTACTTGCAAAGACCAAGCAATTTCTGTCAGAGGAGTTTGAAATGAAAGATATGGGTGAGGGCTCTTTTGTACTGGGTATTGAAATCAATCGTGACAGAAGACGTAGACTATTGGGACTATCTCAAAGGGCTTATATTGATCGTGTACTCAAGAGATTCAATATGTCAAACTGTTCAGCTGGTGAGACACCCATCAGCAAGGGAGACAAGTTAAACAAAACCCAGTGCCCTCGGAATGAGATTGAAAGAAGGTCTATGACTGATAAACCTTATGCATCTGCAGTAGGTAGCCTTATGTATGCACAGGTCTGCACTCGCCCTGATATCGCTTTTACAGTAAGTGTTTTGGGATGTTTTTAGTCTAATGCAGGTTTGGCTCACTGGACAGCTGTAAAGAAAGCCTTGCGATATTTACAGAGGACAAAAGATTATATGCTTACCTATGACAGCAATGATACCCTTGAGATTGTGGGTTATTCTGATGCAGACATACGGATGTCCTGATGACAGGAAATCTACTTCAGGATACATTTTTATGATGGCTGGAGGAACTATTTCTTGGAAAAATGTGAAGCAAACAATTTTAGCATCTTCTACGATGGAGGCAGAAGTTGTAGCATTGTTCGAAGCCACGAAGCATGCAATCTGGCTGAGGAATTTCATTTCTAGTCTGAAGATTGTGGAAATCATCTCCAGACCATTATTAGTATATTGTGATAATCAGTCAGCTATATCTTTCTCTAAAAATAATCAGAGAACTGGTGCTTCAAAGCACATTGATATCAAGTATCTGTTAATAAAAGAAAAAGTTGATGATAATCACATCATTGTAGAAAAGATTTCGACTGTAGATATGGTTGTTGATCCATTGACAAAAGCTCTACTAGTGGGAATCTTCAAGGATCATGTTTCTTGTATGGGCATAGTCGAATCTTTTGATATAATTTTGTAAAATCATTGATACTTGATTGTATTATTTTGTCTGTGATTTTATGGACATAGTGATTAATACAATTATTTTCTTTCATGATTTAGCATTTGCACTCTTGCTAGTATAAGTGAAAGCTTTATTCAATTTGTCAAGTCTCACTAAAGGCAGTATTAAGCCAAGTCTCAAAAGGCAGTATTAAGTCAAGTCTCAAAAGGCAGTATTAAGCAAAGTTTCACAAAAGACAGTATTCAGCCAAGTCTCAAAAGGCAGTATTAAGCCAAGTCTCACAAAAGATAGTATTAAGCCAAGTCTCAAAAGACAGTATTAAGCCAAGCCTCACTAAAGACAAGATAAGCC
>CM053273.1:26561490-26596492 GCA_028583415.1 Protea cynaroides | reverse complement strand
GTATGTTAGATATTGCTCATATTTACTAAGTGACCTTTGACTATGATATATATTATTCTTTTGATCTCTTGAATTAGTTTCTGATTCATGGTACACATATTCTTTGAATGCTGTGAGATGAAAGTGAAAAAAAAATTAGTATTTAGTTTACCCGAGGACATACAAGAGCTAAGTGTGGGGGAATTTAATGGATTCATAATTTTATATATTTAGTTTATTTAACATATTATATGTCTTATGGTACTCATTTGTGATGATTCCTTATATATAAGACATTAGTGGAAAGTATTGGTGATTTATGCTTAAAATGAAAAAATTCTGATATTCTTAATAATGACCTTCTGAATTTCATGCAGGTTTTTAATGTGGAAAGAATTCTAGAAATCAAACATGATCCAAAAATTAGATCTGAAAAGCTGATTTGAATTGAAACCAGAGAAGGAAGATTACCACACAAAGAAGGTTTACTATTTGAAGGATTTGATTGATTGTCAGAAATCTTGAGGAGAATATATACCTCTATGGAATATTACAAAGATTGACAAATCTAGAGGTGGCATTTGGTTAATGATGAAATGATTCTCTATCTAATCTAGGCAAGAGAATTTTGTTTAATCTTTATTTTCATGTAATAAGGTTGTCAATTCTAGACATACTAGTTTTAATCTTCTCTACTCTGGCTATTTAAGCAATGTAAAGGCTACGTAATAGAGCATCCAAGAATTATTGAGAAGATAGTTTTATTTCTTTTTTCTTTCTTTCCTATCATGTCTAGCTAAGTTCATTAGTCGATTCAAGGGGAATTCAATCCGGTTAGTAAAATTGTAAGACTTTGTTCTTAATTTTAATTATTCTTCTATTCAAATATCTGTGTTTTTTTGGTTTTTTAAGTTAATGACTGTATCATTTAGTTTATTAAGAGGCCTATTAATTGATTGAGTTATGTGGTTTATTGCTAACCTGAATCCATAATCCGTAATTGTTATGGTGTTCAGGAAAAGTAGCAATTGAGCAGAACAATTATGATCCAAGTTTTTGTTACTTTCTTAAAAGAAACATAGAATGAATTAAATAATCTGACGCTTGTTAGATTGTTGTTTATCTTTAACTCCCTCTGTGAGTGTAATGCTATCAGTAAATTCATGAGGATTGCTTAATACGAATTGGTTTATTGATAAGAATTAAATTGTGCGCTGGGTTCAAATTAATGAAATTAGGGAAGGTAAGGATTGTTAGGCTTTTTGATAATCATTGGTTAAATATTTAAATAGTGAATAATATATATGAGGTCAGTGATCAATTTACAGCCGTGAGTAAATTTCCTTGAATCGACATCATCTTCAATTGAATTTTTGTTACTTAATTTTCTTGTCAATTAAATTGCAAAAGAAAACCCCCCTTTTTCTTGGTAAGTAGATAATTTGATTAACTAGTCTCTATGGATCGACCTTTACTTATCATTACTATTCATTATAGGTAGAGTAATTTATTTTTGATTGCGTTCGACACGCATAACAAGGCCTCACCCCAACATGCCTCAATACATCCATAGAGATAAAGCTAAGGCCCCCTGACAGAGTAAAAAACTATACGGTCCGAGACCACCTCCCCTGATGCCCTAGGACGTAATAGTTCTGCTAAGATAATGATGATACGACGATATTAGTGGGCAAGAGTTAAGTAGAGATAGAGCTAGTGTTTGGTGACGAGGTCAGAGACCACCATGCCATGTCATCCCGCTGATGCTCCACTCACATCCAACACACTAACCACACACATATAATCACATGCCTATTCCTAGCATCATCGTCATCATCATTTTAAATTCCATATTTAATATCGTATTTTATGCCCTTTCTTAGTCCGTCTCAGGTATCAAACAATGCTTAGGGTGTGTTTGTATTAAGATTTTTTTTTAATTTTCCCACCTCAGTTCATTAACTTAGTTAAGTGTAATATGGTCTGTTGGACAGAGCCCGAGAGCTCTGATACCAAGTTGTCACACCCCAATTCTGAACCAACCAGAATGGTGTGAGTGAACCATCATTGAACCAATGGTTCACACCAGGATCTCGAATAGACCGTGTCCACTCATACAAACCATTGCACAAAACTCCAATCAGAACATAAATAGTACAGCGAAAGTCTTTAAATAAATGAACTGAGAATCTATTGATAAATTTAAATAAAATATTCAATTATTCAAATTCAAACATAAAATATAATATCCTTACATCCACTTAATCTAACTGAAAATAACTGAAAATAAATAAAAGTCCAATCAAAGGTACACGCAGAAAGGGCACTCGAATGAAACGTCATGCTCGTCCTCTCCTGCCTGCACACCCAGAGCAGCAATGTCACCATACGCCGAAGCGTTCATATAGTCGTCCACCGTGTAACCTGCATCAACATCTAAAAATAATGTGTACACAAAGGGTGAGCTCACAACTAGCTCAGTAAGACAATCAGACAGTTTCACAATATTATGCATGAGTAACAATCATTTTATGCTGTGGTCTGGTTTAAGTTTGCAATGTGCTATAGAAAGGTTTGGTGGCCCCCGCACCTCTATACACAAGTGTGTGGCATAGCATGGATCACACCCCCATCGACCCACATGCACCCATCATGGAATAGAGATAGAGCTAAGATATCCCGGTACCTCCCCTGATGCTCTACCCATACCAGTACCTAAGCCCCTACTGGCCAGGGCTTGCAAACTGGGCTCGCAACTAACCAATCCTATATGTCATCAATGTATGCTCTATCCCAGCACAGCCGTCTACGGAATAGAGATAGAGCTAAGGTATACCCATACCTCCCCTCATACCCTATACAAAACTAACCCACTAGGATAGAACAATACGCAGGTAGACCCTATCCCAACATAACTCCCTATGGCATAGAGATAGAGCTAAAGCATCGTGGACAAGCCAGCGGTTAGCATCAGAGACCACAGTGCCACATAACCATGGCCAGGCCAACATCAACATTGGAGACCACCGTACCACGACCTTCCCCTGATGCCCCACCCGTACCAAGCATGTTAAGATAGAATACTACAAAAAGTACCAGTGTGAGGAATGATCCCAAGCCCATGCCCCACTCCACACACCAACGAAAATAATCACATTTTATCATGCATGAACAATAATAATAAGGATGGCATGTGAATATGCACAAACAACACATCATATATATTTAGGTTACTAACAATGATTTACTGTCCATTAATTATTAGGGTTTAGGTCAGTTTCCCTTACCTGACGCTCGTTTGTTAGCTTGCTCCATGTCGCAAGATCCAAATGGAATGTCACAAAGTCCTACAATTTTATTAGGGTTTCATTAGAATAGTTTCCTAGGGTTTCACGTTGGTCGAAAACCAACAAAGTCCAAAACCAGCCTTTCAGAGCTAACCGGTCGCAACATACCGGTTGCAGCTCTGTGAGCAAACTAGCAACCGGTATGGTCGACCGGTATGTCTCCGGAAGACCATATATTAGGTTTTTCGACTGCCGTCGATCAATCTCCATGGATTTCCAGGGTTTCTCCTATCCATTCTAAGTCTGAGCTTTGAGTTAAAGTTATCTCCAACTCATTCACGTATAGTTTCGTTGAATATCATCCTAGAACTCAAATCTAGGGTTTGACGGAATATTAGAGTTTAATGTCCAATTAGGGTTTTAGATCAATACCTACTTTGCATGGTATTGCTCCACCCATACAACTATCCTAGAGTCATAGAGTAAGAATAATGATTAAAACACTTACTATCGACTGGCGTAAAGTGAGCGTCATCGAACGGCAATGGCGGCACCTCCTTCTTCTTCCTAGCTCCTCCTCCTTTCCAACCTCTTTCTCTTCTCTAGGGTTTGTGAGAGATAATGGAAAGAATTTGAGGAGGTTTAAGGGTGTTTATATAGGCTAGGATTAGGGTTTAGTAACCCTATAAGGATTAGGAAGGTCCAGGTATTAGGGTTTAGGAAAGTGGGACCCACAGAGATCAAATTCCTGATCTCTGTAGTCAGCTGCGCAGAGCTGACCGGTCGACCGGTATCATCGACTGATCAACATAAAATAACACTTATTTGACCATCTTTGATCCGATTTCATACCTGTTTGTCATCCGCTCGTCCCGTCTGGCCCGGTGATGATCGGAAGACCTGCTACGACATGAAATCAAGGTTTAGACCGGGTTTATGGAGTGCAGGTTTTACAACTCCCCCACCCTTAAAAGAAATTTTGTCCCCGAAATTTGCATGTAGGTTTCACAGGGCGGTTCCACACATTCGTGTATAGAGGTGCGACGGTCACCTATCATTTCTATTGCACATTGCAAACTTATGAACCAGACCAAAGATATGAATTGAATGCATGCATATGTTTATTGCATTGTTTTGTTTGCTCACTGAGCTGTGATGTGTGCTCTCCCTTTCGACGTTGAATATTTTTGGTTGATGATGCAGGTACCACCGTAGAAGATTATATAAATGTTTTGATGTATGGACATGCAGTGGCGATGGACGCTAAAGTTATGATGGAGTCGCATTATTCGTCATGCTAGTGCAACTCTTATGTTTTTTATTAGATTTTTATTTAAATTATTCAGATGATGTAATTGATTAAATTATTTTATTTTATGTCTTAGTATTTTTGAAGATAATTGAATATTTTATTTATGTTATCATCTTTAGATTCTCAGTTCATTAGTATAAAGACTTCCACTATTGTTTATTTACTCTGATTATTGTATGGATGTGTATGGTTTAAGCAAATGGACACAGCTTATTCGAGATCCTGGTTGAATCATTGGTTTATTGGCGGTTCGTCACACCATTCTGAATAGTGCAGAATTGGGGTGTGACAAATTCATTACGGGGGAATGCTCCTTGATGGATTATCTGATTATACCATGCCTTCATAGCTCTCAGTATTTCCTCCGATCGGTTTAATCTATCTCTGTAATGATCAGCCTCCTCTCTTGGCCTTTGGATCACAGGGGCTTTCTGGATGACCAATGGTTTCTGATACACAACCTCATATATGTCTTCTATGGTGGGATCTGAGGGGATTTGTGGCACAGCTTGCTTTGGGCTACTTAATCCTTGTAGGGGTTCCACATTCATTCTCTCAATGGTTGATGATTGGGATTGCAGTTGCATCTATAGGCCCTGAATCATGATAACCATCATCTCTATGATATTTACTATTCTCTCAATTCTGACCTCTGTAATGCTTGGAACTTGGTTTGATCCATCAGCCATTGGTTCAGTTGATGCAGTTGAGGTAGGACTAACTGGTTCAGGTATGGACACACTAGACAACCTCCGAGTGAGGGAATCTCTTATCCACGAGGTAGAAATGGTTACGATTTAGGCTGGCTCTTGAACTGATACCAAAAAAGAATCAAAACTGACAAGTATTAAGACTCTAGGATGGTGGGAAAATGGACATGCACAAACAAAGTTGACTCAACCAAATAAATGTTAACTCCCTTATGAAACCCGTTAAACAAGCATTATCCGGATCAATTTAGTTGCTTCTACTAACCCCGTGATTAGTCTTGGGCTTCATGACCCAAACGGTTCATTAGGCAACAAGGTCCGACCACTTGGTTTGTCAAATTCAAAGATATTGAAACTAATATACTTATTCCTAGCTTTCATACGAGATAGTTAGCAAAAGCGGTTCATGACTGAACAAACCGGTAAATAACAGCTCGCTCATAACACCTATGTCGTAACAGGGCATTTTTGCTCGTTTTTAAAGCCAATGCGTTAACAATGATGGATCCAACACTCTGAGTTCATTGATAGAGAGTGTACAATGGCCGTCCACTATGACGTGGGACAGGTTTATACATTTCTCTTGCTCCCATCTAGTAAGAGTTCAAGATGCTCATCGTATGGATTCTAACATGTCAACCAATCAAGAGTAAAAATAGACAGAACTTCGACGTCACTAGCCTAAATGTCGTAATTGAATGGATTTTACCATGTTGGTTCAGGGATGGACCAAAATAACAAACATGTGGCTCAAACTGGGTTAGGACCGGCAAGGCTACCTTGACATAGAGGAGTGGCCTATCCTGTCTACACGGTGAATTATGGGCCCCTCGATTCCTTTTGATATACCATTTTGTAAAATATCAAGACCTAGAGTAGTATGATGCCATCCCGGGTGGACCCAAGAAACAATCGTCAGAGACCCTCATCAATAGAAACTTTTACAAGGTACGTGTCAAGGTTATGTTTTTCATCTAGCGAGCAATCCCATTTGCATGAGGACCCAGGTCGATTAATGGCACGATGTGTGACTGAACCCATACCCCCCAAAACATTATGTACAAACATAAATAATAGTAGCCTTAGATCTAGCATCCAATGTCAATCAATCATTGTAAGGAAAGTGAATCTAGAGTCTAAATGTAGAATCCCCAGTGGAGTTGCCACTGTGAGGACAATGATATGCTGTCTTCCACCCATCTTCGATGGACAAAAAAAATAATGATTTAGAGTCACCACCTAGATTAAGGTCTAAGACCTATAAAAATATAGTCTCATCATAAGAAAAGACTTCTACTGACTCATTAGACCCAATATATTGGCTTTGGTCTATCAGAGAATGGGTAAGCGTTCAAGGTATAGTTTGGAAAGGTATTAGGCACCCAAAGCTGTCTGATCCAAAAATTGGCCTCCTATGTGATTCTACTTTCCTTAGACTCTATTGTTCTGACTGTTCATAGTCAATGGATGATGACTAGGGCTCATGAGGGATCTTATGCCAAGTTTCTAAGTTCTTCTAACCTAGGGTTTAGCCAAACATGTTCTCAAAGTAAATAAACAACAAAGTTATATACAGTGAACCAAATCGAAGATGGTTCGGTAATGAACTGAATCTGAGATGTCCAAGACATCTCAAATTGCCTACATATCCCGATCTTGAAAATCAAGTCCATAACGTACTTCGTACGGAATGTGATTAATGTTTATGGATGTGGTTTATGCTAACTTTCTTAGATTCAATTGTTCAAGTTGAAGTTTATGTTTGATGATATTGAGATTGAATCTAGAGATAACCTACTGTGGATTGAAGTGAATATGGATATGATATGGATATGGATATGGAGGACCTAAGGATCCTAAGATGTGGTACTGTGCTTGGAGAGATCATCTAAGTTGCCTACGTATTTCAGAGGTCCTAAAAATCATGTACAATGTAATTCGTTGTTTTTGGGTTGGTATGAATATCCTACAAAAGACTAAAGAAGGTTAAAGTGGGTACAATCCAAGTGGATCAAGGTACGGTTTGGGACCTAAGTGTGTACAGTCTGAGTAAACCACAGGTACGGGTTTGGAATCTAAGGGTGTACAATCCGAGTGAACCGCAGGTACAGATTCAAGAGAACCTAAAGGGTGTATAGTTTGAGTGAACCACAGGTACAGATTCGAGTGAACCTAAAGGGTGTATAATTCGAGTAAACCACAGGTACAGATTTGAGTGAACCTAAGGGATGTACAGTTCGAGTGAACTACAGGTACAGATTCAAGTGAACCTAAAGATGTACAGTTCTAGTGAACCACAGGTACATATTCGAGTGAACCTAAAGGGTGTACAGTTCCAGTGAACCACAGGTACAGATTCGAATGAACCTAAAGGATGTACAGTTCTAGTGAACCACAAGTACAGATTCGATATGTACAGTCTGAGAGAACCACAAGTACGACTTAGAATAGAGGTTATGGAACCGTGTTTGGGAATCTCTCCAAACTACCTACATATCTTAGGATGCTGCCCTAAGAATCAGGATCCACGTAGCTTAGAATGCGGATTCATTCATTGATGTGTATAGTCTTTCAAGGTCATGGTGTGGAACTGCGTTTGAAAATCTCACCAAACTGCTTACGTATCTTAGGGTGCTGCCCTAAGAATCAGGATCCGTGTAGTTCAGAATGCGGATTCAATCCATTCATGTTCTTCTTTCAATATCAAGGTATGGAACCTAAATGCTCTATGGTTCGATTCACATCACACCTATCTAGTTTTCTGTATCCTAGGGGAAAATAAGCTAAGGGGTAGGGATCGTCCTAAGCTACCCTTGACCTAAAACCTTAATTTGGCATTTGTTGGGCTAGGCTTTCTCATTCTTGATTAAAATTTATCATTTTTCCATTCTTATCCATCCCGTGAATGTGGGTGCCTACATGCATGTCCCCACACCCAATATGTCTTCTAGGTGTACTGATATGACAGTTCGATTAGGGTGTTGCAGAAATTAAATTATTGCCAATATCATTCAAATATGGCAAGTAACAACAATACCATCTCAAGTATAGCAATAAAGCATGTGAATCAATATAATAACAAGCATGTGAAAGCATTGATCAAACATCGATCATCAACAATGTGACCAAGATCATATTTGATCGACTACTCAGATTTGATGTAATCGATCATCATCAATGTGATCAAGATCATATTTGATCAATGGTTCAGATTCAATTAATACATTCAGGAGGTTAATCCGACCGTTCAAAATCAATTAAATCACTTAAAAAGGATAATTTATCCATTCAAATCAATCATCAAGACATTCTAATGGTCCAGATTCATTTATATCACTCATGATGTCAATCCAATGATTCAGATTCAAATGAGATGCTCATGATCAAGATCTAATGGTCTCAAATTCTTCTAAAGCATAATATGATGGAAATCTAACGGTTTAAATCATTCCTACAAGATCAGACTATGAAAACTGGTCAGACTGATTTTTAGATTCAAACGAGTTATGGAAAAATAACCATAAGATATTCTTCAATTATGAAAAAAATTATCTGTTAACTTGGTTGCCTTCCAGACTCATGTGGCTACTTTTTCCTTTAGGAATGTTGTCTAAAAAAATCTCTACAGGACACTTATGCATGAATTTTCATGATTTTTACTGCAATCAATAGATTATGTTGACCTTTGCCAAAACATGCATATGGGGCTTCATACATATTCAAATTAAGTTCAAAATACATACTTTGAAAGAGGATTCAGAGAGCTAGATTTTTTCTCAAGAAGGGAAATCCTAACAGGGAACCAAAATGGGTCGAATATGCACCACAAGTGTAGGCATGTGCACTGGTCAAATCTGTTCCAAATTCTGACCAGCTGCACCATAAATTTTATATAAAATCAACTACTCATTGAAAATATATTTCAGGAATATGGTCATGTATCTAACTTATATATCTTATATTTCATTAAAAATATCATGCAAATAGAAGGATCCTCAAGGCTCAAACATCACATCTCAGTCACATAATTCAGTGTGTTTTAACTGAACCTAAAACAGACCATGGTGCACTTGGAAAATCATATGAAATCCATAAAAAATCAGAAAAAAACCGAATCTAATACCAAATTTTTCATGACATCATATCTATCACTTTCTCTGAAGGAAGAATTATCAAATTATGGCAGAAAATTTTCATTTTTAGAGCTTTTTCGATGAGGGTTTGCACTATACCCAATAATGATAGTAGCATCATTGGGAATTTTTTTATCTCCACTTTCTCAATTCCAAACTAGTCGAAATTTGTAGGAGAACTTTCTAATATATGTATGAGTATCTCATAAAATTTTGGGTTTGACATTCATCAAAAATCTATATGAGATGCATGTCCCAAAATCAGAATCCAGATCTGGAATTTCCAGATCTGAAATCCACCTAGTAAAAAACATTAAAATACTCAAAAATCATCATATGACATTCAATTTTTCTCCATTGAGTACTTTAAACATATTCTAATGTATAAAAAATATCAAACATGGGCATTACAGTATCAACATGTACGCAATATAACATCTCTGATCATGATTTATCAAAATAGGTATATTCAAGCAATTTTCGACATGTTAGCATCATGGAATCATATCAAAACAAAAGTGTTGGTTACAGCAACAGGTGAAGAGCCATGAATTACAGGTATGTACTAGAAAATAATAATAGAAAATGGAGTTACCTCTTTGTAGAGAGTTCCCTCTCTCTTAGCTTCTCCTTTTTCCTTCTCTTCTTCTCTCCCCCTTATTCTTCCTCTTCTCTCTCAATTCGTCTCCTCTCCTCCAAAAAAATTTTCTCTCTTCTTCTCCCTCTTCTTCTCTTCTATTTTCTTAGACTCTCTCTCCTTTTTCAGCCCTTTTAGATTTTCTTCTTTTTTTTTCCTTCCTTTTCTCTTTTCTTCTCTTTTTTTTTCCTTTTTTTTTTTCTTTTCCTTTTCTCCACTCACGTTCTCCTCTCATTCCTTTTTTTTTCTTTTTTTTCTTTTTTTCTTCTTTTTGGATCTCATGGCTCCCTCTCTTTCCTTTTTTTTTTTTGTTTCTTTTCCTTTTCTCTACTCGCATTCTCCCCTCTTTCTTTTTTTTTCTGGTTTTTTTCCCTTTTTCTAGAGTCCTACCAAGTCTCTCTTTCCTTTATTTTTTATTTTTTTTTAAATTCTAGCCACCAACTCTTTGCACCTTTCAGCCTCTTTATTAATATATATAATATACATATATTAATATAGTAGTATGCATATTATAATAATATAAGATAATATATATAATACCCAAAACGTATATGCACATGGATTTAACATATTTGGTCCGAACTGGTCTAGACTGACTTGGGTTGGACTGAGTTAAACATTTATGGGTTGGGTTGGGTTGGGCCAAGATTGGTTTTTCTCTCTATCACTTCATAGACCATTTTCGCCGCCATCCATTCTGCATGGAATTTTTCGATAGCCTTTACCCAAAATTTTTTATATTCACTTTGTAGAGCATTAAAAGTGAGGAATACTGGAAGAATCGCCTTATTTGGATGTAAAATGATCAACTTATGAATTTTTGAAGTTTAAATATCCAATTTACGATAATTCGGCTAGCAACTCTGCATGGGGGATGCCTCGGAGATCTCTGACTCAAATCCTTCACTTCCACTTTATAGAGCACTAAAAATGAAACATATTGGGGTTTGAATCACATGATTTGGACGTAAAATGGTCAACTTATGAATTTCTGAAGTTTAAATAAATCAATTCATCATAATTCGGCTAGCAACTCTGCATGGGAAGCCTCGGTGATCTCTGTCTCAAATCCTTCATGTTCACTTTGTAGAGTACTAAAAACGAAACATATTGAAGTTTGAATCCCCGCATTTGGACGTTGGATAATAAAATTATGAGGAATTAAAGTTTAAGCGGGCATACTGGGTTGCGGCTCAGCATGGGATCCCTCGGAGACCTCTGCTCCATATTTTCCATGTCTACTTTGTAGAGCACTAAAAATGAGGAATAATGACACTGGAATCACTTTATTTGGACGTCAGATGAGCGAGATATGTGAAGATGAAGTTTAAATAATTAAACTTATAATAATTTACATGCAAGCCCCTGGATATTAGTAATCTTTAGAAAATACCCTTATTCTTATTCTTAAACTAAAATCGTCATATCCTCTTCATTTGACATCGAAATTGAATGATTCTAGTCTCATTTCGAAGGTATTTCCATGACCTATGCATCCATACAGATTGCAATCCCTTTCCTTACTGTGGGGCCCACCGAAAACCTCTTCGAAGTCATAGCCAAAATCCAAACCTTGCATTGGGATTCACCAACCTACCATATGTATTCACCTAGGCTTCTAGATACTAAGGACCATCTCAGTTATTCTCAAAACACTATAGAGAGCATGTCAGCACTGATCGACTATCATTTTTGAGATAGTTTCACTTGCCTCCCCTGTATTTTCTAAACTTTCTCTTACTTGTCCCACTTTGATGTCTACTCTCTAGTAATACTTTATTCAACTAGGGACGGCAAAAATGGAGTGCTTACACTACCATTATAGAAGACTCCAAGAAAAAAAGGAAACTCTACAATTTTAGAGTTCTAAACAAAGAAGGAATCCTAAGCTACAAAGGATTGTCAATACTCTATATATAGAGCAATGATGTTGAATATAGTCTGTCTCTTTTTAGCTAAAATTTCTATCTCTTTCTCTCTTTCTCTTTAGTTAATGATATTTCTTTTATCTCTCTCTCAAAAAAGAATTGTAATGTCTGGCTAGTTTATTTGTTCAGTTCAACAAATTCAATTGTAAGTTTTTTTTTTTCAAGGGTCTTAGTTTCTTCATTTCATGTTGTATTCTTCTTGCTTAATTTCTTTTCTCAAGTTTTAATTTCAGATTTAGAATTCTATACTAAGGTAGATTAATATAGTTTATTGTTAAGATTGAAAAAGCACAAACAATAAGATTTAACATGGTTTAACACCCCATTGTGGAATACCTACGTCCATACCAGAGAAAGATAGATTTCTTCATTCCCAAGAAAAGTCTACAAACTCTACCTGATAGAGTGTTCTCCGCTGTCAACCTCGCCTAAGGTTTTTCCCACAGAGACAATGTATAGGGATCCCTAAAATCCTAATCCCCACATAATTATCAATTTACCCCCGTAAATGTAATAGACCCAAACCCTAATACAAGTACAATCCCAGTAATCGTATGAACCCCACAAAATATAAGACACCAAACCCAACAAATCTCTACTGTCTTGGATTCTATAAACGACCTTAAAAAAGAACTTGTTGATGTTGATTCAATAAACCTATCTTTTCCAAACCGCTACACCCAAACCGGCATAGCCCACACCTCGTTCAGATGTCCCGCACAGCTTACTGCCATACGATGTGATGTGACCCCATCTCTCCCATTGCTGCAGCATTAGTAAAAAAATCACCGTCACTCACAGTCATCCTGCAACTCCAATTGCACCTGGAACCCAAGCCCCTCACCTCTGCACCTCCCGTGCTGACCTAGAGATCTAACTCCTTGTCCCAACCCACTAGTCCTCCTTTACCTCACGGTGCAGCATCAACTGGCCATGATGCATAACTAGATTCATACCCGCCATCAGATCCAAGGAAAAGCCTCCCCGATCCAACCCGATCCACTAACCGCTATCCTCACAACCATAACACCAGAAAACCCCTAGAGTGTGCTCATCACCATCGCAAATTGGCACTGCTAAACCAGCTCCAACTCCCACATTCAATAATGGATCCAACCCCCTGCTCAACACGCCACACCAGGCCTTGTCCCACCTGATAATACCCCCTGTTGCATTCATCGATCCATCAGATCCCCTACTGCAACCACTGATAACTCGAAACCAAGCAGCATCCCTACCACTGCCAATTCAAAGACATTGGATATCGTAGCTTCCTCACCTGAAGCCACATGCAATATCACACCAGAGCCACTAATCGATCCTATGGCTGGACCAATCCCTCGTGAAATCATCCCTTCGATCTAATCCCTATGCACTGGCACATTCTGAGTCACGGGTCCCTTCCCTTTCTCTTGCGTAGTCTACCTTCGATGGTTCCTAGTTCGTCTTTTGGACACTTTAGCAGTTGTTGCCACACCCATCGTGGATTGAACACAATCTGATTGCTTACCCAAATTAGGCATTGCATGTTCCTCAGATGGAAACCCCAAAAATTTACCTAGATTGATCCCATTCCTTACCAATGATGATGCCACCACCGTGACACCGTCGGCAAGAGAAACTCCATAGCAGTCCACCTCTCTTCCCTGGTTCGTCGCCCCATCCAAACCACTATCCATGGACCTTGCTGTATCAACCATAGCCTGCACCACTGAAGGAACACATCCTAGCAATGTATAATTCTCCCGATCAACCCCTCTGAATGCGATTCATTCACTCCCCGTAAGACTTGGTTAGTCACCTGATGTTCCTCAAAGCTTCCAGAATCGAGACCATCCACCATCACAGAAGCAACCCTAGTGACCTCTGTCAAATGCCCATCGTGGGAAAACCCTACTTGCAGTCTATAGCTAAAACTGATTGCAAAGGATTTCTTTATCTTATCCAAAACCTCTAGAACCAAATATGGAGCAGCAATCCATCCCCACATCACAAACCTTTTACTTTTTTTTATATAGCTTTGTTACCTCTTCTCCTTTTCGATTCCCATTAAAGAAGAGAAACACTCTGATTCAAAAAAAAAAACCTCCGTACAGTACTTCCCCCCCCCCCCCTTTTTTTAAATTCCCTTTGTATGTATGCCACTTCAAAGCTTTACAAATCACAATCCATTACTTTTGGATTGTAATGATAACCCATAACAAAAAAATTAGAGATGTAAAAAAAAAAAAAAAAAAAAGCAAAAAAAAAAAAAAAAACTCACTTTTTTCTTTATACGTTTTTCAATTTTTTTTTCATACTTTCCACGCACCTCCCTTCTTTTCCTAGATTAGTGATTGATTTACCGAACCTTTGCTCTGATACCACTTGTTAGGATTGAGAGAGTACAGACAAGAAGATTTAAAGTGGTTTAACACCCTATCGTGGGATGCCTACGTCTACACTAAAGAAAGATAGATTTCTTCATTCCCAAGAAAAGTCTACAATCTCTACCTGATAGAGTGTTCTCCTCTTTCAGCCTCGCTTAGGGTTTTTCCTATAGAGACAATATATAGGGATCCCTAAAACCCTAATCCCTATACAATTATTGATTTATCTCTGTACATGTAGTAGACCCAAACCCTAACACAAGTATATTCCTAATAATTGTGTGGAACCCACAAAATATAAGACACCAAACCCAACAGTTGTATCCCATTACTAGTTTAATTTAGGAGAGAAGGTTCCCATTGTTATCGTATGCGCATCGCCTTGGAGTGAAAATGAGATGACGAGTGACGACGGAGAAATCTTCCCGAGATAAGTTTTTCTTACACTCTTTTATTTTAATTTTGTTTCCTTTTATGCAATTGCTATTTGTTACTCTAGGGTTAATTTTGGATGCCTTAAATTTTTGTGCAATTAGGAATTCGTTTTATCATTATTTTTTTTGCTAAATTAGGTTGTTATTAGAGTGTTTTAGGTTGTCTAATTTATTCAATTCATTTGGGGATTGTTACACCCCAATTCTGGACTAACCAATGGTGTGATGAACTGTCATGAAAACCAATGGTTCAAACTAGGATCTCATATAGGCTATGCCAACCATGTTAAACCAAAACACATTCCACAGTAATAATCAGAGATATTTGAGTAAATAACGGAAGTTTTATTAATAATGAACTGATGTCTACATGATAAATAATTAAATGATACAGTTCTCTCTAATTATTCAAAACATTATTAATACATATTACAAGTATTAAAATACAAAAATTAAACACTAAGCATAATCACAGTGGAAACACTTGCTTGACGAGTTTTGCTCGTCCTCCACAGCTTTCACATCCATAGCCACTACATGTCCATACGTTGGCGTATCCATGTAGTCTTCAACAGTAACACCTGCAACATCAAAAACTAAAAAGAATTACGCGCACGAGGGTCAGCTCTCCAACTTGAGCTCAGTGAGAAAACAAAACAATGCAACAAACATATGCATGCATTTAATTCATATCTTTAGTCTGCTTTTTAAGTTTACAATGTGCTATAGAAAGATTTGGAGGCCCACGCACCTCTATACATGAGTGTGTGAATCCGTCCAATGGATCAAACACCATTGCCATCCCACATGCACTGTCACACCCCAATTCTGATCTAACCAGAATGGTGTGATGAACCATCAATAAACCAACGGTTCACCCAGGATCTCATATTGATCGTACCCACCATATCAAACTACACACACATTTCACATTAATAATCAGAGGTAATAAATAAATAAGCAAAAGTCTTACAGATAATGAATTGAGAGTTTAACAGTGATAAATAAGTATTTAATCCAATTATCTCCATACCACAAGACATAAAAATAAATAATCAATTACATATCTGATGTTCAAATTATAACTAAACTTAAGCAAAAACACATTGGTTGTACTCGCATGATGAATCATGAGCATCTTCTTCAGCTTCTACGTCCATCGCAGCAACTTGTCCATACGTCGGCGCATTCATATATTCTTCAATAGTAGGACCTGCATCATCAACTAAAAATATTCGATGTCGAAAGGGTGAGCACACATCATGGCTCTGTGAGCAAACAAAACAATGCAACAAACATATGCATGCGTTTAATTCATATCTTTGGTTTGGTTTATAAGTTTACAATATGCTATAGAAAGGTTTGGTGGTTGCCGCACCTTTATACACGAGTGTGTGAATCTGCCCAATAGATCAAACAAGATTGCGTGTTCCACATGCACCCACCATGGAATAGAGATAGAGATAAAGTGTCCGGATCAAACACCGCCAACACTTTCCCTGATGCCCTATCCATACCAACACGTAAGCCCCTATTGGCGAGGGCTTATAAATTGGGCTCGCAACTAACCAATCCTAATACCAAACAGTGTATCCAAGGCCTCACCCCAGCATCCCTTAATATATCCATCGAGATAGAGCTAAGGCCCCCCGACAGAGTTAGAGACCACATGGTCCGAGACCACCTCCCCTGATGCCCTATGACGTAATAGTTCTGCTAAGGTAATGGCGATACGATGATGTTAGTGGGCAAGACTTGAGTAGAGATAGAGCTAGAGTCTGGTGACAAGGTCGAAGACCACCATGCCACATCCTTCCCTTGATGCTCCACTAGCATCCAACACACCAACCATACACATACATTCACATGCATATTCCTAGCATCATCATCATAATCATATTATAAGTAAATAGAATTAAATATGCATGAATAGTAATAGCAGAAATATTGGATGACATGTGAGATGCACATTACAAGCATACAAGCATAGAATCAATCATGGCAGTGGACTCAATAAAAATAAATAGTTTGTTATTAACCAATTAGTTTAGGTCTTGTTCCCTCACCTGTTAGCGATACTCAATCTCCTTCTAAGCCTTGAAATTCTCTTTGAATGGATTTAACAACCAAAAAATTATATGAATTTAAGTTAGGGTTCATATGTGACATGTTATAGTAGTCTGAAATCAAAACAGAGCACTGATAGATGTATGATTGTCCTATGGTCTCATACTGTATCGATCTTACTGCCTATGGTCGATACCCTACGATCCCATATGGTGCGACCGTAGCTGCGACCATATGATTTCTGAAATCCTCCCAAATGCCTATGGTCGATCCTTTGGTCATGCTGGTCATGCTTTGGTCGATCGTAGCTACGACCTTGAGATTTTTGGTCACAGACTACATGAAATTCGAGTTCTTCCTTGGTCAATTCTTCTGATCTTCAATGGGGTTTATTCTAAAGTTATCCTATGGCCATCATTAGTAGTTTCTCATCAATCCTAATCATCAAATTCACTTTTCATGGTTCTCCTTGGGATTTTCTCAAGGAAATCACATAGACCATAATAGGTTGATATTGCCTATCTTCCATAGAAGTCTTTTTTCTTAGAGTTTTCATCTCCAGAGATCCATTTCATACCTTTGCCTATGATAGAGAGCCAATCTCTTCTTAGCAAATTCCTTTCCTTAGCTTTTTCTTCTTATCCTTCTCTTCCTTTTCTTCCTTCTCTTTCTCTAGGGTTTACTAATGTTCTAAAAGAGTGAAAAAGGACTGAGGGACATCCTTTATATAGAGAAAAACTCTCCATATAGAGTCCTCTTTCAATTTGGAAAGCAATCTCTTAGTTTAGGAAAGTTTTTAAAACTCAGAGTCTGATCTGGGGTCTCACGGTTGATCATACGATCGTATAAACTATTGACCGTAGGGTCGAAATCATCGACCGTGGGACTCGAGATTTGAGATTTTTGTTTCCTTCCTTATGGTCAACCATACCTACCCAGGTATACGACCTTAGGTATGTTTTCAGTGTTTTTAACTTGATTTTCATACCTAGTTTGTGATCTATCTTCACATGCTCGGTCCACTTGGTCCAGAAATGATGGGAAGACCTAACACGACACGGTTAGACCAAGTTAATGGAGTGCGGGTCTTACAACTCCCCCCCCCCCCTCTTATATAAATTTTGTCCTCGAAATTTACTCATACCTTTCGAGTCAAATAGGTGAGGATATTGCTTCCACATAGCGTTCTCTTCTTCGCATGTAATTTCTTCAATATTTTGGCTTCTCCAAGTAACCTTAACGTAATAGATGTCACGGTTGCGAAGACGTTACACCTTCCAGCTAGTGATCTCATAAGGTACTACTTCGAACATTAAATCTTCAGTCAAATCCAGTGGATCCATTGTTAACACGTGTGTTGGATCTCTGACGTACTTCTTCAATTATGAGACATGAAATACATCATGTACACTAGACATTGATGGTGGTAGTGCTAACTGATATGCTACCTTTCCACGTCTATCCAGAACATCACAAGGTCCAATATATCTGGGACATAGCTTTCCCTTCTGTCCAAACCTTTTCAAACCACGCATAGGAGATATTTTCAGAAATACCTTATCACCTATGGTGAATTCGAGATCTCTGCGTCGATTATTTGCATATTTCTTCTGACAGTTCTGAGCTATTCGGATACTTTCCTTAATAATGTCGACTACTCGATAAGTCTCTTCAACAAACTCTGGTCCAACAATACTCCGTTCTCGAACTTTATTCCAAAACAAAGGAGTTCGACATTTTCTACCATATAGTGCTTCATAGGGTAACATTTGTATAGTCGCTTGATAGCTGTTGTTATAAGAAAACTCAATCAATGGTAATTTCTCTTCCCATGATCCTTTGAAATCAATGACACAAGCTCGAAGCATGTCTTCTAAAATCTGAATAATACGCTTTGACTGTCCATCTATCTGAGGATGGAATGCAGTACTAAACTTCAATGTTGTACCCATAGCCTTCTGTAATCCTTCCCAAAACTTTGAGATAAAGCGTGGGTCTCTATAGGACATAATGCTTTCAGGTACACAATATAATCAGATAATATTATCTACATAAAGCTTAGCTAATCTCTCTAGGGTATACTGAGGTCGTATAGTTATGAAACGAGCTGTCTTGGTCAAACGATCCACAATCACCCAGACCGCGTCAACTAATTGGGGAGTCAATGGTAACCCGGTGACGAAGTCCATAGTGATGCAATCCCATTTCCATGCTGGTTCTGGCAGTGGCTGCAACAATGTTGTAGGTCTTTGTCTTTTAGCCTTTACCTACTGACAATCTAAGCATTGAGACGTAAATTTGGCTACATCCACTTTCATTCCTCTCCACCAATATAGTTTCTTCAGATCATGATATATCTTCCTGCTTCCAGGATGTACCGAATAAGCGGTGGTGTGGGCTTCTTTCATTAGTTTGTGTCTAATATCCAAGTCTTTATTTTCAGGAACACATACCCTTCCTTTGCATCTTAGTACCTTTTCAACGTCCAAGGTGAACTCAAGAGTAGTCTTACCTTTTTCGAGGTCTTCTTGCACCGTTCTTAGATAAGGGTCTGATTTAATAGTTGCTTTCACTTTGTCTAATAGATTTAGTATAATCTTCAATGTAGAAAACATGTTTGAGAATAGATGAATAAACCCTTGGTCAGTTGATTCATTCAGAATATTAATCATGAACTGCTCTTTACCATAATTAAATACTCTCCCTATGACACATGCCACAGCACTTGCACTAGCTTCTTCTTGGGATTCTATCACTGCTTTCCTGCTTGGTGCTTTAACAACTACATTAGCTTTTCCTGGATGATACTAGATATCGCAATCATGATCCTTCAATAATTCTAGCCATCTTCTTTGTCTCATGTTCAACTCCTTTTGATTAAAAAGATGAGTGAGACTCTTATGATCTGATTCAACTGAAATTTCTCTCCATACAAATAATGTCTCCATATCTTAACAGCATGTACTACTGCTGCTAATTTCAAGTCATGAGTGGGATAGTTCTTCTCATGTGTCTTCAGTTATCTTGGGGCATACGCAATTACTTGTTCTCCTTGCATAAGCACACATCCCAAATCTAACCCAGATGCATCAGTGTACAAGGTAAATGGTTGTCCCGGGATCAAAATAGTTAAGATGGGAGCTAATATCAATCTAGCCTTCAATATTTGGAAACACTCTTCACATTTATCGGTCCAAACAAACTTTTTCTCTTTTCTTGTCAGACTAGTGAGAGGTACGGTGATTCTAGAGTAATCTTTCACGAATTATCGATAATAACCAGTTAAACCTAAGAAACTTCTAATTTCTGCAACATTCTTAGGTGCTTCCCATTTCACAATGACTTCAATCTTGCTAGGATCCACTTTAATTCCTTCAATACAATATGGCCTAAGAAAGTGACTTCCTTCAGTCAGAATTCACACTTTGTAAATTTTGTGTAAAGCTTCTCTTTTCTTAGTCGCTGTAAAACGACTCCTAGATTTGTGACATGAGTTTATTTATCCTTGGAGTAGACTAGTATGTTGTCAATAAATACAATGACTGGCATATCCATCATATCATGGAATACTCGATTCATGAGTTTCATAAAAGTTGCAGGTGTATTAGTCAATCCAAAAGACATAACTAAAAATTCATAATGTCCATATCTGGTTCTGAATGCTATCTTCGTAATATCACATTCCTTAATCTTCAACTGATGGTATCCTAACCGAAGATCAATTTTAGAGAATACTTTGGCACCTTGTAACTAATCGAACAAGTCATCGATCCGAGGCAACGGGTATCGATTTTTGATTGTATGCTTATTCAATTCCTGATAATTTATACACAGTCAAATGCTACCGTCCTTTTTTTTTACGAATAATACTGGCACTCCCCATGATGATATGTTGGGTCTAATATAATCCTTGTCCAATAATTTCTATAATTGTTCATTTAGTTCCTTTAGTTCAGTAGGAGCTATTCAATAAGGTGCTTTCGATACTGGTGCGGTTCCGGGTATAAGATCTATAACGAACTTTTTTGCTCGATCAGGTGGTAGTCCTGGTAGTTCCTTAGGAAATACATCCAAAAATTCATGCATAACTTCAATATCCTTTATTCGTGGTGTAAGACCCGCACTCCGTAAACCCGGTCTAAATCTTGGTTTTGTGTCGTGGCAGGTCTTCCGATCATCACCGGGCCAGACGGGACAAGCGGATGACAAACAAGTATGAAATTGGACCAAAGACGACCAAATAGTCATCATTTTATGTTGACCGGTCGATGGTACCGGTCTAGGTACTGGTCGATCGGTATGGCTTGCGCAGCTAAGTGCGGGGATCTGGAAATTGGTCTCTGCGGGTCACATTTTCCTGATTTCGAATCCTAGAAGTTTCCTAATCCTAGTAGGGTTACTAAACCCTATTTTTAGCCTATAAATACACCCTTAAGCCTCCTCAAATCCTTTCCATTGTCTCTCGCAAACCCTAGAGAAAAGAAAGAGGTTGGGAAGGGGAAGGAGCTAGGAAGAAGAAGAAGGTGTCGCCATTACCGTTCGACGAAGCTCGCGCTACGCCAGTCAACAGTAAGTGTTTTAACTATTCTTCTTATCCTATGTTAGTTGTGTGGGTGGATCAATACCATGCAAAGTAGGTATTGATCTAAAACCCTAAATTGGCCAATAAACCCTAAGTTGCCGTCAAACCCTAGATTCGAGTTTCGAGATGATATTCATCGAAACCAGACTTGAATGAGTTGGGGATAACTCTAACTCCAAGTTTAGACTTAGAATGGATAAGAGAAACCTTGGAAATCCATGGAGGATGATCGACGGCAGTCGAAAAACCCATGTATGGTCTTTGGAGACATACGGGTCGACTATACCGGTTGCACATGGTGCGACCGGTATGTTGCCACCGGTATCCCTCGGGAGGCTGGTCCTCAGGGGACCGGCTGACCATACCGGTCGCCGGTCTTCCCCACAGAGCTGCGACCGGTACATGCCACTGCTCAGCTCCGTGAGGGTGTTTTGTAACCGTGTTGGTTTCCGACCAACATGAAACCCTAAACAATATATTCTAATGAGACCCTAATAATATTGTAGAAATTTGTGACTTATCGTTTGGATCTTGCGACGTGGAGCAAGTTATCGAACGAGCGTCAGGTAAGGGAATCTAACCTGTCTTAACATGCTTGGTACGGGTGGGGCATCAGGGGAAGGTCGTGGTACGGTGGTCTCCGATATTGATGTTGTCCCGGCCATTGTTATGTGGTACTGTGGTCTCCGAGTCGACGCTGGCTTGTCCACGATGCTTTAGCTCTATCTCTATGCCGTAGGGAGTTATGTTGGCATAGGGTCTACCTACGTATTGTTTCTATCCTAGTGAGTTAGTTGCGGATAGGGCATCAGGGGAGGTGTGGGAATGCCTTAGCTCTATCTCTATGCCGTAGACGGCTGTACTGGGATAGAGCATACATTGATGACATATAGGATTGGTTAGTTGCGAGCCCAGTTTGTGAGCCCTGGCTAGTAGGGGCTTAGGTACTGGTATGGGTAGAGTATCAGGGGAGGTACGTGGGTATCTTAGCTCTATCTCTATTCCATGATGGGTGCATGTGGGCCAATGGGGGTGTGAACCATGAGGTGTCACACACTCGTGTATAGAGGTGCGGGGGCCACCAAACCTTTCTATAGCACATTGCAAACTTAAAACCAGACCACAGTATAAAATGATTGTTACTCATGCATAATATTGTAAAACTATCTGATTGTCTTACTGAGCTAAGTTGTGAGCTCACCCTTTGTACGTACATTGTTTTTAGATGTTGATGCAGGTTACACTGTGGACGACTATATGAATGCTCCTGTGTATGGTGGTGTTGCGGCATTGGACGTACAGGCAGGAGAGGACGAGCATGACGCTTCATGCGAGTGCCCTTTCTGCGTGTACCTTTGATTTGTTTTCTTTATTTAATTTCCTTATTTTTGATTGGATTAAAGGGATGTAATGATATTATTTTATATGTTTGAATTTGGATAATTGGATATTTATTTAAGTTATCAATAGATACTCAGTTCGTTTTATTTAAAGTCTTCCGCTGTATATTTATATTCTGATTGTGGTTATGTGTAATGGTTTGTATGAGTGGACACGGCCTATTCGAGATCCTGGTGTGAACCATTGGTTCAATGACGGTTCACTTACACCATTCTGGTTGGATCAGAATTGGGGTGTGACAACTTGGTATCAGGCCAGGATGCACCTAGAGAAAGAACAGGTCGAGCAAGACCATGTTAGAGAGCCAAGTCCGGAAGTGGAGGAGGAACAGGTTCCAGAAGTACCAACAAATTTACCTTGGCCGCCCCACAGGGATTCTGAAACCATTGTTACAAACCTGGTCTATCAGATGCAAGCTCAACAAAAGGAGTTCCTGAGCGAGGTACTGAAGATGCTCAGGCCAACAGGTTCTGTTCCCACGGGAGGTACGCCTGAGTCTAGAGAGAGAAATACTTCACAACCGATGCAGGGTAGCCCAAGACAGATGGGCCAAGCTCAGAACGTACCACCACCGCATCAGTTTCCGTCACCTTCTGCGTACCCGGGAGCCTATCCGTTTCCACCACCATGGTACGGAATGAACACTCAGGGACAGCATGATCTGAGCAGAGCGGTGGATAGATTCCTGAAGTTGAAGCCTTCATCGTTCACCGGTAAGGCAAGAAGACCATTGTGTTCAACACAGTGGATTGCGGAGATGGAGAAAAATTTTCGTCTGATGACTTGTACAGAGGAGGAAAAGGTTTTATTTGCCACTCATATGCTAAAGGAGGATGTGAATGCTTGGTGGAATTCTACACGGGCATATCTGGAGACGAAGCATACGTAGGTTGATTGGGAAGTGTTCAAGGTCGCTTTCATCGATAAATACTTTCCGAAGAGTTTCAGGGATCAAATGGAGAAGGAGTTCCTTAACTTGTAGTTGTCTCAGTCGACTGTGGATGCCTACCAGCAGAGGTACGAAGAGCTATTCTTCTTTGCACCGGCAAATATGCAAGAGGAAGAGACCAAGACACGTAGGTTCACCATGGGACTACGTGGAAGCATCAGAGAGCACATCTTGGGTTTGGACAAGAAGATCTACAATGAGGCTGTGCAGGTTGCAAGGGTGATAGAGTCCAGTCAGAGGGACAGCTTCTTCGCCCAGAACAGGGGAGTGAAGAGACCTGCTAGTGAGAGTTCTGGTGGCAGTAACAATAGACCCTTCCGCCCATACAGGGCTCAGACCGCTACAGTGCCTGCAAGGCACAATGCGGCACCACCTGTGCCACCGAATGCTGGATTCAACCCAAATATCAAGTGTTTCAACTGCCAGCAAGTGGGTCATATTGCAAGGACCTGCACTCTACCTAAGAAGCAACCGCCCCAGCAAGGAAGAGTTTATGCGATCACCACTGAAGAGGCAGCCGCATCACCGGATGTGGTCACTGGTACGACTCTATCCCTTACTATTTGGCTTATCGTTATCATTTGTGTGTATGCACATATAGAACTAAGGGATAATAAAAAAATTCCAGGAATTATAAATGTAGCTGGTATACCTGCCAGAGTACTATTTGACTCTGGGGCCACGTACTCCTTTGTTTCGATTTCTTTTGGGAAGCGAATGGAGTTACCAATCAAGCACCTGAACCCAAGCTTGATAGTTCGCTCTCCACTAGGAGTCGAAGTGGCTTTGATCGATTACTATGGGCCATGTACTGTATGTATTGAGGGCCGAGACTTAGAAGCAAGCCTAGTAATACTCGAGATGGTAGACTTTGATGTCATCCTGGGAATGGATTGGCTAGGCCGTCATTCAGCCGTCCTATTATGTGGTGAAAGGAAACTTGTGCTTACTGACAAAGAGGGAAGGGAGTATAGCTTCACTGGGATCAAGCTATGTAGGAAGCGGAAGCTGATTCTCTCCGCCCTAAAAGCCAAGCGATGCTTGGAGAAAGGGGGAGTGGGGTATCTGGTATCTGTAGTCGACATCACTGCCGAGGTGCCAAAGATGGAAGATCTAGAGGTGGAACGAGAGTTTCCAGATGTATTTTCAGAAGATCTCCCAGGTTTACCACCAGACAGGGCTACAGAATTTGTGATAGACCTTATGCCAGGTTCGGCGCCGGTGTCTAAAGCACCATACAGAATGGCCTCGACCGAGTTAAAGGAGTTGAAGACCCAGTTACAAGAATTGTTGGATAAGGGCTTCATACGACCTAGTATATCGCCTTGGGAAGCACCTGTTTTATTTGTTAAGAAGAAGGACGGAAGTGTAAGGCTATGCATTGACTACCGTGAGCTGAACAAGTTGACGATCAAGAATCGGTATCCCTTGCCTAGGATCGATGATTTGTTTGGCCAGTTACAGGGTGCAAAGGTTTTCTCGAAGATTGATCTCTGATCGGGGTATCACCAACTGAAGATCAAGGCCGGAGATATTCCGAAGACTGCTTTCAGAACGAGATACGGGCATTATCAGTTTCTAGTTATGTCTTTCGGGTTGACCAATGCTCCAGCGTCGTTTATGGAACTGATGAACCGAGTGTTTCATGATATGTTGGACACTTCGGTCATCGTATTTGTCACACCCCAATTCTGATCCAACCAGAATGGTGTGAGTGAACCGTCATCGAACCAACGGTTCACACCAGGATCTCGAATAGGCCATGTCCACCCATACAAACCAATTACACATAACCACAATCATATAAATTTACAGCGGAAGACTTTAAATAGAATGAACTGAGTATCTATTGATAATTAAATAAGTATTCAATTATTCAAATCCAACATAAAATAAATATCTTTTACATCACTTTAATCCAACCGAAAATAACTGAAACAAATAAATAAAAATCCATCACAGGTACATGCAGAAAGGGCACTCGCATGAAGCGTCATGCTCGTCCTCTCCTGCTTGTACGTCCAATGCCGCAACACCTCCATACGCCAGAGCGTTCACATAATCATCCACAGTATAACCTGCATCCATATCTAAAACAAGATGTGCACAAAGGGTGAGCTCACAACACAGCTCAGTAAGACAATCAGACAGTTTCACAATATTATGCATGAGTAACAATCATTTTATGTTGTGGTCTGGTTTTAAGTTTGCAATGTGCTATAGAAAGGTTTGGTGGCCCCCACACCTCTATACACGAGTGTGTGGCATCGCACAGTAGATCACACTACCACAAACCCACATGCACCCATCATGGGATAGAGATAGAGCTAAGGTATACCCGCACCTCCCCTGATACTCTACCCATACCAGTACCTAAGCCCCTATCGGCCGGGCTCGCAAACTGGGCTCGCAACTAACCAATCCTATATGTCAACAATGTATGCTCTATCCCAGCACAGCCGTCTACGGCATAGAGATAGAGCTAGAGCGTGCAGGCCGGGCCGGAGACCACAATGCCTCACCTCCCCCTGATACCCTATCCGTAACTAACCCACTAGGATAGAAATAATACGCAGGTAGACCCTATCCTAACATAACTCCCTACGGCATAGAGATAGAGCTAAAGCATCGTGGACAAGCTAGCGTCCGACCAAATCCACAAGCACCACATAACAATGGCCGGGACAACATCAATATCGGAGACCACCGTACGACGACCTTCCCCTGATACCCCACTCGTACCAAGCATGTTAAGACAGAATACTACAAAAGGTGCCAGTGTGAAGAGCGATCCCAAACCCATGCCCCACTCCACACACCAACGAAAACAATCACATGCCTAACAATCACATCCTATCAATGCATGAACAGTAATAATAACTAAAAGTAAAGGATGGCATGTGAATATGCACAAACATCACATCATAGATATTCAATGATTAACAACGGTTTACTGTCCATTAATTATTAGGTTTAGGTCAGATTCCCTTACCTGACGCTCGTTCAATAACTTGCTCCACGTCGCAAGATCCAAACGATATGTCACAAAGTCCTACAATATTATTTGGGTTTCATTAGAACATATTGTTTAGGGTTTCATGTTGGTCGGAAACCAACAGGTTACAAATACCCTCACGTAGCTGACCGGTGGCATGTACCGGTCGCAGCTCTGTGGGAAAGACTGGCGACAGGTATGGTCAGCCGGTCCCCACTGATAACCTCCCGAGAGGTAGCGGTCGCAACATATCGGTCGCACTATGTGCAACCGGTATAGTCGACCGGTATGTCTCCGGAAGACCATACATGGGTTCTTCGACTGCCGTCGATCATCCTCCATGGATTTTTAAGGTTTCTCCTATCCATTCTAAGTCTAGGCTTTGACTTAGAGTTATCCCCAACTCATTCAAGTCTCGTTTCGATGAATATCATCTCGAAACTCGAATCTAGGGTTTGACGGCAACTTAGGGTTTATTGGTCAATTTAGGGTTTTAGATCAATACCTACTTTGCATGGTATTGATCCACCCACACAACTAACACAGAATAAGAAGATGGATTCAAGCACTTACCATTGACAGGCGTAGCGTGAGCTTCGTCAAACGGTAATGGCGGCACCTCCTTCTTCTTCCTAGCTCCATCTCCTTTCCAAGCTCTTTCTCCTCTCTAGGGTTTGTGAGAGACAATGGAAAGGATTTGAGGAGGCTTAAGGGTGTATTTATAGGCTAGAAATAGGGTTTAGTAACCCTACTAGGATTAGGAAAACTTCAAGGATTCGAAATCAGGAAAGCGGGACCCGTAGAGACCAATTTCCAGATTCCCGCACATAGCTGCGCAGGCCATACCGGTCGACCTGTACCAAGACCGGTACCATCGACCGGTATACCTAAAATCAGATATAATTGGTCGACTTCGGTCCGATTTTGTACCTGTTTGTTATCCGCTTGCCCCGTCTGGCTCGGTGATGATCGGAAGACCTGTCACGACACAAAACCAAGGTTTAGACCGGGTTTTCAGAGTACGGGTCTTACAGTATTCATCGATGACATATTGATCTACTCTAAGGACATGGAGACTCATACATCGCACTTGAGGGCAGCCCTACAATGGCTGAGACAGGAGAAGCTTTTTGCTAAGTTCAAGAAGTGTGAGTTTTGGCTGAGGGAAGTGGCTTTCTTGGGCCATGTTGTATCTGAAGATGGTATCAAGGTTGATCCAAGCAAGATAGCTGCTATAGTAGGATGGGAAGCACCGAAATCTGTTGCGGAGATTCGTCGTTTCCTTGGGTTGGCTGGTTATTATAGAAGATTCGTGGAAGATTACTCCAGGATTGCTGTCCCACTCACCAGATTGACCAAGAAGGGAGAGAAATTCATATGGACAGATGAGTGTGAGAAGTGCTTTCAGACTTTGAAGTCAAGACTAGTCTCTGCACCTATTTTGACCATCCCAGAACCAAGCGTACCGTTTACTTTATATACGGATGCTTCAAGGTTGGGTATTGGGTGTGTATTGATGCAAGGAGAACAGGTGATTGCGTACGCATCAAGACAGTTAAAGGAGCATGAGAAGAACTATCCTGCGCATGATTTGGAGCTAGCAGCGGTTATACGTGCAATCAAGACTTAGAGACACTACTTGTACGGTGAGAAGTTTCAGATCAAGTCAGATCACAAGAGCTTAACTTATCTTTTCACTCAGAAGGATTTGAATATGTGACAGAGGAGATGGCTGGAATTGTTGAAAGATTATGATTGTGACATTCAGTACCATCCGGGCAAAGTAAATGTGGTGGCTGATGCCTTAAGCAGAAAGTGGGCATCGAAACCTGAGGCTGGACCAAGTACAAATGCTGCATTATGTGCCGCAGCTTCAAGTTCAACCGAAGGTGATGAAGAGTATATAATTGAAACTGCAGAAGATCCAGTTGAGCAAGGCTTAATTCATAAGTTCACCATGATGTTCGCAGCTTTGAAGATCTCACCGGATCTAGTTGATGAAGTCAAGGTAGCAATCCTACAGGACCCTCATCTCAAGACAGTGCAAGAAGACTTAGCGAAGGGTACGAGCAATCCTGATTTTACCTTGGATTCAGACAAGGTACTCAAGTATCGTCGACGGTTATGTATACCTGAGAGCGAAGACTGCGATATCAGAGACAGAGTTATGACTGAAGCTCATTACACCCCATATTTGGTACATCCAGGAAGTACCAAAATTTACCATGATTTAAGAAGACTATATTGGTGGAGGGGTATGAAAGTGGATATAGCTCGTTTCGTGTTCCAGTGTCTGAATTGTCAACAAGTTAAAGCGGAAAGGAAGAGACCCGCAGGTTTGCTACAGCCATTACCAGAACCTGCATGGAAGTGGGATTGCATTACCATGGATTTCGTCACTGGCCTACCTTTGACACCAAGGTCAGTGGATGCAGTTTGGGTTATAGTAGATCGACTCACCAAGACCGCTTGATTCATTGCGGTCAGACCTCAGTATACCATGGAGAAACTGGCCAAATTATATGTGGATAATATAGTCAGACTTCATGGCATTCCAGAGAGTATAGTATCTGACAGAGATCCCCATTTTACATCAAAGTTCTGGGAAGGATTACAGAAAGCTATGGGAATGAAGTTGAAGTTCAGCACAGCTTTTCACCCTCAGACGGATGGACAGTCAGAGCGAACTATTCAAATTTTGGAAGATATGCTCCGAGCTTATGCAATAGATTTCAAGGGAGCTTGGGATGAGAAGCTATCACTTATCGAGTTCGCTTACAACAACAGTTATTTGGCTACAATTCAGATGGCCCCATATGAAGCACTCTATGGGAAGAATTGTCGTACACCTCTGTTATGGAATGAAGTGGGGGAAAGAAGAATTGTAGGACCGGAGTTTGTTGAAGAAACTTGCCGAGTGATTGATCAAATCAAGGAGAGAGTAAAGACGGCTCAAGTTCGACAGAAGCACTATGCGGATAATCGACGTCGGGATCTGGAGTTTGCAGTGGGTGACAAAGTGTTCTTGAAGGTATCACCGGTGCGAGGTCTGAAACGGTTTGGTAAGAAGGGGAAGCTTTGCCCCAGGTATGTGGGACCATATGAGATATTGAACCGACATGGTAATGTAGCATATCAATTGGCTCTACCACCATCTATGTCCAGCGTTCATAACGTGTTCCACGTATCATTACTGAAGAAGTATGTCAGAGATCCATCGCACATCTTGACCGCTGATCCCCCAGACTTGACTGAAGACTTAACATTCGAAGTGGTGCCCGTGATGCTCTCGAGTCAAAAAGTTCAGCAACTTCGAACCAAGGATATCCATTATGTGAAGGTGCATTGGAGAAGCCAAAATGTTGAGGAAATTACTTGGGAAGAGGAGAGCGCGATGAAGAAGGAATATCCTAACCTTTTTGACGATCAAGGTACGTTCAAATTTCGAGGCCAAAATTTCTTTTAATGGTGGGGGAGTTGTAGAACCTACATGCAAATTTCGGGGAAGAAATTTCTTTTAAGGGTGGTGGGGTTGTAAGACCTGCACTCCGTAAACCCGATCTAAATCTTGGTTTTGTGTCGTGACAGATCTTCCGATCATCACCGGGCCAGACGGGACAAGCGGATGACAAACAAGTATGAAATTGGACCAAAGATGACCAAATAGTCATCATTTTATGTTGATCGGTCGATGGTACCAGTCTTGGTACCGGTCGACCGGTATGGCTTGCGCAGCTAAGTGCGGGGATCTAGAAATTTTTCTCTGCGGGTCCCATTTTCCTGATTTCGAATCCTAGAAGTTTCATAATCCTAGTTGGGTTACTAAACCCAATTTTTAGCCTATAAATACACCCTTAAGCCTCCTCAAATCCTTTCCATTGTCTCTCGCAACCCTAGAGAAAAGAAAGAGGTTGGAAAGGGGAAGGAGCTAGGAAGAAGAAGAAGGTGCCGCCATTACCGTTCGACGAAGCTCGCGCTACGCCAGTCAACGGTAAGTGTTTTAACTATTCTTCTTATCCTATGTTAGTTGTGTGGGTGGATCAATACCATGAAAAGTAGGTATTGATCTAAAACCCTAAATTGGCCAATAAACCCTAAGTTGCCGTTAAACCCTAGATTCGAGTTTCGAGATGATATTCATCGAAACGAGACTTGAATGAGTTGGGGAAAACTCTAACTCCAAGTTTAGACTTAGAATGGATAGGAGAAACCTTGGAAATCCATGGAGGATGATCGACGGCAGTCGAAAACCCATGTATGGTCTTCCAGAGACATACAGGTCGACTATACCGATTGCACATGGTGCGACCGGTATGTTGCCACCGGTATCCCTCGGGAGGCTAGTCTGTGGGGACCGGCTGACCATACCAGTCGCCAGTCTTCCCCACAGAGCTGCGACCGGTACATGCCACCAGTCAGCTCTGTGAGGGTGTTTTGTAACCGTGTTGGTTTCCGACCAACATGAAACCCTAAATAATATATTCTAATGAGACCCTAATAATATTGTAGGACTTTGTGACTTATCGTTTGGATCTTGCGACGGGGAGCAAGTTATCGAACGAGCGTCAGGTAAGGGAATCTGACCTAAACCTAATAATTAATGGACAGTAAATTATTGTTAATCACCTGATCATATGAGATGTGTTGTTTGTGCATATTCACATGCCATCCTTTACTTTCAGTTGTTATTATTGTTCATGCATTGATAGGATGTGATTGTTAGGCATGTGATTGTTTTCGTTAGTGTGTGGAGTGGGGCATGGGCCTGGGATCACTCTTCACATTAGCACCTTTTGTAGTATTCTGTCTTAACATGCTTGGTACGGGTGGGGCATCAGCGGAAGGTCGTGGTACGGTGGTCTCCGATATTGATGTTGTCCTGGCCATTGTTATGTGGTACTGTGGTCTCCGAGTCGACGCTGGCTTGTCCACGATGCTTTAGCTCTATCTCTATGCCGTAGGGAGTTATGTTGGGATAGGGTCTACCTACGTATTGTTTCTATCCTAGTGAGTTAGTTGCGGATAGGGCATCAGGGGAGGTGTGTGAATGCCTTAGCTCTATCTCTATGCCGTAGACGGCTGTACTGGGATAGAGCGTACATTGATGACATATAGGATTGGTTAGTTGCGAGCCCGGGGGTTTGCGAGCCCCGGCCGCAAGGGCTTAGGTACCGGTATGGATAGAGTATCGGGGAGGTACGTGGGTATCTTAGCTCTATCTCTATTCCATGATGGGTGCATGTGGGCCAATGGGGGTGTGAACCATGAGGTGCCACACACTCGTGTATAGAGGTGCGGGGGCCACCAAACCTTTCTATAGCACATTGCAAACTTAAAACCAGACCACAGCATAAAACTGATTGTTACTCATGCATAATATTGTGAAACGGTCTGATTGTCTTACTGAGCTAAGTTGTGAGCTCACCCTTTGTACGTACATTGTTTTTAGATGTTGATGCAGGTTACACTGTGGACGACTATATGAATGCTCCTGTGTATGGTGGTGTTGCGGCGTTGGACGTACAGGCAGGAGAGGACGAGCATGACGCTTCATGCGAGTTCCCTTTCTGCATGTACCTTTGATTTGTTTTCTTTATTTAATTTCCTTATTTTTGATTGGATTAAAGGGATGTAATGATATTATTTTATGTGTTTGAATTTGGATAATTGGATATTTATTTATGTTATCAATAGATACTCAGTTAGTTTTATTTAAAGTCTTCCGATGTATATTTATATTCTGATTGTGGTTATGTGTAATGGTTTGTATGAGTGGACACGACCTATTCGAGATCCTGGTGTGAACCGTTGGTTCAATGACGGTTCACTCACACCATTCTGGTTGGATCAAAATTCGGGTGTGACACGTGGTGCTTCCTTGGTCAGGTCGATCACGGATACTAGATACCCAATTCCTCCTTTCTCGAGGCATTTTCTAGCCTTCAATGCAGATAAAATGAGTTTTTGTTTACAGGAAAGTTTGGTTCCCGCAAAACTAAACATTGCTCCTTCCTTATCTTTAAATGTCAGTTTCTTTTCCACACATAATAGGTTTGCGGAGTGCCGACCTAACCAATCCATTCCCATGATAACGTCAAAGTCTGCCATCTTAAGTTGAATTAAGGTTGCATCCAAAATCTTCTCGCCGATAAGAACTAGACATGGTCCACAACCTTTATCAAGCTCCATTTTTAATCCCATAGGTGATCGTACAAGCAGTTTATAGTCTAAAGGTCTAAGGGGTAGATTTAACTTCTTTCCAAACACAGATATAAAAGAATGAGTAACTCCAGAGTAAAAGAGTACTCTGGCGGGTAAGCCATTAATAGGTACGATACCTGTGATTTGATTTAACTTAGTCTATATGCTTACACAAGATAGTACAAAATGTACAGTTCAAGTCATACCTGTGACCACATCAGGCGATACAACAGCATCCTCAAATGTAACTACATAAACCTTTCCTTGCTGTAGCTGCTTCCTTGGCTTAGGACACTCTCTTGAATAATGTCCTACTTGATTACAATTGAAGCATTTGACTCCAGCATTACTTTGCTTCTATTGAGGTTGGACTGTCGGAGTAGTCTTGGCTACAACATTGAAGCTTTGAGTATGAAAGGGTTTACATGTCTTTGAGTTTCCTCCGTTGTATGAGTTTCCTTAGGCCTTTTAATAACTCTGTTATGAGCAAAATAACTTTCCCTCTGGCTTGATTCTAGTACTCAAGCAATCTGTATATCTTCATTATAAATCTTCTTTTCCAGTCCCAATACATGCTCACGGATGCTTCCCCTAAGTCCTATAACGAACCTTCCGATTTTGGTATTTTCCTCCTGCATGCTAGAGGGAGCAAAGAAAAATAGTTCTTCATAATGCTGTTGATATGCGTCTATAGTCATCTGTACCTAATACAGACTCAGAAACTCCTTTTCCACTTGATCTCTGAAACTCCTAGGAAAATACTTCTTGAAGAAAGCTTCTTTATAGATAGCCCAGGTCAGTTGGGTGTGCTTTGTCAACAGATAACTCCGAGTAGATTTCCACCAATGGCGTGCATCACCTTTCAGCATAAAAGTGACACATAATACCTTCTCTTCTTTATTTATAGTCATCATCATAAAGTTTCTTTCCATCTCATCGATCCAGTGCGCTGGCCATAACGGATCTGATGGCTTGCCTGTAAATTCCTTCGGCTTCAACTTCGGGAAATGCTTGATCAGTCTGGAGTGATCAAGCTGATACAGTGCATATGCTCCATACATATGCAGTTGGTACTGATAATTACCTTGGTTATACCTGACTTGCGGTGCTTCAGGGTTTGGCACTTAGCCTTGTACTGATGGTGTTTGCGGTGCTTGGGGTATAGTGTTGCTACCACCAGGTGCTGTACTAGCTTGTCCTGCAGGTAGAGATGTGGTGTTTACAACTGGGAAAGCAATTCCCATAGCAGCATGCATGTTGGCTTGCATTTGCTGTATATACTGCATTTGTTGTGTCAAATTCATCATTGTAGTAGCCAAATTTGTAAGTGATGCAGGTAAGTAGGTTGGATTGGCTTGGGTGTGCACATTCTGAGGTGCAGCATGTTGAGTTTTAATATTTACTTTCTGTCCTTGCTGACCCTCATTGTCATTAGTCTCCATAGGTGGTGGAGATGGGTTTGCATTCTGTCTCCTTCTACTTACTCTGCGTCCAGCCATTTAAACTCTTGGTTGAAAGGTACTCGGAAAGGTTGTACATGTGAGACAAGATATGATGGTAGTATTGGGTTAATCACACAATGAAAGGCGAAAGAAAAACAAAATCAATAGGCAAAAGTTCGAACAGAATCAAAATGCAGACAACAGTCAGTCATACGGTCGATGGCCTACGGTCGCATGTTGTGCGACCATAGGTGCGACCTTCAAAATCTTGAAAACTTACCGAGACCCTATGGTCGATCATACGGTCGATGGTTTTGGTGGAATTGTGCGACCGTATGATTCAAAATCAGGTTTTTAAACCTGTTTTTCAAAAAATTTCCCTCTCATTCTCCTTCTTCCTCCTACAGTCTCTACTCAACTCGCCACCAGTGAGTTGCTACAGTGTCGACCATACGAACTTGGTGATTTTTCCATCGATCAACAACTGTCACTCCATTCCTTGAGGTATGTTTTCTATTTTTCTCCATTTTTAAGCTTTCATACCTAGGGTTTTTGCTATTTGTAGGGTTTTCTTCT
>CM053273.1:24890904-25093404 GCA_028583415.1 Protea cynaroides | reverse complement strand
TCCTACTGAAGATGCTGCTCCGCCTACTGATCTGTCTGCTCCTGGTATTGAGGTCCCTCTTGACCTTCCTCTTGCCCTTCGCAAGGTACGAGTTCATCTCGCCCTTCGCAAAAGTATCCTATCGATGACTTTGTTACTACTGCCCATCTCCCTTCCCCCTTCTACAATCTTGTGTTGTCCTTGTCTACTACATTTGTCCCCACCACCTATGTCCAGGCTTTGTCCCATCCAGGGTAAAAGGCGGCTATAGATTTGAAGATGGATGCCTTGCTCTACCATTGTACTTGGAGTCTCGTTGATCTTCCGCATGATAAAACTATAGTGCGTTGTCCCTGGGTGTATACTGTTAAATACAACCCAGATGGGACAGTTGACCAACTCAAGGCTCGCTTGATTGCAAAAGGCTTCACTCAGACTTATGGTGTTGATTACTTTGAGACCTTCTCCCCAGTTTCTCGTTTCAATTCGGTTCATCTCATTATCTCCTTGGCAGTAAATCATAATTGGCTTCTTTTTCAGTTAGATGTTAAAAATGCTTTTTTGTATGGTGACCTCTTCGAGGAGGTCTATATGGAGCAACCTTCGGGGTATGTTGCTCAAGGGGGGATGTCCACGAAAGTCTAGCCTCAAACAGTCCCCCCATGCCTGGTTCGAGAAGTTCAGCTCCATCACTACTCAATGCAGGTTCTCTCAGTGCTACTCTAACCATTCCATATTTGTTCGTCGACAGGCTTCTAAAGTTATTATCATAGTTGTTTATGTGGATGATGTTATAATTACAGGAGATGATGTGGCAGGATTATTGAGGTCAAGTCTTATTTAAATGCTCACTTTCTAATGAAGGACTTGGGTCTACTTCACTATTTTCTGAGCATTGAAGTGGTTCATTGCAGCAAGGGTATCAGTTTATCTCAGAGGAAGTATGTTCTTGACCTTTTAACTGAAATCGGTCTTCTCGATGCTAAACTGGCTGACACTCCCATGGACCCTCATCAGAAACTGGAGACTAGTGATAGCCCTGATTTTCCTAATGTCCATCAATATCGACGACTTGTTGGTAAACTTATTTATCTGACAGTTACTCGGCCTACCCTATCATTTGCTATTGGAGTTATTAACCAGTTCATGTAAGCTCCAAAACAAAGCCATTGGGATGCCGCCTACCGCATATTGAGATACTTGAAGAAGTTTCCAGGCAAAAGTCTTATCTACCGGTGTCACAAAAATATTTATATCACCGGGTATTCTGATGTTGATTGGGCTGGAGCTGATGGTGATCAACGCTCCACTATTGGTTATTGGCTTATTGCACATTTGTTGGCGGAAATCTAATTACTTGGAGAAGCAAGAAGCAAATTACTGTGTCCAAGTCTAATGCTGAGGCAGATTATAGGGCCATAGCCCAAACTTCTGCTGAACTAATGTGGATACGAAATATCTTACAAGAATTGGGATTTCCTGTGAGTTAACCAATGACTATGTTTTGTGACAACCAGGCAACTATCTACATTGCCAACAATCTAGTATTTCATGAGCGTACTAAACATATAAAAATTGATTGTCATTTTGTTCGAGATGCTATCCAGAAGAAGCTTTTTGTTACACCGTTTGTGACCTCATCCAATCAATTGGCTGATATCTTTACCAAGCCTCTGTTTCGTTCTGGGTTCCGACAGTCTTGTTCCAAGCTGGGCATGGCTGATCTATAAGCTCCAGCTTGAGGGGGGTGTGAGCGATACCGATTCCAGCTCATAGCGCTAGAGCTATGAGCTGCAGATATTATCCTCTTATTTTTGGTTACTATTATATGCTCTAAATAGTTTTTTCCTTTATTAAGATTTCTTGTTAGCAAACTATCTTATTGCTTTATTCTTTTCCATATTATAAGTTTCCTTTTCATATTGTATACTTTCATTATAAATACAGGTGGAGGAGGGAGTCGACACAATCTGACTCTCTCCCTTGGAGTCAATAGACTCAATACTTCTTTCTTCTCCTTCTTTTCTTCTCTTCTCTTCTCCTTCTTTTCTCACGACTTTAGGTTCTAGTTATTTTTTTATTTCACTTTGTTACAACCTACATAGACCACTGAGAGTCTAAGACAACCACCTTAGAATGCCAACGCCTGGCAAAGACAATGATCGAAATAACACTGTGAAAATCCACAATGAGTAAAATTAGAGCTAAACTTGTTGAACCAAGCCCGAGGTGACTGTTTCAACCCGTAGATAGCCTTATGTAGTTTACAAACTTTGATAGAATTCCCCCCCGAGCAACATACCCAAGAGGTTGCTCCATATATATACCTCTACCTGTAAATCACCATATAGAAAAGCATTCTTGACATCCATCTGTAATAGAGGCCAATTGAAATTCACAACCAACTAGATTACCACACAAGCAAAGTTAAACAAACAACAATAGAGAAGGCGATGAGGACATCATGACGGACCCACCCTTTAGAGTGTACTAGCGGAGGAGACATAGGCTCCAGCCTTCCCCTCCCCTCTTGTGGTTCGATGACGAGTTCCGAGGATATCATTTAGCTAGGGGCAGCACCTAATGGAGTAGCAGTTTTATTTTATTGTTGGTTCTAGAAACCATTTGGTTCTTTTATGAGTATTATTTCTATTTGTATTTATAGTTGACTTAGTTTTTTTTTTTTTCTATTTAGTCTTTTAATGTAAAAGGGGTGTGGACCCTTTTCCACGACTTGGAACTTTGAAGTTGTTTCTTTCCTTTATTATTTATTTTTATTTCGTATTTAATTAGGGTTGTAAAACCTATATAAAGGCAACTTTTATTAATGAAATCATTATGCATTGATAATGAAAGAAAAGAGCTCTCACTCCTCCCTCTCTCTCGGTAAGATTCTCTCTCTCGATCTCTCTTCTCTCCCCTCTCTTTCTCGATCCCCCCCTTCTTCCTCTATGTTGTGATAAGTTCCCCCCCCCCCTTCTTTTCTATTACCTCTCGGTTTGTTCTTCCTGGTATCCTCTCTTCGTGGAACCTTGCTTCTAGTATTTCCTTCTTTTTTTTCTTTCGTCTAAGGGTGCTTGTTTCCTTGAAGATTCTATCTACAAAAGAAGGTCAACAGGGGATACTAAAGTAGCTCTCACTGACACCATCTAGGAGAAGGTGTGGTCGTCTTTCCATAAGATTTGACTGAGAAGAACAGTTATCTATGTAATTACGGTGGCCGTTGTTCCGGTCGAGTGTGTTAATTATACAGTCCATATATATCGTTCCTTGCAGTTTTTGTTTCTGCAAACCTGGACAGCAAGCTTTGTGGATATTGTTTCTTCTCTAGAACCTTCGTTACAGTCTCTTTCGGTTAGTACTCCTTGTCCTTTTACATTGAAACTAATTCTGATTTCATATGGCCATGGGTTTACTTTTCTACTAAGCCTTTAATCTTACTAGTTTATGAGTTTTGACAGTTCTTGCACAGTAGTACTTCATAACATGCTGCCTAATGTTGATCTACCATGACTTATTAATATAGCTGAATTGAGAGCATGTTAACTAGAATTATAATGCTGATTACATATTGTTATAATGGTGTTAGTCATGCACGCATTTCATGTGTGCTGCTGTCAGCCTGTCACATCAGTCCATACCTCTCTAGTGAGTCTTAGTAGTTGGCCTTCGCATTAGAGTAGGTTAGTCTAGAAATCCTAGGCTGTCCTACATCAGAAGGTCTAACAATAATCAACACAATGTATTTAGGTATACCCCTTCGCAACCAATCGAGTCTTAAGACATTCAACCGGTCCATCAAGGTTGTGCTTGATGGTGTACACCAAACGACATCGTAATCGTTCTCATGTCTAACGAGATAATAACGCTTCCATTTCCGTCTCCCTAGCCACTTTCCACCCAGGATGAGGGAGACTCAAGGTGGGTGTATGGAACAAAGGTAGTACACCGTGGGATATGAATCTTCACTCCCTCGCGTTTGGGTCCCAGCTTTGGGATGAATTCGTTCTTTCTTTTGGATGTTAGTGCAGATATAGTGAGTGTGCACTTAGCCTTTTTTTCACTAATCTCTCTTCATAAGTTAGATCAGAAGATCGAAATTACGTAAGATCAGAAGAGAGTTTCGAGAATGGGTTCAGAAAGTCGACTTCATCTTCATTGACTAGCAACTGTTGACTATAATCAAAATGCAAGGTTACGGAAGAGAGATGGAAGGTAAGAAATATACACATAATTGTCAATAGGATAGGCAATCAAGGATTTTTTTTTGCTGCAAATAGCACATACCTTTTCAAAGAGCAACAGCTAAATCAATGGGGACCTCAGTTTAAGATTAAACTGCATTATTGGCTGAGCAGTAACTAAAGCAGGGGTCAGAGGCACTTTCTTGTGTAATTGATACACCTACAATGGTGGAGATAAAGGCGGAACAGGAGGATCATCAAACGAGACAACCACCAGAAGGGAGGTGCAGGACCAGCGTCCGTAGAAAATGGTGATGTTGATAAAGGAGCTAGAATAAAATATGGAGCAGCGTTTGATGATGTTTCCCAAGCTTACATGCTTCACACTCAAAACGAGAGATGACTTGCAACTTGGAACCATAAGCTAAACTTTGGATAAAGATGGATGGGGGGGGGTTTTTTTTATATTTTTTTTTAAATTTTTTTTTTTTTTTGTTGGGGTTGCAGGTCGGGGGCCCCAAAAAAAAAAAAAGAAAGAAGAAAAGAAAAAGAAAGGGAAGGGAAAAAGAGCAAAGGAAAAAAAGGAAAAAAAGAGAAAAGAAAGGAAGAGAGAAAAAGAGAGAAAGAGGAAGAGAAAAAGAAGAGGAACAAAAAACCAAGGAACGCAAGAAAAGGAAAGAGAAAGGAGGGAGAAGAGAAGAAGAGAAAACCAGGCAGAGGGAAAGGGAAGAAGAAAAAAGGAGGCAAAGAGAGAGGAAAAAACAAGAGAAAGAAAAAAAAGGAGGAAAGGGAAGAGAAGAAAGAAAAGAAAGAGGAGAACAAAGTCAACGCCAAAAGGGGGGAAGAAAAGAGAGAGGAGAGAACAAGGGAGGAGAAAGGAAGAAGAAAGAAAACCCCCAAGAAGGTAAAAAAAAAAAAGAGAGAAGAGAGGACACGAGAAAGAGAAATGGATGGCACAGGCAAAGATGACATTGAAGGGGAGGCAAACCACTAGTAAATGTAGCAACAGCAGTAGAAGGACAAGTGCCATCCAGGTAATATGGCTAACCTGCTCAAGCCAAGGTTTAAAATCTCGAGTCTCGAACGTGTCTCGACCCTCTGAGAAACCGAGATTTTCGAGATCTCGACGAGACATTGTAAAAAAGCCACGAAGGCTTAAAAAGTGTGTTTTGGCCTTAAAATGGCCATTTTAAGGCCTAATACTCCAGGGAAACCCTATTTTAGCATATATAAACACATATAAACCATAAAATTGTAAAAATAATTACACATGGTAGTTGTTTGGGTTTACACCCATGTTTGGTAGTGTAGGGCTAAAGTTCAAATGTAAACCTAGGGTATTATTGGTTGTTTTACATAATGTTACACTAATAGAAGATCAAAGGAGGCCAAATGAGATAGTAAAATCATAGATTCATAATTCATAATTTCATACAAATACTAAAATATATACAAGAAAAAAAATTGAAACCCTGAGATTAGGATCACGTGTCTCAAAAATAAAAATTTCAAATCATATACCATGTAATGATCATGTTTATGTAAAAATTTAATTTTTGCAAAAAATTCTTACCTTAAACAGTAGAACCGACGGTGAACCAACGATCTCCACTTTCATACCAAGCTCCCCCAACAATCTCACGGAAAGATTTGTCAAAAACCCCAAGATTTGCACATTTGATGCAAAAAAGAGGAAAAAAAGGCAATATTAGACCAAAAATGGTCGAGACTGGTTGAGCCAAGTCGTGACCCAGTCTCATGGTCCAACTCGTCTCGACTTCGAAAACTTCGAGATATTCAAGATCTCGACAAGATTTTAAACCATGGCTCAAGCCCGCTCCCAATCGTCTTCCTTGTTAGAAGGTCATGAAAAACGAATTAAGAAAGGTAGAAAATGATTACAACCAATAGACTTAGTTGACTAACAAACAAAAGACTTAATGGTAAGCAATGGACATGAAGGACAAACGACAAGGGCATGGAGGTAATGAGAGAAATCGTACCATGACCTGTCACCTAAGTAGAGGATCCACTGGCAAGAATAACTAGGGTGGAATGTGGAACAGTACACATGGAGGAAAAGAAGGTTGATTTACCAATCATATGGGAGGAAGCATTAGAATCAATAATCCATGGAGTAGATGATACGGAAAAGAGAAGAGCAAAGTTAACTGTGTGGGTTAGAGTGGCTGGTAAAGTAAAGCAATGCTGACCATACCTTGTTTATTAAGCAATCTGGTAAAAAAGTTGTTCTTCTTCTCATAGTCTATACTAATGATATAGTGGTCACTGGCAATGATATTGACGAGATCTCTTGCCTCAAGAGCTAACTTAATTGTGAGTTTGAAATAAAATATCTAGGAAAACTAAGGTATTTTCTATGAATTGAAGTTGCTCAATCCTCAAAGGCATCTTCCTCTCTCAAAGAAAGAACGTCCTTGATGATCTTTTATCTGGCACTGGTTTATTAGCCCGCCATCCTTGTAACACTCCTTTGCAAGCTAATACTCAACTCAAGAACAAAGATGGTGAACTAGTTGACAAGGGTCGTTACCAGCGGCTCGTGGAAAAGCTGATTTATCTCTTACACACACGGCCAGACATTGTTTTTGCTATGATTTTGGTAAGTCAGTTTATGCATGATCCCTACTCCTCTCACATAGAGGTTGTTCTTCATATTCTTCGTTACTTGAAATCAGCCCTTAGAAAAGGGATTCTTTTATCTCCTCATGATTATTTGAGGATTGAGGCATATACAAATTTTGATTGAGATGGATTTTCTAATAGGGAGTCAGTTTCTAGCTATGGTACTTTTGTCTTGTCACGCGGCGTAGCAAGAAGCAAAATGTTGGCTCAAGAAATTTGTGAGTTACTTCAGAAATTTACTAGAAGGCCTTGGTGTTCCTGTTCGTCTTCCAATGATGTTATATTGTGATAAGAAAGCAGCAATTAGCATTGCCCATAACCCAATGCAACATGATTGTACTAAGCATATGGAGATCGACCGACATTTCATCAAGAAGAAACTCGAGAGTAGACTGATTTGTATGCCCTTCGTGAAGTCATAGGATCAGTTAGTTGATGTATTCACTAAAGGTTTGAGTGGAAACTTTTTCATCCTAATTTGGCCAAGTTGAACACGTGTGACATTTATGCACCAACTTGAGGGGGAGTGATGAAATATGTAGCCCACATGGGCAATTTGGTCCTTCCCCATGAAACGGACTCTTAATTAGTAGAATTGGTCATGGGGGGGCATTATAGCCTTTTTTGTAACTCTCCTTTTTATTATAAATAAAGGCTGGATGGTCTGGTACCTAAAGACCATCCAAGCATTCAATCCCATTCCTATTGTTAACAAGTATCACTAAAGGAAGATACATTTTCCCATACAAGTAGTTGCTTTGATGGACTGATAATCGGTACGGAGACCAGCCATAAATTCGTAACATGAAATTCAACCCATTGAATCTTCAATGGCTCCAGATCAGTAGTAAGAGGTTGATGAAACTGGAGCACTTAAATGATTCAGAAGAGCTGCAGAAGTATTCATTCAATGTCTTGTCTCCTTGTCTAAAGTATAACATCTTCTCATTTAACTCATAATGGGATATATTCTTCTCTTGAGAGAAGCTTTCCCTCAAATCTTCCCAAACGCCTTTAGCAGTAGAGTGAAACATGGCAATATGGCATTGGCTACAATGGCTGGATCAATATTGTTCCATAGTTGTATCTTGAATGTGAAACTGTCAGCGGATCCACTCCTCATATGCTTTGGTAGCATATGGTTCTTTGGCATCACCAGATGAGGGATCATTAGTAAGATATTTCATCTTACCCGTAGCATGAATATAAGCTTGTGCCTACAATATGTAATTGGAAACTACATTGAGTTTAATGGTAGTGACCTGAATATGCACACTATAAGAAGGATGCTTGGAATCAACCATCATAGTGGTCAGCAACACACTCCAAAGATCAAAGAAGATAATACCTCAAGCTGTAGAGAGAGAGGTAACGGGTATAGGCAACAATAGCAGCGTAGAGAAATAAACAGCAGCAGTAGAGCAATTCCAGGTATAGGTGACAATACCAGGCTGAGGCACCAGTAGGAGACAGCGGCAGGGTGTTCCAAATATCCAAAAAAAAAAAAACACCATCATAAATGGTAGGCGGCAACCTTAGTCTGATAAAAAGAGGCCGATAACATGAATAAGCAGGAAGACATCATGAACTAGGGCTGCAGATAGCATATACACAGCATGAGCTGCTGCAACCAGGAACAGAAATAATCTTCTTGAATATTCTATCAAACCAGCAATCAAAAGAGAAATTGATTGGTGTTTTCTACTGCTCTGATACCATGTAACAAAATCAGATCTAAGAAACCAGTAGCCACATAGAGAGGATCAATGGAGAAGAAGAAGAGATGGAGGGACTGATTAGAGCAGCCGATGATGCCTACCAGTCCCTCTCATAATTTATTTATTCAAGTAAAATAAAGGGATTAGAATGAAGAGTGTGGATGACCATCACCCATAAAGAACTAATTCTAGTAGAACTTTAGAGATTTAGATAAGAAGACATGAGAGAGAGAGAGAGAATTACATTAAAATGAGAGAGAAGAGATAAGTGAGATAAAAGAGCCAAGCCGTGATGATGCTTCATCCTTATTGAGACCAATAACCTGAGGAGGTCGACAATAGATGTTGACCTCACTACCAAAATGGGTCCAATATCATATCGCTAACAATTTCAAGTATGAACTACATTTAAAGAATTATTGCATAGAGTTTTTCCTACAAACATAGAGGGAAAAAAAAGACGAGAAAAGAAAATTAATAAAAGCCAACTCCATGTTTCATCTAACTCCTCAAAAGAATCTATCTGCATACTACATTGAACTGTAACTAGTAAACGTCCTAAAAGCATCAAGACAATTTCATATAGCATTACATTCAGGAAGTCTAAAAAATAAAATATTCTCTGATACTTAGAATTTTACCACAAGGATTTGGCCATTGGCAATTTCCGAGCCAGAAATTCGGCTAAAATCACAAATTCACAAGTCATCCATAAATGTCAGGAAACGACACAAGAACAAGATCCTATGAATTCACATGGGTGGGAAAAAAAGTACATAGATATAAATGTGTCGAAGCGGATGATGGAGATGGATGACTGGAAGACTCAGAGTTATAGAATCAGAAACAAATGCATGGAACCCAGGACTAGCACAAATAGGAGACAAGATAAGGGAGAGTCAATTGAGATTCTTCACTAGCATAGACCAATTGATGCACCAGCAAAGAATGATATCATGATAGTTAAAGATGAGGACATGGAAAGATAATAAGGGACTCAAGCTTTAGCGATGGGAAAAAAGTTTGATCAGTTATTAAGAGTTAAAAGAAGGAATGGCCCCAATTGGTGGATGGCAGAATAAAATTTGTTTAGCTCACTCCTAGTGGGAAAATTCTTACTGTAGTTGAGGTATGAGCTTTGCTATCATCATGTTAGGCTACAAAGAAAAAGCAGTTTATTTTCTTGATCTGTCAGGTCAATAAGAATAAGCAACATAAATTTCAAGCTAACAATGACAATTAAAATAAAGAAGGGAAAAGGTAAGGCAAAATAACGCACTTGACCGGGCTTTTGCATGATTTGATACTCCCAGAATTTAACATCATTGTCTGCACTTCCTGTCACAAAACCAGTTCCATCTGGAGTCATTACAATTGACCGCACAGAGCCACCATGAGCCTCCACTACTTCCACACAAGTACCACTACCAATGTCTATGATTTCTAATGTTCCACTTTTGGTTCCAACAAGAGCATAACGGTCACCAGGAACAAATGAGCCACACAAACCATAACCAGAATCGATAGTTCGAAGGCATGAACCAGTACTTGGATTCCAAATCTTTACAGTATTGTGACTAGTTGACATCATGAGAGTGTTATCTGAGCTAAGAGTGACACTTCTAACATCAGAACGATGCCCTGGAAGTTCAATAGCAAATGTTTTACTTGCCGTGCTACTTTCAACAGAATAAACCTCCAACAAATTATTGTTCAAAGACAATGCCAGAGTAGCCAGTGAACTTTTTGGGGTAGCTGGAGAGAAAGAAATGGAGCAGATCTTCTTGCTAGCACGCAATGTCTGAAGAAGCTTAAATACGTCAGAAACTATGACTACAGGAACTCTTCCTTCCTCTCCCGGGACAGGGTTTGAGTCTCCATTTTCAGTTGCCTCTGGAGCCCCTTTGGCCATCTTCTCTCTCTTCCGGTGAATCCTCCTTTTAGCTTTACGTTTAGATTCAGCATCATCCAATACTTGGAATATCTCTACTATCTTGCCAGCCACTTGACATGCAAGTAAGTTTCCAGATTTGTTGAATCTCACGTTGGCAACCCTATCCTTGCTCTGTCGCTGGATTTCACCAAACAGCTTCAAGACTTCCCACTTGTTCTTAGCAGAGTCTCCACTGCTCACGGTTTCAGTTCCCTCTGGATTAAAAGAAGGTTGTCTATCCACCAATTCATGATGTATTGTATAAAAACGAATTTCTGGGTCTGCAGAACCAGTGACCAAATACCTCTCGTCTGTATCGACATCAATGGACCAAATTTCACTATGATGGCCACTGATTATTTGCATACAATACTGTGTGTCAAGATCCCACACTCTCAAAAATTTGTCCTTCGAGGAACTAACAAGCTTCTTACCATAATCCAAGAAAACAAGATCGGTCACCTGGAGGCATGTGAAGTAAAAATTCCTTTGGAATTGAATCAAGGATTCATGAAAAAATTCAACTCCAAGAATATAAATAGACAGAAGAAAGGGAATAGGACATTAAGACCTGATCCCGGTGACCACGAAGACGGAAAAGTCCAGTCTCGCCCACCACATCCCATAAGATAATATCATTATCTTTGCTTCCGGAAGCAAGGAAGGAGCCAAGCTTATTGTAACGAAGTGCAGTAACAGCACCTTTATGGCCATTCAAGGTGGTATCACAAGTTCCTTTAATACTATCCCAAATCCTTATACTCCCATCCGCATAACCACTCGCTACCTACCAAAAATAACAAAAGCAACTAGGAGAACCCATTATTTCTTTTATAGAAAGGGAAGTATTTTTCTTGTACATAAATAAAATGAAGAATACACGCACTACAACAATAGCAAGATGAACTTAATAGCTAAAGTTACGCATCAATGAGAAAAATGTTTTTTCTCACCAAAGAAGAGGGGGAGGAAGCAACGGATGTAATGGCGAGGGAAGGGCCACATGAAGCAGGAGAAGGGGAGAGGGTTTTGGAGCAGACGCCTTGCCTCACGTTCCAAATGCCGAGCTTCTCAAGGGCAGGTGCAAGAAGGTTCTTTCCAGTGCTGTCATAGCTGATGTTTGTATCCACTGATACTATCACACCAAAGACTGCCGCAGGCTCATATCTAAGGTACGACTTCACCATTGCTGTGTGTAGTACACTGATGGCGTTGGAAGTACGACTGACTTACAACTGTTGAGTTGCAGCAACAGTTGCTACTGGAGGACCTGCAGGTGGGCATGGGAGTCTCAGCCATAGTTAGTTAAAAGCTTAAAAAGGGAATGACAAGTTTGGAACAGACATGTTTTAACTGACTCTTGAACGGGACTGGATGGTCATATATATAGAATACCACAAAAAATTAAACATTTCGATTGGAACGATACACGACCAAAAAAAGGCAATGTACACACTTAAATTGAGAAATATTTACCCAAATGCCTGCATCTAAAGTTTAAAACAACTATAACAACCAACAAGAATGCATATGATAATAGCCACATTTCATTTCAAATTCCACAACCATTCTAAATTCCAAAATATATCATTTTTAATACATCATCTAAGACCAAATCCAATTTCAAACACCATGAAATACACCTGACAGCTTTCCTGTATTAAGTATAAACCAGAAGTAATAGTGTCGGCTTTGTGTCAACTAACATGACTTTATTATATGTTCTCCATGTGAATAAAGCCTTAGAATGGAGATCTTTGAGTTTTCTTAAAGTTCTTCATATAAAAATATAATAAGTACTTTTTATGAGTTATAGGGCTTTGAATCTCCCTTTTCCTTTGTCGGGTAAACCTTTGAATTCCGTTGAACGATAGAAGCTTAAATCTTCTTCTTTTGGAACAACATGAAATCTGGCAACATCCTTTCTTCCTCCCAAAACTTATTTGTCTTACCTCAGAACCCGAGGCACTTCAGTTGCATACTGCAGAGTCCACACTGTCCAAGTCGACCGTCGGTGTCGCTCCAGATACACGGTACTGCACCAGCGCCAATGCTCTCACAGACGAAGAATGAGAGTAGGCTACAAGGTCGATACCTCGAGGGAGTGAGGGAACAAGGGAGAAACGAGGGATTCCGGCCTCACTTCAGTTGCAGACTTCTACAAAGTCGAAGTCGACCGCCGCGTCGCTCCAGCTCCACAGTACTGCGCCGGCGCCGCTGCTCTCAGAACCGAAGAACAAGGTAGAGCGGGATGTGGGATCTGTGAATCGATAACTGGAGGGAGCGACGAGTGAAGGAACACGGAGAAACGAGGGTTTTAGTCCTTCAGAGGGTTTTGGCGGGGGCGTTTGCGTGTTGATTAAAAGATTCAAAACCTAGTTTGCAACTAGAAATCGTAAGATGAGAATAGAAATCGTACGTTTTATTCGTTTTAAAAATACGGGGCAAAAACCTTTCTTTTTTTTCTTTTTTTTTTCCCTGTCGAACGATACTTCGGGACGTCATTTTAACACCCAGCATCTAACCATCCGTTTACTTCATCGGCGAAAAAAGGACACGGCTATATCATGTCTGATGTATCTCTGTTCGGATCCGCATCTTTTCCTCCCTGTGACTCTAGGAGGACGGTGACAATCCTACCCTAATGGACAACACGTGACTCTCGGTGAATCCAAAACCCACGTTCAAGCCGACACCCAGCTGACAAGCCAAGCCAACAGGGGGTGTCAGCTTGAACGTGGGTGCGGCAACCCCGTCAGATGGTCGACACCTAGGGCTTAGGTGAATCCGAGCTGACAAGCTGAGTCGACTAGAGGGTGTCCCTTGTTGACTGAGATGGAGGGCTCAGATTCACCCCCAGGTGTCGGCCATCTAACAGATGCCGCCTCTCCTCTTGAACCTTTGAGAGGAGAGGATTTGGATACGAATTCCAACTTCTTTCCAAACATTTCAAACAACTATAATCCTTCCTCTTTTTTATTTTTCCAACCGGGGTTAAACTTAATATCAAATGGACAAATCTACCCTTGTACGATTTGTTAGGAAAAAAGACTTCCGCTGTGAAATAACTAATTTAACCTTCTTTTGTTCCCAACGATTCTCCAGAAACCACACAAGTCGCCAACAATTATTCCCTCCGGCGAAGCAACCTCAATCGTTTAAATTGCTGATCTACCCTCTTCGACATGACCCCCGATATGGTACTTCTCATGATTCATTGCAACCTCAAAATAAAAAATTTCCCCAAATCTTATTTCCTCTTCTCTTTAATTTCTAATTAAACTTTTATGTTTGATAGTGCATAGAATCATGCCATATGTACCCAAAGAAAACAGAAGAAAAAAAAATTTAAAGAAAAATGGAGAGGAAAAAATCAAAGAGTAAGAGAAGAAGATGCTGCGACTGGGACTACTTCGGGCTTCAACAGATGAGAGATATCGCTGCCGACCAGCAAGTGAAACTTTGAAGAGAAGACGCTTGTGATTTGAGCTGCTTCAGGCCTCAATCGATGAGATAGACATCACCGCCAATACGCAGGTGAGATATTAATCGTTGATCACCAAGTAAGTTTTTCTTCCCCTCCCTTCTCCTCCGGTGGCAGTAGCTATGGAAGCTATTGCTGTTCCACCTTCTTCTTCTCCTTTGAAACGCTGTGGCTGCTACATGTTACTGCTACCGGCCACCTCGCATATCTTCTGAAAGTTATGTTTAATTTCTAACTGAACTTCCCCAAAAAACTTTTCTAAATTTTTTTGAAACAGAGAATTAAGTAGTTCTCCAACTTTGCGTCTCAACTTTAAATTCGATTGCGAAGTTGCAGGGAGAGAGCAGCATAGTAGAAATAGAACAATTAGGGCCGTGAGAGGTCGTATGTGCTTCCTACAAGATCGAAATGGATAAGAGGAGAGAGAAGAGACGTTTCAACCTTGGGACCCCTTTGCTTTTTGTTCTGAGGGTGAATCAGGCTTGGATTGACACCCCTGGACTCTTAGCCATAGTTAAAACGGGAACAACCCTAAAAGTTTGAATGGGATGATAAAAAGTATAAAAAAATTTCTTTGGCCTACCCTTCAGAGATGGGATTCCATAGTTTTGGAACATCTGTTATGCAACCTGATGCCACCTGGTTGAACGATAGTGTAAGGATGGGAAGGGATGAGGCATCACAACCAGTGACAGTTAGGAGGGGACACCGATTGAGAAGGTGGGCGACGCTATGGAAGGACTAAGTGTAAATGGGAAATCTGTATGGGACATAAGGGTAGAATCTTGAGAAATAACACATATAATGTGCATTGGTAGACATGTAGGCTAGCATAACAAAGTCTATAAAAATTGTAGATGAGGAAGGAAAAGTAATGAATATACACCCATCTTAGTTCTTCTCTGTGTCTCTCTGGAGGTTGCTACCCTCTGAGTCGCATAACCATAACAACATCTCATCATAAAAAAAGCACATCAAGAATCATATGGGCCCGTTTAATAATCATTTCAATCATTGATTCTAGTGATTACTACTCCATGAGAGTAATTTGGGAATTAAATACTCTTCAGTAAATATGGTTCAATCTTTATGTTCCCAGGGATTGAACGGCTCCCAATCAAAGTAAAAGAGTAGGAATCCAAGGGATTCATATCGTCTCCTCCTAGAATGACTGGGAGGAGGAGGACGCGACAATCTCCCTCGGATGGCCGTCACGTGGCTCTCGATGAATCCGAGACCCACGTCCGAGCCGACACCCAGCCGACAAGCCAAGCCGACATGGGTTGTCAGCTCAGACGAGAGTCTCGGATTCACCCGAGAGCCACGTGGCGGCCATCCCAGGGAGGTTGCCGCTGTCCTCCCAGAATGAATGGGAGGAGAGGATGCGGATCCGAATCCAAGAGCTTCTTTTTTTAAGCTCCCGCCAATCCCAAGCAGCTGAGCCGGAGTTCAAATTCTATAGAATACTCACTTTTTCATGCTCCACTCCCCATGAGAGATATTCACCTACAAATTTAGTATGATCAAACATTTTAAAAATAAAAGAGAATAAAATGATGAGGTACAGTTTTAGCCATTTTCATTGAAAAAATACAAGATTAAAAAGAAAAATGATAACAAAGCCTTAAATAGAAACCCACAACAAATCTGATTAGTCACATGGACTCATGAAAAGATAACAGGATTGGATTTTATTCAGTCAAAGACCATAATGGTCAAACAAAGGGAACTGGAGAGACTGCATGACTGAAGATGAGCTCCTTTCGACACAAAGTCAGTTTGTCAAGATGGTGATTACGAGCTGTCGAACAGGGAAGTTGGTGTCGCGGGGCAAGGAAGGCCCAGGAATCAAGGTTGGATATGTAAACGGGGAGAAACAAGAAATCAAGCCGAGAGTGTTAAAAATGAACCGATTAAATCAAACAAACTCATTCCAACTTTCGTTTCATTCCATTAACAAACGCAATGCTCGAATGCAATTCTGGTTCAAAGGGGTGTGAAGGATAAACAAATATTTGTTTATCAAATTGTTAAAGTTGTTTATTTGTTTTGATTATCATAATTTGTTGATATTCAACATTCCTCATTCTTACACCCTATATATATATTGGTAATTTATAATTGATTCTTCTAGATTTCCACATTTTACCATGTTATCTATGTCCTTGAGTTCGAATCACCTGCATGTACATATATTCTCAATAGGATCCCATCACCGTTAATGTGGTGTGGGATCCCCTATATTGAATGGGCCACTTGATATGGACTGTGATGGGATTCTAGGGAGGATACAAGTACATGTAGACGAACTATTATCCTATCATTTAAATGTTACATTTCCCTATAATCCGTGAATTAATAAATCCCCTATGTTTCAGGCTTTCAGCATGTACCCCAAATAGTTTCCAATCTATTATACATTTATACCCTTAACTTATGTCTCCCACCATAGTAATGGACAAGTTTACCCCTTAGCAATTTTGAGACTTTGAAGAAACACTATAACCTCAGCTCGTAATGCTCATATTTTTGTCAATATTGGAATGTAATTGTTAGAATATACTTTGTATGTCTAGTTTTTGAGGGTTTTACATAAACTTAACGATTCATACAAAAACCCTAGAATACAATGGAAATAATAAATAGATGATCAATTAAGACATACCTTTGTGTTGGAAATTGATGTCTATTTATTATAGTCTGAGCTTTGATTCAAGTCTTCTATAACCCATAAGAGATCATTTTATGTTCCCTCTACGCATGTGAGCATAGAGAATAATTATACAACTTGTGCTGCAGGGACTCTGAACCTAGTATTTATAATATTATCCAAACCTTGAACCACTCATACAATGGACCAGATTAGTTTATCCCTAACCTATGACGAAGCAGACCAAACCGATTAACCTATAAGGCTAACTCCTACTAGTCAATGGGCTTGGTAATTAATTAAAATAAGATAACATCTTATAATAATCACCTTGTAATGTCCCGTGAGTCTCTTTTGTAGTTGCTGGTCCATGTTTATTTTGTTTCCTTTGTGTTCTGTGAGGCTTCCCTCTAAAGTCTATACTAGGGTTGCCTATTCCTCTTATTTTGTCTGGCTCTTCCATTAGTTGGGTAGCTTGTTGAGTTTTCCTTATTGGGATTAATAATATTTTCTTACAAAAAAAGAAAAAACTTCAATGTTCACATCACGTGATATATTTTACAAAATGATTCATAATTATAAAGAAAGTCTATCAAATATTGGATATCATATACAAGATAGGAAAAATTACAACTACCTCCCCTCACGTTGGCCCGAATTACAATTTCCCCAAAGGTCTCAAACAATTACAAATACCTCCCCTATAATGACTATTAAATTACAACTAAATCCACGCCGTTAGGTATATTCGATTAAATGCTGATCGTGTATGGCCAATATTTTTCTATTAATCAAACTAACCCCATTACACATACCTCTCTGTGCTTTTCTCTCTGATTTCTTTTTCTGCAACTTTATTTTTATTTTTTTTTGCTTTATTATTAGCGATTTTCTCCCCATCTTCAAGCCGTCTACCTAGCTGAATCTCTTTACCATGCCTTCAATAAAGATACCGTTAAAAAAAAAATTCGTTGGTGATTTATTGCCATTATGCTAATCCTGGTGCATCCTTTTCCAAGTTTCCCATAATGGGACAGAGATGAGGCGCACTTTCCTTCACAACCCAAAAGCTATGTAAAATGGGAAATTACGAATTGAAATGGTCATTCTCATTCCAAAATTCGTTAATTTTGTCAAACTTTGCAAACAAAGAGGATTGAGGAAAGATTAAAAATGAAATAGATCTTCGATTGTCGTCGTGACTTCTCCGCTGAACTACCATGAAACCACTGAAGAGAAAGGACCTCAACATCCAATCTAAAGTGGAAGGAGCTCCGACACTGTGAGCAAAAACAACGAGAGGTGAGATCTTCTGAGTAGAAACACCAGCTAATTCGGCTTCATTCTATTCCATGTCACAATGCTTTGAAAGAGGAAAAGAAACCATGACCAAAACTCCTGAAAGATGATGCTTCGAGAGGAGCGAAGGTTCACTGAATAATCATATGGAACTACTTAAACAACATCCAACTCCTTCCATCTACATAAATTCTAGAATTTTAGGTTAAAATTGCATCATCATCTTAGAGAAGATTGGGTTAAATTTACGTCTTACAAGTTTTCCAGTTAAACGATTTCAAGCTAGGCTACCTAGAAGCTCTAGTAAGCATTTCTACAAATACATATAGGCTCTGTTTGGTTGCAAGGGGAATGGAAGGGAAGGGAAGTGAAATTTTTATACTTTAAATAAAAACTTTTGTAGTGGTAACACAATATGATTGTATAATATGTAAAATTTATTTTACTTTTCTTAACATATTTAGTAATGATATTTGTTGGAGCACCAAATTGGATAGTCCTTAGCTTGATCAGAATTCCTGCACAAGGAACAAATGACACTGCAGTGATGGTCAAGTGGTTACACCATCTGGCCACTCCGATGCCGAAGTAAGTTCATCGGACAAACAGTATGGAATAGACAGAATGGACTATCCCTTTCATCGAAAGAGATTCGGGTAGCTAACTCAATATGAGTTTAGAGATTGAGATTCAGTGTATGTATCTGTGTATCCGTCTTCAAATATATAGGCAGGAGATGATCCATCTATGGAATGTTTGACATTTCTCTTGGTGAAATGTCCTCTTTACTAACGTGATCCACGCTTGTTGATGCGGAGGTCAAGAAGATCCTCGTTGAGTCACTCAATGGTTGACTCTCCTGTAAGATTTCGTTGATTACTCCATGGTCAACGCATGGAGAATCTCGTAATCTGAAAAAGAGGATTCTTCGGGTGGGGCCCTCTTCCACACATTTAATATACAGCTGGTGTAAGATGTGTTGGTCTGTTCAGGAGGACCCGCCCATTGCGAGGTGTTGAGGCTTTCAATCATGCGAGACTCCGAGGCCCTTAATACTGTGAGGCTCCGAGGCCCCTAATCTTGCAAGGCTTCGAAGCCCTAACTGTCCGAGGTTGTGTGGTTCTGAGCCTCCGAGGCTTTGGCCATCCCAAGCTTATGAAGCTCTGAGGCTCTGAGACCGTTAATACCCTTTGAGACTGGATTCGGCCTATTAGCCGAGGCTTTCAAGGCAGGCCTTTTTGTCCCCCCTTTCCGAAGTTGGGCATGACTTTGAATGTTACCCTTGAAAACTCGGAATTCAACATACACGTGTAGAAATTCCATTGGTGGGGTGACTATCCCCATATCGGATGCCCCTTGCTCTTGCTGGCTTCTTGAAGGTTAGGAGAGAATTAAGGATTTTGACTCTTTGGCCGACGTGTGCGAGGTGATGAGGCAGCGTTTGTGGAATCGTAACAGCTACTTTTTGTGTGGGATTTTCAAATCCTTTCGAGTATCCACTGGGTCCTGCCACTCGCCTCGTTCTCCGAAGGAGACATTTGGAGTATTGTTCCACCATAAATGCGTTAGTTCTAGAGAGAACGGGGAGCTGCCACTTGTGTTCTTGCTTTCTTGACGCGACGGTTAGAACCGTTTCTTAGATTCATAGGCATTATAAACTACTTTTGGATTTTTATCGAATTAATGGCCTTTATAAACCCTTCGTCCTTTCCCATCTCCTTCTTCCTGCTTCCTTTCCTGCTCATCTTGGTTCAATATTTCTACCATTTCTTACTCTCACACCTTCAGCACAGTTTACTGTCGCATTTCATCATCTTTCAAGCAAGTAAATGCTAGGTCTAAGAGAACCAGTAGTAGAGTAGAAACTAACCCCGAAGATGAAGCCTTAGGCTCAAACTCCGCTAGGCGAAGTGACCAGGTTTCTACTTCTGCCTCCATTCCCCTAGTTATCCATGCAACTGGCATAGGATGGAAGAACGAGGTTAGGAGCGCTAGGGTTATTCAGGCTGCTCGTGTACTAGCCGCAAATATTGAACCCCTACCATCCTCGAGAGTTCCTCAAGGCTTGGACTTTGCTTCTAGTAAGATCAAGAGTAAGATGACCCAGTCTCGTCTAGATGTAATTAGGGAACTCTACAGTGTCCCCAAGAATGTCTCCTTCCTGCTACCTGAGTCCGAGGATAGGATGTGTATGCCTCGTAATGACGTCATTGTCGTATACGAGGAGATGTTCCAACTTGGGTTCCATCTCCCAGGACCCTCTTTTTTACTTTGAGTTGCTGAATAGCTATGGGCTGGTTCCTTCATAGATTACTCCCAATGGGTGGTGCGAAATTACTGGCATCCTGGCTCACTCGAAACTCTACGGGCTACCTGCCGAGGTTGCCCTTTTCAAGAAATTTCTCTGATTGGTTTCGGGCTTAGCGACTGCGAGGCCTAGCTGGTATTGTTTCTAGCGTTGTAATGATGTGTCTTACTCCCAAGCCAAAGACACCATTACCTCTCACCACTACTAGAAGTACAATTTCTTTTTGGCTTCCTGGTCCCTACTTCGTAAGGACACCTAGCCACGCAATCATGGGGCCAAGGTCACCATTTCCCAAGTCAACAAGGTTTCGATGATAACCAGGATCTCAATGAGTGCGCAGACATGATTTGTGTTATCTCTGCCCCATCTCTAGCGCAGCTGTCTTACCTTGAGTTTCTCCAAAACACTAGGCTGGGTGAGCCCCTCTTTATCTCACTAACTTACTCCTTTTGTGCTCAGTAATTGTCCCATTTCCTCTGTTGTTTTTCTTATTTTGCAGTGGAAATTGGTTTGGATGACCTTGTTGCAGCCCTCATGGTCGAAACCCCACCGACGATGAAAGGTCTCGAGGCTCGGGATTCTGAGACACCATCTGCGCGACATTCCGAGGTTTGCAAAGAAGTGGTTTATACCGAGGTTTAAGTGGGCGGGTTTTCTGCTGAGGTTCCCGAGGCAACAAGCATCATGGTCTCCTTTAACCCCCATCTCCCGAGCGAGCACATGCTTGCAGAGGACAATGATGTGGAGGTCCTTGAAGTGGATGGTGAAGAGGGCACTAAGCTTCGGCCTCGGGAAAAGATGAAGCACCAACACAGAGACAAGTCTGAGAAGAAAAAGAAGAAGAAGAAGAAGAAGAGGTCTTCTAAGGTTACTGAGGAGGAGACCCAAGGTATGCCTTCCTCAAGGGTCACTGAGGAGACCCAAGGTATGCCTTAGTTTTTGTTATCTCTCTTTTTTTTTTATGCCTTTAGATTTTACCATTTTGCTTTGCTGATACTCCACCATCTGCCCAGGCACCGTGCACCGCAAGGGTCCAGGTGAAGAGTTCGACCATCCGGAGAACATCGAGGAGGATGTCACTTCCTTCGTACCTGAGATCAACCTTTATACACGACAATTGGTTTTCCAAAGCCCCGTTGCAACAGAGGAGCTGATCTAGGGTACGAGGCTTCCTGTTGACATTGAGGACTACGCAGCGATGTCGTATGCCCAAGCCTATGATTGACAGGCTTGCCATGTGATCGAGGTATTTTTCTTGTCCCGCTTTGTCGATTTTCCCTCCTTTCAATCTATTTGTAACTCGCTCCTTAGTAATTCATTCCTTAGATGTAGGTTGGCCATTTTCTACTCTATTCTCAAGCTGTCGTGGAGGATTATGTCACTAGGCTTACCATGGCTCTCCAACGGATAACTGACGTAGAACATCATCGCGATGAGTCTAATGCTCTTGCCAAAGAGTATCAAGAGAAGTTACTGGGATCTGACAATGGCTGAGACTGAGAAGGCCGAGGAGGAAAGGGAGCGAGATGAAGCGCAGGAGCAGGCAGACCGAGACAGGGGGTAGAACCAGAAGCTGAGGGATGATAGAGGTCGCCTTGAGGATGAGCTCTAGAGTGCTAAGAACACTGCAGCTACTGCGGAGAAAATCCGTGAGGATGAGCTAGTCGCTAATGTGACGGCTCTGGCTAACCTCCGCCAGGAGAAGGATGAGCTCATGTCTTCTCTTCAGGCTCGGACTAGGGGAATCCAGTTAAAGGCGGTGGAGGACTTTTAGTTTGGGGCTAAATACAAAAGACAGATGACCGAGTCCCTGCTGAAGTTGGTGATACCGATTCTGATCGAGACCAGAGATTTCGTTTGGGCTCACTCTCCTTGCTTAAACTTGTCTTTGGTGAGCGCCTTCAGAAAACTCCTTGGCTCTGCTGCATCATCGAGGACATTTTGTAAGACCTGCACTCCATAAACCTGGTCTAAACCTTGATTTCATGTCGTGGCAGGTCTTTCGATCATCACCGGGCCAGACGGGACGAGCGGATGACAAACAGGTACGAAATCGGATCAAAGACGGTCAAATAAGTGTCATTTTATGTTGACCGGTCGATGGTACCGGTCTTGGTACCGGTCGACCGGTCAGCTCTGCGCAGCTGACTACGGAGATCCAGAATTGGATCTCTGTGGGTCCCACTTTCCTAAACCCTAATACCTGGACCTTCCTAATCCTAATAGGGTTACTAAACCCTAATCCTAGCCTATATAAACACCTCTAAACCTCCTCAAATCCTTTCCATTATCTCTCACAAACCCTAGAGAGGAGAAGGAGGTTAGAAAGGAGGAGGAGCTAGGAAGAAGAAGGAAGTGCCGCCATTGCCGTTCGACGACGCTCACTTTACGCCAGTCGACAGTAAGTGTTTTAATCATTTTTCTTACTCTATGACTCTAGGATAGTTGTATGGTTGGATTTTGCATCTAAAACCCTAATTGGACATTAAACCCTAATTTGTCGTCAAACCCTAGATTCATGTTCTAGTGTGATATTCATCGAAACTAGACTTGAATGAGTTGGAGATAACTCTAACTCAAAGCTCAGACTTAGAATGGATAGGAGAAACCCTGGAAACCATGGTGAATGATCGACGGTAGTCAAAAAATCCAAAGTATGGTCTTCCGGAGACATACCGGTCGACTGTACCGATTGTACCCTGTGCGATCGGTATGTTGCCACCGGTACCTTCTGGGGGGCTGGTCTGTGGGGACCGGCTGACCATACCGATCGCCTGTTTTCCCCACAAAGTTGCGACCGGTATATGCAACCGGTCAGCTCTGTGAGAGTATTTTTGTAACATCGTTGGTTTTCCAACCAACGTGAAACCCTAAGAAGCTATTCTAATGAAACCCTAATAATATTGTAGGACTTTGTGATATTCCGTTTGGATCTTGCGACGTGGAGCAAGATATCAAACGAGCGTCAGGCAAGGGAATCTGACCAAAACCCTAATAATTAATGGACAGTAAATCTTTGTTAATAACCCTGAATATATATGATGTGATGTTGTGCATATTCACATGTCATCATTTACTTTCAGTTATTATTATTGTTCATGCATAATAGGATGTGATTGTTAGGTATGTGATTGTTTTCGTTGGTGTGTGGAGTGGGGCATGGGGTCTGGGATCATTCCTCACACTGGCACTTTTGTAGTATTCTATTTTAACATGCTTGGTATGGGTGGGGTATCAGGGGAAGGTCGTGGTACGGTAGTCTTCGATGTTGATGTTGGCCTAGCCATGGTGATGTGGTATTGTGGTCTCCGATGCCGACGCTGGCTTGTCCACGATGCTTTAGCTCTATCTCTATGCCGTAGGGAGTTATGTTGGGATAGGGTCTACCTGCGTATTGTTTTATCCTAGTGTGCTTGTTGCGGATAGGGAATCAGGGGGAGGTGAGGTATTGTGGTCTCCAGCCCGGCCTGCACGCCCTAGCTCTATCTCTATGCCGTAGACGGCTGTGCTGGGATAGAGCCTACATTGATGACATATAGAATTGGTTAGTTGTGAGCCCAGTTTGCTAGCCCTGGCCAGTAGGGGCTTAGGTACTGGTATGGGTAGGGCATCAGGGGAGGTACGAGGATACCTTAGCTCTATCTCTATTCCATGATGGGTGCATGTGGGCCGGTGGTGGTGTGATCTACTATGCGGTGCCACACACTTGTGTATAGAGGTGAGGCGGCCACCAAACCTTTCTATAGCACATTGCAAACTTAAACCAGACCACAGCATAAAATGATTGTTATTCATGCATAATATTGTGAAACTGTCTGATTGTTTTACTGAGCTAAGTTGTGAGCTCACCCTTTGTATATACATTGTTTTTAGATGTTGATGCAGGTTACTCAGTGGACGACTATGTGAGCGCTCCGACGTATGGTGGCGTTGCTGCTTTGGATGTACAGGCAGGAGAGGACGAGCATGATGCTTCATGCGAGTGCCCTTTCTGCGTATACCTTTAATTGGTTTTTATTTATTTTAATTATTTTCAGTTGAATTAAAAAGATGTAAAGATATTTAGTTTATGTTTGGATTTTGAATAATTGGATATTATGTTATTTAAATTTATCAATAGATACTCAATTCATTTATTTAAAGACTTTCGCTGTATTGTTTATATTCTGATTGTGGTTATGTGCAATGGTTTGTATGAGTAGACATGGTCTATTCGAGATCCTGGTGTGAGCCATTGGTTCAGTGACGGTTCACTCACACTTCTGATTCTGTCAGAATTGGGGTGTGACACATTTACTCCTCTAGCCCTGCCTTCCCCTTCTAGACAGCCTTCCTCAGAGCTTGTGCGAGCTGAATTCGACGCCAACTTGCTCTTCTTTCTGCAGCTCCCGCCCCTCAAACTCGTAAAAATGAAGATGGTCCTTCTTCTGAGGGGCAAGATATCCCACCGACTGAAGTGTAAACTTGTTTTTTTTTGTACACTTTTTCTTTGACTTTATGAATGAATGACAATGTTTGTTTTTTTGAGATCCTCATTCTGTGTTCATATGTTTTTGTCAATGTGGTAACGTCGAACTTCAGTACCTTCAACTTCGTCTTCGGTGTTGAAGTTGATCTTATCCGTTAGGATAATTATCCATCCTCCGAGCTTCGAGGCCCTTGAGGCAGCCGAGGCTGTCGAAGATTAAATTTCAAATTGAGGTTCTCATCAATGGAAATCGAGCCTCCGAGCTTTAATACCTTTGACTGTGTCTTTGGTGTTAAAGTAAATCTTATCCGTTAGGATAATTATCCACCCTCCGAGCTTTGAGGCCCTTGGGGCAGCCGAGGGTGTCGAAGATTAGACTTTAAATTGAGGTTCTCGCTGATGGAAATCAACCCTCTGAGCTTCAGTACCTTCGACCTTGTCTTCGATTCTAAAGTAGATGCTATCTGTTAGGATAATTATCCACCCTTCGAGCTTAAGCACCTTTGACCTTGTCTTTGGTGCTGAAGTAAATCCTATCTGATAGGATAATTATCCATCCTCCGAGCTTCAACCTTGGGACAGCCGAGGGTGTCGAAGATTAGACTTCAAATTGAGGTTCTCGTCGATGGAAATCGACCATCCGTGCTTCAGTACCTTCAAGTTTATCTTAGCTGCTGAAGTGGATCTTATCCGTTAGGATAATTGTCCACCCTCCGAGCTTCGACGCCCTTGGGGCAACTAAAGGTGTCAAAGATTAAACTTCCATTCTAATGAGGCGAGGTCCTTAACAGAGTGTTTCTTGTAACCAAGCATCTTTATTGATTTGTACTTGATTTACAACATTTTACGAATAAAATTTTCGTAAGTTCGACGCATGGCACGTCTTTAGAACTACCTCACCATCCATCCTCTGAAGATGGTATGTCCCTATTCTTGTTGTCTTGACCACTTTATATGGTCCTTCCTAGTTTAGAGCCAATTTTCTTCGTTTTGTGGGTTTTGAGGCTAAGGCTTTTCTTAGAACTAGCTCTCCGACTTGGAACACTTTTTCTTTCACACTTTTGTTATAATGGTTTGCCACACGAGCCTGGTATGAAGCGTTCTTTAGGTGGGCTGCTTCTTGGACTTCTTCGAGGATGTCGAGGCCTACCAACATGTTTTGTCTGTTTGCCTCTTCATTGAGGTTAGATGTTCGAAATGTTTTATGTACAACCTACTGGTATGACCTCTTTTGCCCCGTGACTTAACATGAATGGTGTCTCCCCCATTGGTGTTCAGTTGGTTGTTCTGTAGGACCAGACGACGCTGGGTAGCTCTTCCACCCACCTTCTCATTTCCTTATTCAACCTGTCCTTCAGTCCTCTTAGTATTTCTTGGTTTATTACTTCTTCTTGCTTTATCTTCTTCTTTAGTGCCTCGAGGATAGTCCTATTGGTAACCTTGACCTGGCCGTTGGCTTTGGGATTGTGTACCGAGGTGAAGTGTTGTGCTATCTTGTACTATTTGCAGAAGGCTCAAAATTTGTTTGAGTCAAACTGCTTTCCATTGTCAGTGACTACCACTTGTGGTATCCCATATCGATATACCACGGAGAGCTTAAGGAATTCGGTTACCCTGGGAGCTGTAATTTTTGGCATCGGCTCTACCTCGATCCATTTGGTGAAGTAATCGATGGCTACTATGAGGAACTTGCTTTGCTTCAGTCCTATGGGGAATGGCCCTAGAATGTCCATTCCCCATATGGCGAAGGGAATTGGGCTAGCGATTAATTGCAGCGGCGCGGCTGGTCGATGCTGGATCTTGGCATGCCTCTGGCATTGTATGCACTTTTTTACGTACTCCTTGCATTGTTTCATTATATTAGGAAAGTAATACCCTAGCCTGACTAGCTTCTGCGCTAGCATTCATCCTGTTTGGTGACTACCGCAAAAGCCTTCGTGAACATCTTCGATGGCTCCGACAGACTCGAAAAGTCGCAAGCATCCCAACAGGGGTAGGGAGAACTCCCATTTGTACAGAATATCGTCATACACGATGTACCATTTCAATCTTGTTTGTATCTTCCTTGCTTCTTTGCGGTCACCTGGGAGTACTCCATTTTTTAAGAAGTCCAAGATGGGATCCATCCAACATGGTGGACTTAGGCATCCCATGATGGGGTGTTGAACCACGTTAAATCTTCTTGTTTGTGCACTCTCCAGTCCTAACAAGTGGAATCAGAGCTAGGGTTTTCGAAGAACGAGGGAGGTATGCAGTATGAAGAAGAAGAAGAAGAAGAAGAAAAGGGGTTGAAAATGTAAGAAAAAGGCGAGTTTTTTAAATTTTTTTTTAACTCTCTATTTTTGTTTTGAAAAGCTATTGAAAAAAATTGAAAGGTTGTGATTTAGGGTGCATGCAACCCTAGTGCCGTTCAGGTGGAGAAGAAGAACCTGCAGCAAGAAGGGGATCGAAGCCGAGGGTAAGTTTGGGCTGTTGACCCTGTGAGGGGTGTCGTCAGTGATGATCATGTTTATGGCCGAGGGTTCTAGTACGGTGCACCAGATGTATCTACAGCGCAACAAGTTGGCTATGTTGAACCAGGGAGCTGCAGAGGAGCAGTTGAGGCTTAGTGATGCTAAGGATCTATTTCTGCAGATCAGGGTGTCAACTGGCCGAATCAAGGGGGATCTTTCGGCATTATCGACTAGAGGTTCTGAAACTGCAGGTGGTGTGAAGGTTGCAAGGACAATGGTAGCAGCAGATCAAGGTGTTGATCTAGTAGCAGAGGCATCAATGTCTTCATTAGTTGCAGGGAGGTTGCAAACAACCTTGGTTTTACACAGTAGCAGATCACAGGATCTACCTCAGGTGGAAAGGAGATGCGAGAGGGCAAGGCTGCTTGAAGGTTAGTTGGTGGTTGGAGGGTGGTTGCCTGCAGAGGATCTGTCGACGGCCGTGGTGTTCATGGCTATTGTCATCGGCGGACGACAAGGAGATGTATCACCGTCGATAGAGACCTTCTCTACTAGTGGCTAGAGATCGACAGTTCTTTATTCTCCATAGGGATTTGGATCGTGTCGGACAATAGTTTGTAGGGTTGACAGCGGCGGTAAAAATGGATTGCTGTGAACTTAGTTTGGCTACGGATCTCGACATTATCACATGTGTTTTCTGTGGGCGTAAATACTATGCTCAGTTTTCTGCGTACCATGATGTCGATAATGGTCCTCAACATTTTGGTGAATCTGAGCTTTCATGTGAGACCTTTTAAGAAGGTAGGAAATCAGGCTGCAGATCTTGGATTTTTTCCTGGGTTTTTGAATAAGGACACCAGGGCTCCAATGGCTACCAATGATCTAAGAAAGGAGGGATTTTCTGGTTTATTAGAAGCTGCAGAGGACGATGTGACGACTAGAGAAGCTATAAACCAGTCGATGAATGTATGGGGAGTTTCAGTTTCTCGCATGTTGCAGAGAGCAATGGCAGCAGGCTCTCTAGTTGAAGATGATGATGACACTGGTGTGTTGGGTGTTATTGATCGGTGCTTGCATTTATGTGGTGATGGCTCGATTTTAACACAAGGAATTTTAGGAGTTGAGAACCTACACCTAAGAAGGATCTTTGTTGCAATGGCAGTGTGTGCCAGGTGATGGTGCACCTGCGGGAGCTCTAGCAATTCAAAGTGGAGAGTTACAGAGGTTTCGATCCATGTAGGAGGAGGTCAAACAATAGTAGCATGCGATATTGGGGTTGAGTCCCCATTATCATGTATGGGTGATGTTAATTGGGGGCTGCTCAGTTCGATCCATGGTAGTGCGGCGTCGAATCAAGGTGCTTCTGATAGCAGGGTGCCGCACGAGGATGAAGATGGAGTTCCACATTTGGAAGGGAATCAAAGGGAAGATCTAGACTGTTTCCTAGGTTTTCTGAATATGGAAACTAGTGATCATACTTGTGGGGGTGATCTTGATTGCTCCACGGGTTTGGCAGGGATTGTTGCAGCAGGGAGCTTGCATATAAGTCTAGGATCTTCCGGTATTTGCTCGAGGGAGACAGCTTGTGATGGGTCTGGCAGTCTCGGTGGCTTGGATCTGACAATGGGATTGAATCTCGGCACAAAATGCATAATGGCCAGTTTACGGGGTAAAGGAAGACTGGTGGGCTGGGATGAGGAGTCGGATCTCTAGGTCTGCATTGGAGGTGCAGAGGTGAGAGGCGCGGGTTCCAGGTGCAACTGGAGTTACAGGAGGACTATGAGTGACGTTGATCTTTTCGGTGATGCTGCAGTAGTGGGGGAGATAAGGTCACTTCACATCGTACGGCGGTGAGCTGTGTTGGGCACCAGGATGGGGTGTGGGCTATGCCGGTTTGGGTGTAGTGGTTTGGCAGAGACGATGGATGTGTTTATAGAATCAACATCAACAGGTTCTTCTTCGAGGTGGCTTGCAAAATCCAAGCCAAGTGGAGATTTGTTGGGTTTAGTGTCTTGTATTCTGTGGGGTCCACATGGTTACTGAGATTGTACTTGTATTAGGGTCTAGGTCTACTACATGTATGGGGGTAAATCGATAATTGTATAGGGATTAGGGTTTCTAGGTTTGCCTATATATTGTCTCTGTATGGGAAAACCTAGGTAAGGCTGACAGAGGAGAACACTCTGTCAGGTGGGGAGTTGTAGAGGTTTCTTGAGAATGAAGAAATTTCTCTTTTCTCTGGTGGACGTAGACATCCCACGATGGGGTGTTGAACCACGTTAAATCTTCTTGTTTGTGCATTCTCCATTTCTAACACCAGTTTCTCCATCCGAATTCGTCAACGCCACTGTATACAGTAACGACGATAAGAGCGCTACTACGACTCCAATGGAAGAGGCAAAATACCAATTATTAGTCCTCCCTCTGATCACATGGGAATGGACCGAAGAAGCAAGGCGGAAGAAATTGGAGAATAACAACTCTAACCCAAAGCGCAATTGCTTCAGAAGTCCCCTGCGAATCGGAGAGTAACAGAACATTAGGGATGAAAGCCATGATGAATCTTACCTACCAATCATCGCTTGATAGAAGATAGTATCTCCCACGACGAGTATAGAGGGAGAGTTTCAGTTTTATTTTTTCTATTTCTTATCTCTTTGCTGATTAGGCTGCAGTGGCTTCTTTAACTTGTTTTCCTTCTACTTTCAGCAACTTTCGTAGCGAAATTATGGACTCATCAGTGCATCGTACCATGGTTATTCACTCGATAAGGTTTAATTGAAGATGAAGAAATTGGAAGTTCAGTCGTCTTTGAATACAAATGTTTTCCGACATGGACGTTAATGGTACTTCTTCTTTCTGTTGCCTCTGGTATTAATGAATTTCTGTTTGTAGGTGTTTTTTGCTTAGTGTTTCCGACATGGGCGTTAATGGTACCCTATTGAATCTCCACGCCATTAAGTATATTATTTTCTTTGGTTTCCATTTTGCATTGCGAATTGCAACGAAGGACCATTGGCCACATGAGTCATATCGCCAATGACTAACAGAGCATGACGAATATGGAAGGCTATTATGCTTAGGGGTATAATTGTCTATTGCAGGTTAAGTTTAACACTATTAAAAAAAATGGGGCAGTTGTAATTATTGAGAAAATTTGGGAAGAAGTTGTAATTTTCCCTACAAGATATTTTATAGCAAGTTAGATGCCATATTATCCTCTTGAATGTCTTATCATATCAAAGAAATACATGAATCAATCATAGTCCATGTAGAATATATATATATATATATATATATATATATATATATATATATATATATATATATATATATATATGTATAGGGTAATGTACATAAACCTCCCCTATACTTGGGCTAAAAGACTCCAACCTCCCCTATCATGTTTAACAGGACACTCAACTACCATGGACTATCAAAGTTAACATTATCGAGTAAAATGACTTATTTACCCTCTTTAAATCCACATAAAAACCCAGACGCTGAGACCTTCATGGCTAACCATTTCGATCATCACTACTATGGCAAATATGGATTTACCTATGTCTATCAGAAAGCTCCTCGTGAGAATCGAAAAAATCAACACCATTCAAACCTCAAAAAAGTTATAAGTAATCAAACTTGGAGGGGCGGACGTCATATGTCACCATAATCTTCAATCCGGAATTATGTTCGACATTCCCTGCAACTCGTGCTTGCGATTTAGCGGACTTGATTCCTGTCACATTGTGCCACCACAATTAGTAGTATTTGTTTGCTGAATAGAACTATTGTAATTGATCAGATCAAATGTCTCCATCAAGTTTTTATTTATCGTGGGTTCAAATCAAATAAAAAATTGGAGTGTAAAAAATTGCAATATTTCAAGCAATTCTCGCAGATTCCTTTAGTCATAGTTTTCGGTTACAATGTCTGATTCGTAAGAGAGAGTGAACAGAGGGAGACTGACCTTCAAAGGAAGAGCTTTCGCCACTATGAAATCCATCGACAAGAATAATAAGAAAAAATCAAAGGGAAACATATCTGAAGAAGCTCAAGCTTTCGAACTTGTAGGCAACGTTTCTGTTGTTGACAAAGACTGTAAGACCCGTATCAAACTAACCCGGTCTTATCACCTTGAACCAGGTTTACCCATCATGGTTGAGTCAAATGGACCAAGGGCGTGAAAGAGATCGTGATTTCAAGGATCAAATCGACCCAAAAACACTTAAATTAGGGGGAGGGTCGCACCCCCCAAGACAGAAAGTCAGACCCTCTGTTTTACAGGGAGGGTCGGACACTTTAGGAAACCTAGGGTCGACGGGATCATCGACCCTCCCATCGACCCTCAGTTGCCGCCAAAACCGAAATTAGGAAATTTCCATAATTTCGATTAGGATTCTTTCCTAATCTCAAAGGGACTTATTTTAGGATGTTTCTACTCTATTTAAAGGACGTCCCTAAGCCTCTTTCACTCCTTTTACAACCCTAATTGAATTGCGAGAAAGAGAAGAGAAGGAAAAGAAGAAGAAGAGAAACAAGGAAGAGAAGTAAGCAAAAAATAGAAGAGTTGCAGAGAAGGAGTATTATTATCAGGTATGGATACTAATTCCATAAGTTTCTACAGGCCTTAGGTTAGATAATGATGAGAGTGTGATATCGGAGAAACCCAAACCATCAACCCATTGTTAGGTTTTCATGGAAAACCATGGGAGGATACATGAAAGCTATATAGGTGGATGATTCATGGTTCTAGACCATGGAATGTATGTTGAATGGACTGTAGGAGCAAGCCATAGGATCCCAAACACGAAGAATGGACAAAAAGGAGGAAAATTGACCAAAAAACACCGAGGGTCGCACAGAGGGTCGATGACCATCCGACCCTATGTGATCCTGAGTATCGACCCTCAGGGTTCTGGAAGTCCAGATTTGGGGAGGGTCGCACCCAGGGTCGATCATGACTCCGACCCTACCTCCGACCCTCAGTTAACAGAATGGTTTTAAAAATTAGAATAAATTCTAATTAAATTTTATCGACTTTGTTAGGTCTTCTAGCAATATAATAACATTATAAAGATGATTCTAAAGCTTGGAAGAGTTTCTATTAGCAAGCTAAGGTGAGGAAACGGAACTCTAAACTAATTGATTAATAACAAAATATTTTCTCTTTTCTTGAGTCCAATGCCATGCTTGATTCTATGCGAATATGTTTGTAATGTGCATACAACATGTCATCCAGTATTTCTATTACTTGTTCATGCATATTTACTTTATTGTTTATAACATGATGATGATGATGATGATAGGAATAGACATGTGATTGTTGTGTGGTTGGTGTACTTGATGCGAGCGAGTATCAAGGGAGGTGTGATGAGAACGTCAATAAACGTTAACCTTTGACGGGTCTCAGCACTTAAGCTCTATCTCTAACTCAAGTCTTGTGCATTGGCATCGTTGTATCGCCATTACTTTAGCAGAACTATTATGTCGTAGAGTATCAGGGGAGGTGGTCTCGGTCCTATTAGTCTCTGACTCTACCGGGGGGCCTTAGCTCTATCTCTATGGACATTCTGAGGGATGCTGGGGTGAGGCCTTGGATACACTGTTTGGCATTAGGATTGGTTAGTTGCGAGCCCAGTTTGCAAGCCCTCGCCAGCAGGGGCTTACGTGTTGGTATGGCACTATACAACAATAAACGTTAACCTTTGTTGTATAATGTTCATGATTAGGGTGGATGGGGATGACAATAAACGTTAACCTTTGGGCGAACTTCCACACCCTGTGTATAGAGGCGGGATCAATAAACGTTAACCTTTGACCACCCGACCTTTCTATTGCGCATTGCAAACTATAAACCAGACCAAAGATATGAATTGATTGCATGCATATGTACTGTTGCATTGTTTTGTTTGTTCACTGAGCCATGATGTGTGCTCACCCCTCGACGTCGAATATTTTTAGTTGATGATGCAGGTTATACCGTTGAAGATTATGTAGATGCTCCAGCGTACGGGAACTTAACGGCGATGGAAGTTGAAGCTGAAGTGGAAACACATGACTCCTCTTGCGAGTGCAACTCATGTGTATTTGATTAGAAATTTTCTTAGTTTTCTTTACTTGGATTTATTATGGACATGTATTTGATATTTATTTATGTCTCAGTTGATACAGAATAATTTTCTATTTAAATATTAATATCACAGTAGATTCTCAGTTCATTTTACTATAAGACTTCCGCTATTATATATTTACTCTGATTATGAATGTGGATGTATGGAGTTTAGATAACACGGATACAGCCTACTTGAGATCCTGGTTGAACCGTTGGTTTGTTAGCGGTTCATCACACCATTCTGAATAGTGCGGAATTGGGGTGTGACAAAGACCATGGTGAAACTGTCAATGAGGTTTTAACCATTGATGTTGGGAAGTGCTTGAAGTACGATCAGCTCTTCCCAGTCGAAGCCAATAAGTTTGGATATGATCCCAATGTGAGGACAATGGTGGAGAGAATTTTCAAAAATGCCCCTCAGGGTTTTCCTAAGAAAAACAAGGATCATCGGCTTTCGCCTTTGATCCTATCCACTCATGCCAATGGATGGTAAAGATTTGGAGTCACCACCTAGATTAAGGTCGAGGACCTCAAACGTAATCTCATCATAAGATAGGACTTCTATTGACTCATGACCCAATATATTAACTTTGGTCTATCAGAGAATGAGTAAGTCTTTAAGGTACAGTTTAGGAAGGTGTTAGGCACCCAAAATTATCCGATCCGAAAATTGGCCTCCTATATGATTCTACTTTCCTTAAACTCTATGGTTTTAATTGTTTATGGTCAATGAATGACTAGGGCTCATGGGGGATCTTATACCAAGTTGTTAAGTTATTCTAACCTAGGTTCTGCCTAACATATCCTGAAAAGAAATAAACAAAATAATATACAGAGAATTGGGCCGAAGATGGTTCGGTAATGGACTAAATCTGAGACGTCCATTTCAAATTGCCTACGTATTCCATCCTGAAAATCAAGTCCAAAACGTAGTTCGATCTGATTGTTTTTAAAGCTTATGGGTGTGATTTATGCTTGAGCTTTATTGGATTCAATGTTTAAGTTGAAATTTATGCTTGATGAATGATTGAGATTGAATCTGGATAGTCCACATGGACTAAGAGTATCGTTCTTGGAGAGTCCTCCAAATTGCCTTCGTATTCCAAAGATCTTAAAAATTAGGTACAACGTAGTTCATTGTGAGTAGTTGATAGGTATGGGTAGATATGGGTACGATGGGTATGAATATGGATGATAGGTATGGATAACTTAAAGGTGCTAAGAATGCGTACTTGTAAGTAGAAACCTCACTAAGCAAAGAGGTAGGTACTCACAAGCATAACTTTGGAACAGATAAACCTCACCAAGCAAAGAGGTGATTCTACCAAGTAAGGGAATAAGGTAAATGATCTTGCTAAGCAAAAGGATAGTTCCGCCAAGTCAGGGGAATGGGTAAATGATCCTGCCAAGGAAGAGTATGGTCCCATCAAGCAAGGGGATGGGGTAAATGATCCTACGAAGCAAGAGGATGGTCCTGTCAAGCAAGGGGATGAGGTAAATGATCCTGCCAAGCAAGAAGATGGTCCCGCCAAGCAAAGGTACGAGGTAAATGATCTTGCCAAGCAAGAGGATGGTCCCGCCAAGCAAGAGGATAGTCCCGCCAAGCAAGGGGATAAAGATAAATGATCCTACTAAGCAAAAGGATGGTCCTACCAAGCAAGGGGATGAGGTGAATGATCATGCCAAACAAGAGGATGGTCCCGCGAAGCAAGGGGATGAGGTGAATGATCCTGCTAAGCGACAAGATGGTCCCGCCAAGCAAGAGAATATAATAGTTTCATAAGAATAGGGTGTGGGTCCGTATTTGAGAATTTTTCCAAATTACCTACGTATCCTAGGGTTTTACACTAAGAATCATGATCCACGTAGTTCGAAAATCAACTTTCTTTGGGTGACCCGTTTAGGTATAAAGATGGGTGGTCCCGCAGGACCGAGTAATGATCCTAGATGATCTATGGTTGGATTCATATCACAACTATCTAGGTTACTACACCTTAAGGAAGATGAACTAAGGGATAGAGATCATCCTAGAACTACCCTTAACCTAAAACCCTAATTTTGGAATCTGTTAGGCTAAGCTTTATGTTTCTTAATTAAGACTTTTATCTTTTTCATTTTTACCCTTCCCATGAATGTGGGTGCCTACATGCACGTCCCCACACCTAAGAATATCTTTTATCAGTGTACATGCATGGCAGTTCGACTATGGTGCACTAGAAATTAAGTTCTTTACCGACAATAGATATCATTTAAGCATGACATATAGCAAACAGATCTAAACATGACAATGTGCACAAAGTTAGCAATGTAAGCATTTTAAGCATGGTAATGTGCACAAAGATAACAGTGTAAACAATCTATGCATGATAGATGCACAAATATAATAGTATAAACAAGATCAAATCCTCAATCTAGAGTTCGGACTCAAAGAATCTCTCACCTCAACAACACATCAAATCAAATCCTCAATCTAACGATTAGATCTCTTCAAAACATTATTATTATGATCAACGACTTATATCTCATCAAAACAGCCAAGATTAACGGCTCAGATCTCACATCAAGTTATAATTATGATCGACGATTTAGATCTCATCATAACAGTCAAGATTAACGGTTCAAATGTATCATATCATCCATAATGACAATCGAGTGGATCGGACTCATCTAAATAACTCATGATGAAAATCCAATGTTTCAGATTCATTTAAAACACTCATAATCAAAATCCAATGGTTTAAATTCGTATAAGACACTCAAGATCAAGATCCAATGGTTCAGATTCATTTAAGACACGCATAATCAAGATCTAATGGTTCAGATCAAATGTCAACATATCTAAAATTAATGGTCCAGATTTGATCATTAAAACATCCAAGATCAATAGCCAGATTTCTATCCCCAATATTCAATATCAATGGGTCAAAATAAAAATCTGATTTATAACACCAAGATTCAACCTTAATGGGTCAAAATGAAAATCAGATTTGTATCACCAAGATTCAATATCAATGGGTCCGTACTTCAATACATTAAAACATGCAAGGTCAAATGGGTTCATATATCCATCATTCAAAAATCAATGGGGTTAAATTTAATCACATCATGGGATCATAGATTAGATTTGCATCACAATATTAATTCAAAACATCCAAGAGTTAAGAGATGAGGTTGATAATCAAGGATGCTGGCTCGGTTATGATAAGACATGGATTTGCCATGTAGAGGAGGTGATGTGGTGATGAACATGTTGCATGGAAGTAAGGAAGTGAAGGCGCATGGCTAAGGAAGTGAGTCGGGTAGCAAATTTAGTGGGGTGAATGAGATGTAGCAGATGAAGGGACGAAGGTCATCGACTGTATGTAAGGACATAATGGTTTAAAAAAAATAATAACAAAACACAAATAGGGGTAAACATGGGCCAACCTCTCTTGTTGGGTAAACATGGGCTTTTCTCCCTTCTTGATCTCCGGTCTCCCTTTCTTTTCAATTTTTCCTCTTTTATGAATCTCCTCCTTTCTCAGCTCCATCTCTAATCTTCTTCTAATCTTCCTTCCTTCCCTCCTCTTCTCTTCCCCTCTATCTCTTTTCTACTTTTCTTCAAAACCCACCGACCTACTCTCCCTCTACCCCTCTCACTCTAATTTCCCAGTCTCTTCTCTCAAGTTTTCTATCCTCTCTAATCCCCCCTCTTTCGGTTCGAAAGTCCCAACCCCTTTGATCTTCCTCTCTCTCCCCTTTTATTTCTCAGTTCCTCCATTAGGAGAGCAGCACGGTTGGTGGACAAGGGTTGGTAGCATGGGTTGTGATCTGTCCAACAGGTTGGGTATGGGTGAGCATGGTGTGATCGGTCCAATAGGTGTGGTGATGGGCTTTGGGTTTGATAGGTGTCAAATGGAGGAAAAGGGTAGGTTAGGGTGGAGGTGCACGGCTAGGGTTGGGCTCAAGATATGGGTGATGGTAGTGGTGATTTGTGGGAGTTAATGAAGTGTGGGTTTTAATGGGAGATAAGGTGGCAGCATGGGAGAGGTTTGTGAGTTGTCGATCGGTTGAGGGATGAAAGTGATTGGTGGAGTGATTCAGGTATGGTGGAGGGTCTGGCCGATTTAATGAGGGATGGGAGGTGGAGTGTAGAGTAGTGGTTGGTAGGTGATGGAGGTGGAGTATAGAGTGGTGGTTGGTGTCGTGGGTTGTTGTACAGGTGGGGATGGAATTGGGTCATGTGGTGTGGATGTGGTAGCATGGAGCAAGGCCGGTGAGCAGTAGTGTGTAGGTAATTTGGTTGGGTTACGTAGAGTTGTGAGGTGGGGATTAATGGAGCATGGGAGAGGAGGTGGAGGTGGCAACACCTCCATCTTTCCCTCCACCGATCTCTCTCTCTCTCCTCGTATCTCTCTTCCTTTCTCTCTCTTTTTCTTTTTCTCTCCCTCTCTCTTATCCTCTTTCTCTCTCTTCGTGTCTCCCTATTCTTCCTCTTTCTCTCTCTTCGTGTCTCCCTCTTCTTCCTCTCTCCCTCTTTCTCTCTTATTCTCTCTCTCTCTCTCTCTCTCTCTCTCTCTTTCATTCTTTCTCTCATTCTCTCTCTCTCTCTCTCTCAAATTATCTATCATCCTCTCTCTCACTCTCTCGGATTCCCCTCCTTGTATACACACACACACACACACACACACACACACACACAACGTACATGGCCTAACCATACTTGGTCTGGATCGGTCTGGGCTGGGTCTGGTAAGGCTGATTGAGGTTGACTGGAGTGGACTAATTTGGGTTGAACCATGTTGGGCTGGACTAGATTAGACTAGCTTCTCTCTCTCTCTCTCTTTCTTATATCATTTTATGGGTCATTCTGGCATGCAGCTCTGCATGGAATTCTTCGACGACCTCTGTCCAAGATTTTTCGCATCCACTTTGAAGAGTACTGAAAATAGAGAATAACGGCACTCGAATCACCTAATTCAGACATCAGATGGCCAAAATATGAAGAATTAAAATTTCAACAATCCAATTTACAATAATTCAACTTGCAACACTGCATGGGATCTTTCGGCGACCTCTGCCCTAAATTTTCCACGTCCTCTTTGAAGAGGACTAAAAATGGAGCACACTGGCTCTTGAATCACCTAATTTGGATGCTGGATGATCAAGATATTTCCGAATGAAGTCCGATCAATTTAATTTATGATAATCTACCCAAAAAATCCGTAAATTATGATAATTTGCAGAAAAGCCCTTGGATTTTTAAGCCATTTTCAATCCGAGTAGAATTGCAATATCTTCTTCGTTTAACATCAGAATTGAGTGACTCTAGTCTCATTTTGATGATAATTCCATGATTTACGCATTAAAGCAGGTTACAGCCTATGACCTTGCTGTGGGGTCCATCGAAATCAGCCTCAAAGTCGCTACTTAAATTCCAAACCTTAAATGGAGACCTGTAACCTTTTCAAATATGTTCACCAAGACTCCTGTACAATGGGGGGCAGTTTGTGTCACACCCTAATTATGGATGAACCCGAAGTGTGACCTAATTCTGGATGAAACCGAAGTGTGAATAAACCATCCTAAACCATCGGTTTAAGCCAGGATCACATAGGACCGTGCCAACAATTCAAACCAAACACATTTCACATCATAATCAGAGATGATAAAATAAATAACGAAAGTCTTTATAAATACTGAACTGAGTGTCTAACATGATAAATAAATATTTAAATCAATTATCTTCAAATGACTCAAAACATAAATAATATCTATTATAAGTTCTCATAACTCAAAATAAAACATAAACTAAGAATAAACACATTGAAAGCACTCACATGAAGAATCATGCTCGTCTTCCACAATATGCACATCCATAGCCGCTACATGTCTGTACGACGGTGCGTTTATATAATCTACCACTGTGGTACCTGCATCATCAACTAAAAATATTCAACATCGAGGGGTGAGCACACAATACGGCTCAGTGAGTAAAGAAAATAATGCACAAACATATGCATGCAATCATATTCATATCTTTGGTCTAATATAAGCTTGCAAAGTGATATGGTAAGGATAGACGGCCACCACACCTCCATGCACGAGAGTATGAACACGCCCAACAAATTACACATTGCTGTCGCCCCACATCACTCACTACGGAATAGAGATAGAGCTAGAGATCAAGGATCAAACACCGCCAGAACTCCCCCTGATACTCTATCCATACTAATATATATGCCCTTACTGGCGAGAGCTTGGAAACTGGGTTCATAATTAGCCAATCCTAGATGTCAACAAAGGTTTATATCCAAGATTTACCCCAGTATCCCTCAATACGTCCATAGAGATAGAGCTAAGGCTTATAGGCAGAGCTTACAGCCACACATCGCGTACATCTGCCCTGATACCCTACGACATACTAGTTCCACTAGAGTACAACGATACGACAATGCATAAACATAGGTCAATCGCATTCATGGGGGCTTGGCTTCTCATGCCACTCGTTCCCACCACTACATAGCATTGCTGACCCCAAATGCAAGGATGCTCATGCATGATCAATCATAACAATATTGGATGGCGTGTTATAACACAAATAATGAATCAACAACAAGCAATATAATGTATGCATGAACAGTAATAACATTCATAGGATGGCAAGTGAGAAGTACAACAACAAATAGATCATGGCATCAGAAATAAGGTAGCTTGTTATTAATCAATTAGTTTAGGTCTTGTTCCCTCACCTATAAACGATATTTGTTCTTTTCTAAAGCCTTGAAAATTACTTTGAATTAGTTGTAAATCTAAACAATTTATAGATTTAAGTTACGGTTTGATTCCATCGAGTTACGACAGTAAAAAATCAAACATATGGTTGTTGACAATTGATTGGTTGACATTGACTGGTCACGCATTAAGTGACTGGTGATGCGACTAGAGAAATCCTGGTACGTTCCCGAGAGTCGCTGGTCGACTCACTGGTCGCACATATAGTCGACTCGTAATGCGACCACATAACTCTTTTTACTTTTTCTTCAAATCTGGATTCCTTCCTGAGTCACCATCCTGGCTCAACAATGGGGGTCCATCCTAGGGTCATTCTACGGCCACTTTAGACTATTCAATTCATTCTATTCATCCCCAACTATTGTAACATTTTTAGAAATTAAGTTTAACAGGATTGAGGCATGTGATGGAATACGATGCAATCTCCTGGACAACTTGATCTCCAATCCCATAACCTAACCCTTTATAGTGACAAAGTACTTATCGTTTATCCTTGCTGTAGAAAGTTGAAGTTCCAATAGCAATTCCTCTATCTGCAACTCCTTTCTCCTTCCTTCCAATTGTCTTCCTCTCCAAGCTTTCTCTTTCTCCTTCTTCTTCTTCTCCTCTCTTTTCTCTTAGTTCTAGGGTTTGAGAATGAGCAAAAAGAGTGAAAGAGAGTAGAGGGTCATCTTCTATATAGAGAGAAAACTTCCATATAGAGTCCTCTCTAAGTTTGGAGAGTAGTTTCTCTAAATTAGGTAAGTTTCCTTTATTCATACTTGACATTGGGTTTCACTAGTCGACTTTATTGGTCGCCATTCCCGTCCACTAGTGAGTCTCAAAATGTCAATCAGTGAGTCTAAAACTTGACTGGTTGACCTGTTTTGTTTACCTGGCATTGTGGTCTCCTCAAACGGTTGGTTCGCTAGAGTCGATTATGATGGGAAGACATGGCACGACACGATTTAACCGGGTTAATGGAGTACGGGTCTCATAACTCCCCCCTTACATAAATTCCGTCCTTGAAATTTATACATACCTATCAAGTTGAATAGATGAGGATATTGTTTCCGCATTGCATTTTCTTCTTCCTATGTATCTCCTACACATCTTGTGTCACACCCCAATTCTGCACCAACCAGAATGGTATGATGAACCGTCAATAAACCAATAGTTCAACTAGGATCTCGTATAGGCTATTCCCATTTTTGTTAAACCAAAACACATTCCACATTAATCAGAGATAATAAAGTAAATAGCGGAAGTCTTACAGATAATGAACTAAGGTCTAGTCATGATAAATAATTAATATTCCATTTATCTCCAAGTAACCAAAACATAATTTAATACATATTACAAATATCCAAATACGAAATTTAAACAATAAGTGTATCCACAGTTGAAACGCTCGCTTAACGAATCACAATAGTCCTCCATAGCTTGCTCATCATAGCCGCCACCTGTTTATATGTTGGTGTGTTGACATAATCTCCAACCGTAATACCTGCAATATCAGAAACTAAAAGAATTACACGCGCGAGGGTCAGCTCTCCAACTTGAGCTCAGTGAGTAAACAAAACAATGCAACAAACATATGCATGCATTCAATTCAAATCTTTGGTCTGGTTCATAGGTTTGCAATGTGCAATAGAAAGGATTGGGGGCCACCGCACCTCTATACACGAATGTGTGAAACCGCCCAATGGATCGAACACCATTGCCGCCCCTACATGCACCCACCATGGAATAGGGATAGAGCTAACGTGCTTAAAATTTTTATAAATTTTTTTTTCTGGCTGTTCTGGTGCAGACCAGTCGCAACATACCGGTCGACACTCTGAAGAAAAATGGTGCGACTGGTATAGTCGACCGGTCAGAATTTCATTCTGACCGAGACATAGCAGTCACAGTCATTCTGGGGTACCGGTCGACCTGTATGTCGACTGGTTTGCCCAGAAAGGCTTTAAAATCGCAAAAAAGTGAGAAAAATCTCACTTTTTCTTTCCTTCTCTTCTCCAGTGGCATTTCTCCTCTGGATTCTGAACTTCTACAGTCCGACCGGTCACCCTAGGAGTGATTTTCTTCCTATCCGGACTCAGCATAACGTCTCCAGGTAAGTCTCTTCCCTCTCTATCAAGTTTTTACAAATTTTCCCTACCGTCTTTACCTAGAATTTTCAATTTTTCTTTGGTTGAGGGATTCTAACCGTAGGAACACTTTTCCTTTGGTTTAGAAAGGGTTTAGGGACCCCTAAGAGCAAAAGCACTCAATTAATTTGAGGTTTCACCGAACGTTTTTGGAAAAAATCGAATTTTTCAATTTTTAACCTAGGTTTTTCAAAATTTTGAAATTTCTTGATTTTCCCTAAATTCCTGAAATTTCTTGTTGTAATTGCCTGTGTTTGATTTGTTTGAAGAGTGCGGGGGTACGTAAGTCCTCCTCCCCAAGTTTTTCGGTGAGTTCGAGGCTTTTTCCCAATTTACTGTCGTTATGCTGCCGAAATTTTGATAACTTCTAACATTTTTTTTCTTGTTTTCTTTTTGTTTTGTAGTTTAAATGGCTCCATGACGCGGTCTTGGCAAGCGTTCTTATGGCTTGGGCATGCGCGCTCCTCATCCACCAGTTCCACAGCTCGATGAGCAGTGGTTCCGTTCTGAGGTGGCACAAGCCCGTTTCCCTTGGTTCGACAACAAGAACATTGAATCTGGACGGCGGGTTAACTTGGAACAGTTGCACAGGTTTGATGTGCAAGCGGCATTCGACAGGCTTGGGTGGGTACCTGTCATTACTTAGACTGAGACCACTCGCCCCAACCTGGTTAAGCATTTCTACGCCAACCTAGAGCTTCATGGGGATGTCAACGATCCCAAACAGGGTAGGGACTTGCTGTCACACCCCAATTCTGATCCAACCAGAATGGTGTGAGTAAACCGTCATTGAACCAACGGTTCACACCAGGATCTCGAATAGGCCGTGTCCGTTCATACAAACCATTACACATAACCATAATCAGAATATAAATATACAGCGGAAGACTTTAAATAAAATGAACCGACTATCTATTGATAATTTAAATAAAATATCCAATTATTCAAATCAAACACATAATATAATATCTCTAACATCACTTTAATCCAACCAAAAATAACTGAAACAAATAAATAAAAATCCATCACAGGTACACGTAGAAAGGGCACTCGCATGAAGCATCATGCTCGTCCTCCCCTGCTTGTACATCCAGAGCAGCTACACCTCCATATGCCGGAGCGTTCACATAATCGTCCACAGTATAACCGGCATCCATATCTAAAACAAGATGTGCACAAAGGGTGAGCTCACAACACAGCTCAGTAAGACAATCAGAGGTATACATAACCGTTCGCGATACTTGAGTACCTTGTCTGAATCTAAGGTAAAGTCAGGATTGCACGTACCCTTCTCTAAGTCTTCCTGCACAGTCTTGAGATATGGATCCTGTAGGATTGCTACCTTGACTTCATCAATTAGACTCGGTGAGATCTTCAATGCGGCGAACATCATAGTGAACTTATGAATCAAGCCTTGCTCGACTGGATCTTCTGCAGTTTCGATAATATGTTCTTCATCGATTTCCATTGAACTCGAGGCTGCAGCACACAATGCAGCATTTGCACTTGGTCCTGCCTCAGGTCTCGATGCCCACTTTCTGCTTAAGGCGTCAGCCACCACATTTGCTTTACCTGGATGGTACTGGATGTCGCAATCATAATCTTTTAACAATTCCAGCCATCTCCTCTGTCTCATATTCAGATCCTTCTGAGTGAAAAGATAAGTTAAGCTCTTGTGATCTGACTTGATCTGAAACTTCTCATCGTACAAGTAGTGTCTCCAAGTCTTGATCGCATGAATAACCGCTGCCAGCTCCAAGTCATGCGTAGGATAGTTCTTCTCATGCTCTTTTAACTGTCTCGATGCGTAAGCAATCACCTGTTCTCCTTGCATCAGAACACACCAAATTCCCATCCCTGAAGCATCCGTATATAAAGTAAACGGTACGCTTGGTTCTGGGATGGTCAAGATAGGTGCAGAGACTAGTCTCGACTTCAAAGTTTGAAAGCACTTCTCGCACTCATCTGTCCATATGAATTTCTCTTCCTTCTTGGTCAATCTGGTGAGTGGAACCGCGATCCTGGAGTATTATTCCACGAATCTTCTATAATAACCAGCCAACCCAAGGAAACTACGAATCTCCGCAACAGATTTTGGTGCTTCTCATCCTACTATAGCAGCTATCTTACTTGGATCAACCTTGATACCGTCTCCAGATACAACATGGCCCAAGAAAGCCACTTCCTTCAGCCAAAACTCGCACTTCTTGAATTTTGCATAAAGCTTCACATCCCTCAGCCGTTGTAGGGCTGCCCTCAAATGCGTTGTATGAGTCTCCATGTCCTTAGAGTAAATCAATATGTCATCGATGAATACGATGACCGAAGTGTCCAACATATCATGGAACACTCAGTTCATCAGTTCCATAAACGACGCTGGAGCATTGGTCAACCCGAAAGACATAACTAGAAACTCATAATGCCCATACCTCGTCCTGAAAGCAGTCTTCGGAATATCTCCGACCTTGATCTTCAATTGGTGATACCCCGATCAGAGATCGATCTTCGAGAAAACCTTTGCACCCTACAACTGATCGAACAGATCATCGATCCTAGGCAAAGGATATCGATTCTTGATCGTCAACTTGTTCAGCTCACGGTAGTCAATACATAGCCGTACACTTCCATCCTTCTTCTTGATGAATATTACAGTTGCTCCCCCAGGTGATATACTAGGTCGTATGAAGCCCTTATCCAGCAATTCTTGTAATTGGGTCTTCAACTCCTTTAACTCGGTCGGGGCCATCCTGTATGGTGCTTTAGACACCGGCGCCGAACCTGGCATAAGGTCTATCACAAATTCTGTAGCCCTGTCTGGTGGTAAACCGGGAAGATCTTCTGGAAATACATCTGGAAACTCCCGAACCACATCTATATCTTCCATCTTGAGTGACTATGTCTGAGATCGACTACAAATACGAGATAACCCACTCCCCCTTTCTCCAAGCATCTCTTAGTTTTTAGGGCGGAGAGGATCAGCTTCCGCTTCCTAGATAGCTTAATCCCAGCGAAGCTATATTCCCTTCCCTCTTTGTCAGTAAGCACAAGCTTCCTTTCACCACATAAAAGGACGACCGAATGATGGCCTAGCCAATCCATCCCCAAAATGACATCAAAGTCTGCCATCTCAAGTATTACTAGGCTTGCTTATAAGTCTCGGCCCTCAATACATACAGTACATGGTCAATAATATTCGGTCAAAACCACTTCGACTCCTAGTGGAGAGCGAACTATCAAGCTTGGGTTCATATGCTTGATTGGTAACTCCATTCGCTTCCGAAAAGAAATAAAAACAAAGGAGTGCGTGGCCCCAGAGTCAAATAATACTCTGGCGGGTAAACCAGCTACATTTACAATTCCTGGAATATATTGCCCCTTAGTTCTATATGCTCATGCAACTGAAAGAACAAACTAAATAGTAAGGGATAGAGTCGTACCAGTTACCACATCAGGTGATGCGGCTGCCTCTTCAGTGGTGACCGCATACACTTTTCCTTGCTGGGGAGGTTGCTTCTTAGGTAGAGTGCAGTTCCTTGCGACATGTCCCAGCTGCTGACAGTTATAACATTTGATATTTGGGTTGTGTCCAGCGAACTGTGGCACAGGTGGTGCTGGGTTATTTCTCGCAGGTACTGTAGCGGTCTGTGCCCTGTATGGGCGGAAGGGTCTGTTGTTACCGCCACCCGAGCTCTCACCAGCGGATCTCTTCACTCCCCTATTCTGAGCGAAGAAGCTGTCTCTCTGACTGGACTCTATCACCCTCGCAACCTGCACAGCCTCGTTGTAGGTCTTCTTGTCCAGACCCAAAAGGTGCTCTCTGATGCTTCCACGTAGTCCCATGGTGAACCTACGTGTCTTGGTCTCCTCCTCTTGCATATTAGCCGGTGCGAAGAATAATAGCTCTTCGTACCTCTGCTGATAAGCATCTACAGTCGACTAAGACTGCTGCAGATTGAGAAACTCTCTCTCCATTTGATCCTTGAAACTCTTTGGAAAATACTTATCGAAGAAAGCCGCTTTAAACACTTCCCAATCAACAAGTGTATACTTATTCTCCAGATATGCCCGAGTAGAATTCCACCAAGCATTGGCGTCTTCCTTCAACATATGAGTGGCAAACAGAACCTTTTCCTTCTCAGTACAAGTCATCAGTCGGAAGTTCTTTTCCATTTCAGCAACCCACTGTGCTGGCCACAATGGTTTCCCTGTCCTGCCCGTGAACGATGAAGATTTCAACTTTAAGAATCTGTCCACTGACCTACTCAGATCATGCTGTCCCTGCGTGTCTGCTCCGTACCATGGTGGTGGATAAGGATAAGCTCCCGTTTACGCAGAAGGTGACGGGAACCGATGCGGTGGTGGTACGTTCTGTGCTTGGCCCCTTGGCCTTGGGCTACTCTGCATCGGTTGGGTAGTATTAATTCCTCCTGACTCGGGCGTATTTCCGGCGAGAACAGAACCCGTTGGCCCGAGCATCTTCGCATTCCGCTCAGAAATTCCTTCTGTTGAGCTTGCATCTAATAGACCAAGTTTGTAACAATGGTCTCATAATTCCTGTGAGGTGGGCCAGGTAAATTTGTCGGTACTTCCGGGACCTGTTCCTCCTTCACTTCAGGACTTGGTTCTCTAACCTGGTCTTGTTCAGCTTGTTCTTCTTCTAGGCGCATCCTGGACTGATGACGCTTCCGACCCCTTCGACCGTTTCCGCCTGCCATCTCAGATTATTTTTTATTTGGATCTAAGAAAAAGACATAACACGTGAGAACATCAATAATAGTAGTGTTAGTCTTGAATAATGCAAGGGAAAATAGTCGAGAAGTAACATTTCAATTTACACAATTTTAGAAATTTTAAATTCAACTTTTTCTGGCTCTTTGGTGCGTACCGGTCACAACATACCGGTCGCACCCCTGTGGAAAATGCTGCGACCGGTATAGTCGACCGGTCAGAATTTATGGCCGAGACATAGCGGTCGCATGTCTAGGAGATACCGGTCGACACTCTGTATACAGTGTTGCGACCGGTATAGTCGACCGGTCAGAATTAAAATTTTGACCGAGACATAGCGGTCGCACTCCTGGGGTGATACTGGTCGACCTGTATAGGCATAACCGTCGACCGGTATGCCCAAAACTGGCTTTAAATCGCGAAAAAGTGAGAAAATTCTCACTTTTTCTTTCTTCCTTCTCTCCGGTGGCGATTTTTCTCTGTCCAACTGAGTTGCTACAGTCCGGCCGGTACTTTTAGAAGCCGATTTCTTCCATTCCAAGCGTAGAACATCGTCTCCAGGTAGGTCTCTTCCTTCTCTTTCAAGTTTTTAGATATTTTCCATATCGTCTATATGAAGAAATTTAGGTTTTTCTTTGTTCGAGATGTTTAAACCGTAGGAATTCTTTTCCTTCGGCTAGGAAAGGGTTTAGGGACCCCCAAGAGCAAAAGCCCTCAACCAATTTGGGGTTCCACCGAAAGGTTTTGATAAAAATTGAATTTTACTCTTTTTAACCTAGGTTTTCAAAAATTTCGAAATTTCTAATTTTTTCTTAAATTCTTGAAATTTCTTATTTTAATTGCTTGTGATTGGTTTGTTGAAGAGTGTGGGGGTTACGTAAGTCCTCCTCCCCATGTTTTTGGGTGAGTTCGAGGCTTTTTCCCAAAATGTTGTCGTTATGCTGCCGAAATTTCGAAAAAATTTTAACTTTTTTTTTTTAATTTTGTTTTCTTTTGTTTTGCAGATTTTTATGGCTCCCCGACGTGCTCTTGGCAAGCGTCCCCACGGCTCGAGTTCGCGTGCTCCTTAGCCACCAGTTTCTCAGCTTGACGAGCACTGGTTTCGTTCTCTTGAGGCACAAGCTTGATTCCCATGGTTCGATAATAAGAGCATAGAATCCGGGCGTCGGGTTAACTTGGAGCAGTTAGACCGATTCGACGTGCGAGCGGCGTTTGACGCGCTTGGGTGGGTACCAGTCATTTCATACACCGACACCACCCATCCAAACCTGGTTAAGCATTTCTTTGCTAACCTAGAGTTGCACGGAGATGTGAACGATCCCAACCAAGGTAGGGATTTACGTATCTCCAGTTATGTCCGGGGTGTTCCCATTTCCTTTAACACCCATCAGCCGGCCGACCTTCTAGGGGTTCAAAATGATGGAGACCTAGTATATTGCCCTCCCAAAGCGAAGGGCTATCTGACTGAGGACCTGCGTCGAGAGATAGCTCATCAGATCCTCAACCCTGGGGCTCCTATGAAGGCAGCTAGCTTGAGACCTATACCCCGGGTCTACAGTCGCATCATCCAGCACAACATCGTCCCCCAGAGCGGCCATTATAGTGAGTTATCCCAGCTCACTCAGTACATCACTTACTGTGTCTGCACTGGGGAGCGGGTCTCTCTCCCATACCTCATCATTAGGACCATGCATCAGGCGACCCTGGCCGATCAGGCCAGTAACCTTCCATATGGTCGTCTCATCACCTTCCTGTTACGTCGTTTGGGCGTGAGCATGAGAGGCGAGGTGACCATCGAGGACACTATGACGTCTGATATAGACTGAGACGCCATTCAGAGGATGCAGATGGTTGATCTGTCGGTCAGCGATGACGAGTTGGAGGCTCGCCCTCGCCCTCTTGGGAGGGTAGCAGCCGCGGCGGCAGCAACAGCAGCAGCCAATGCGGCCTATGCAGCCGAGCTCGAGCGGGATGATGACGAGGATAGAGCCGAGGATGTACCAGTGCCAGCTCCACAGCCTACACCAGCAGCACCTCCGTCTACCTCTACCGCTGGACCATCTCAGCCTTCCTCCGACACCATGATGAGTATGATGATGGAGATCAGGGACACTCAGCGCGAGATGAGCCGCGACTTGGCACAGTTGGCTCGCAGTCTCAGGGTCACACAGGATCAGGTGCACTGGCTCAGGGTTGCTTACGAGCGAGACTATGACATAGCAGACCCTATTCCTCCCAGGCCCCCTACCCCATGATTTTCTCCTTTATTTCTTTCACTTATGACTGTTTATAATACAGGGTAACTGTCCGGTTTGTGGACTGTACTCTGTAGCACTATTTATCAGATACTCATTTTCTTAGTTAATGAAAATTTTCATGGTTTTTCCTAACTAGTGCATGTGTAAATGTTAAGTTCCACATTTAATATAGTACATTATTCTCTTTCTTAGTCTGTCTCAGGTATCAAACAATGCTTAAGGTGCGTTTGTATTAAGATTTTTAATATTTCCTAACTCAGTTCATCAACCTAGTTAAGTGTAATATAGTCTGTAGACAGAGCTCGAGGGCTCTGATACCAAGTTGTCACACCCCAATTCTGATCCAACCAGAATGGTGTGAGTGAACCGTCATTGAACCAACGGTTCGCACCAGGATCTCGAATAGGCCGTGTCCGTTCATACAAACCATTACACATAACCACAATCAGAATATAAATATACAACGGAAGACTTTAAATAAAATGAACCGAGTATCTATTGATAATTTAAATAAAATATCCAATTATTCAAATCAAACACATAATATAATATCTCTTACATCACTTTAATCCAACCAAAAATAACTGAAACAAATAAATAAAAATCCATCACAGATACACGCAGAAAGGGCACTCGCATGAAGCATCATGCTCGTCATCCCCTGCTTGTACATCCAGAGCAGCTACACCTCCATACGCCGGAGCGTTCACATAATCGTCCACAGTATAACCTGCATCCATATCTAAAACAAGATGTGCACAAAGGGTGAGCTCACAACATAGCTCAGTAAGACAATCAGACAGTTTCACAATATTATGCATGAGTAAAAATCATTTTATGCTGTGGTCTGGTTTTAAGTTTGCAATGTGCTATAGAAAGGTTTGGTGGCCCCCGCACCTCTATACACGAGTGTGTGGCACCTCATGGATCACACCCCCATCGGCCCACATGCACCCACCATGGAATAGAGATAGAGCTAAGATACCCACGTACCTCCCCTGATACTCTACCCATACTAGTACCTAAGCCCCTACTGGCCAGGGCTCGCAAACTGGGCTCGCAACTAACCAATCCTATATGTCATCAATGTATGCTCTATCCCAGCACAGCCGTCTACGGTATAGAGATAGAGCTAAGGCATTCCCACACCTCCCCTGATGCCCTATCCGCAACTAACTCACTAGGATAGAAACATAACGCAGGTAGACCCTATCCCAACATAACTCCCTACGGCATAGAGATAGAGCTAAAGCATCGTGGACAAGCCAGCGTCGACTCGGAATCCACAGTACCACATAACAATGTCCGGGACAACATCAATATCGGAGACCACCGTACCACGACCTCCCCCTGATACCCCACCCGTACCAAGCATGTTAAGACAGAATACTACAAAAGGTGCTAGTGTGAAGAGCGATCCCAGGCCCATGCCCCACTCCACACATCAACGAAAACAGTCACATGCTTAACAATCACATCCTATCAATGCATGAACAGTAATAATAACTGAAAGTAAAGGATGACATGTGAATATGCACAAACATCATATCATAGATATTCAATGATTAACAACGATTTACTGTCCATTAATTATTAGGTTTAGGTCAGATTCCCTTACCTGACGCTCGTTCGATAACTTGCTCCACGTCGCAAGGTCCAAACGATATGTCACAAAGTCCTACAATATTATTAGGGTTTCATTAAAATAACATTCTTAGAGTCTCATGTTGATCGAAAACCAACAGGGTTACAAAATACCCTCACAGAGCTGACCGGTGGCATATACCGGTCGTAGCTCTGTGGGAAAAACTGGCGACCGGTATGGTCAGCCGGTCCCCACAGATAACCTCCCGAGAGGTAGCGGTCGCAACATACCGGTCGCACTATGTGCAACCGGTATAGTCGACCGGTATGTCTCCGGAAGACCGTACATGGGTTTTTCGACTGCCGACGATCATCCTCCATGGATTTTCAGGGTTTCTCCTATCCATTCCAAGTCTAGGCTTTGAGTTAGAGTTATCCCCAACTCATTCAAGTCTCGTTTCGATGAATATCATCTCGAAACTCGAATCTAGGGTTTGACGGCAACTTTGGGTTTATTGGCCAATTTAGGGTTTTAGATCAATACCTACTTCGCATGGTATTGATCCACCCACACAACTAACATAGGGTCAGAAGATGGATTCAAACACTTACCGTTGACAGGCGTAGTGTGAGCTTCGTCGAACGGTAATGTCGGCTCCTTCTTCTTTCTAGCTCCTTCTCCTTTCCAAGCTCGTTCTCTTCTCTAGGGTTTGTGAGAGACAATGGAAAGGATTTGAGGAGGCTTAGGGGTGTATTTATAGGCTATAAATAGGGTTTAGTAACCCTACTAGGATTAGGAAACTTCTAGGATTCGAAATCAGGAAAGCGGGACCCGCAGAGACCAATTTCCAGATTCTCGCACATAGCTGTGCAGGCCATACCGGTCGACCGGTACCAAGACCGGTACCATCGACCGGTATACCTAATCAGATATAATTGGTCGACTTCGGTCCGATTTTGTACATGTTTGTTATCCGCTTGCCCCGTCTGGCCCGGTGATGATCGGAAGACCTGTCACGACACAAAACCAAGGTTTAGACCGGGTTTTCAGAGTGCGGGTCTTACACTTGCGCATCTCCAGCTACGTCAAGGGCGTCCATATCTCCTTCGACACTCATCAATTGGCTGACCTATTAGGGATCCCCAATGATGGAGATCTGGTGTACTGCCCTCTAAAGGTGAAGGGCTATCTTAGCGAGGATCTACGTCGGGAGATAGCGGAGCAGATACTGAATCCTGGGGCTCCTATGAAGACTGCCAGTCTGAAGCCCCTGGCTCGAGTTTATAGCCGCATCATCGAGCACAACATTGTGCCCTAGAGCGGCCACTACAGTGAGTTGTCTCAGCTCACTCAGTACATCACCTATTGGTCTGCACAGGGGAGCGGGTCTCCCTCCCTTACCTCATTATCCGGACTATGCATCAGGCGACTCTGGCCGATCAGGCCAGTAATCTCCCATATGGTCGTCTCATCACCACTCTTCTACGGCGTCTACGAGTGAGCTTGAGAGGCGAGGTGGCTGTGGAGGATACCATGACCTCCGACATCGACTGGGATGCCATTCTGAGGATGCAGATGGACAATCTGCCTATTAGTGATGACGAGTTGGAGGCTCTCCCTCGCCCACTCAGGAGGGTAGCAGTCGCAGCAGCAACAGCAGCCAATGCGGCACACGCAGCAGAGGCTGAGAGTGATGATGACGATGATAGGGCAAAGGGTGTACCAGTGCCAGCTCCACAGCCTATACCTGCAGGACCACCGTCTACATCTACAGTTGAACCATCTCATCCCCCTCCAGACCCGGTGTTGAGCATGTTCACAGAGATCAGGGACACCCAGAGGGTCATCCTAGAGTCTCAGCAGGAGATGGGTCAGGAGTTGGGACGTCTGGCTTGTAGCCTACGGGTGACACAGGACCAGGTACACTGGCTTAGGGTCGCTTACGAGCGAGATTATGACATAGCGGACCCTATTCCTTCTTGGCCCCCTACGCCATGATTTTTTTCCTTTTATTTTCTTCTCTTTTGACTGTTTATATAACAGGGTAACTGTCCGGTTTGTGGACTGTACCCTGTAGTACTAGTACATTTGATACTCTCTTTTCGTTTAATGAAAGTTTTATGGTTCACCCTAACTAGTGCATGTGCAAATGTTAAATTCCATATTTAATATCGTATATTATGCTCTTTCTTAGCCCATCTCAGGTATCAAACAATGCTTAGGGTGCATTTGTATTAAGATTTTTTTAAATTTTCCTAACTCAGTTCATTAACTTAGTTAAGTGCAATATGGTTTGTGGACAGAGCCCGAGAGCTCTGATACCAAGTTGTCACACCCCAATTCTGAACCAACCAGAATGGTGTGAGTGAACCGTCACTGGACCAACAGTTCACACCAGGATCTCGTATAGGCCGTGTCCACTCATACAAACCCATTGCACATAACCACAATCAGAATATAAATAATACAACAGAAGTCTTTAAATAGAATGAACTGAGTATCTATTGATAAATTTAAATAAAATATCTAATTATTCAAATCCAATCATAAAATATAATATCATTACATTTCTTTAAAAGTCAACCGAAAATAACTGAAACAAATAAATAAAATCAATCACAGGTACACGCAGAAAGGGCACTCGCATGAAGCGTCATGCTCGTCCTCTCCCGCTCCGTACACCCGCAGCAAGAACATCACCATACGCCGGAGCGTTCATATAGTCATCCACCGTGTATCCTGCATCAACATCTAAAAATAATGTATACACAAAGGGTGAGCTCACAACTTAGCTCAGTAAGACAATCAGACAGTTTCACAATATTATGCATGAGTAACAAACATTTATGCTGTGGTCTGGTTTAAGTTTGCAATGTGCTATAGAAAGGTTTGGTGGCCCCCGCACCTCTATACACGAGTGTGTGGCACCTAATGGATCACACCACCATCGGCCCACATGCACCCATCATGGAATAGAGATAGAGCTAAGATATCCTCGTACCTCCCTTGATGCTCTACCCATACCAATACCGAAGCCCCTACTGGCTAGGGCTTGCAAACTGGGCTCGCAACTAACCAGTCCTATATGTCATCAATGTATGCTCTATCCCAGCACAGCCGTCTACGGCATAGAGATAAAGCTAAGGCAGCCCCGTACCTCCCCTGATACCTTATCCGCAACTAACACACTAGGATAGAACATACGTAGGTAAACCATATCCCAACATAACTCCTTACGGCATAGAGATAGAGCTAAAGCATCGTGGACAAGCCAGCGTCGACCTCGGAGACCACAGTGCCACATCACCATGGCCAGGCCAACATCAACATCGGAGACCATCGTACCACGACCTTCCCCTAATACCCCACCCGTACCAAGCATGTTAAAATAGGATACTACAAAAAAAGTGTCAGTGTGAGGAATGATCCCAGGCCCCATGCCCCACTCCACACACCAACGAAAATAATCACATGCCTCACAATCACATCCTATCAATGCATGAACAATAATAATAACTGAAAGTAAAGGATGGCATGTGAATATGCACAAACATCACATAATATATATTCAGGTTATTAACAACGATTTACTGTCCATTAATTATTAGGGTTTAGGTCAGATTCCCTTACCTGACGCTCGTTTGATAGCTTGCTCCACGTCGCAAGATCCAAACGTGCTATCACAAAGTCCTACATAATATTAGGGGTCAATTAGAATAGTTTCTTAGGGTTTACGTTGGTCGAAAAACCAACGAGGTTACAAAAATACACTCACAGAGCTGACCGGTTGCATATACCGGTCGCAGCTCTGTGGGAAAGACTGGCGACCGGTATGGTCAGCCGGTCCCCACAGACCAGCCCCCCGGAAGGTACCGGTGGCAACATACCGGTCGCACAGGGTGCAACTGGTACAGTCGACCGGTATGTCTTCGAAAAACCTTACTTTGGGTTTTTCGACTGCCGTCGATCATTCTCCATGGATTTCCAGGGTTTCTCCTTATCCATTCTAAATCTGAGCTTTAAGTTAGAGTTATCTCCAACTCATTCAAATCTAGTTTCGATGATAACCATCCTAGAACTCGAATATAGGGTTTGACGGCAACTTTGGTTTAATATCCAATTTAGGGTTTTAAATCAATACCTACTTTGCATGGTATTGATCCACCCATACAACTATCCTAGAGTCATAGAGTAAGAAGAATGGTTAAAATACTTACCGTCGACTGGCGTAAAGTGAGTGTCGTCGAACGGTAATGGCGGCACCTCCTTCTTCTTCCTAGCTCCTTCTCCTTTCCAACCTCTTTCTCTTCTCTAGGGTTTGTGAGAGACAATGGAAATGATTTGAGGAGGTTTAAGAGTGTTTATATAGGCTAGAATTAGGGTTTAGTAACCCTATTAGGATTAGGAAGGTTCAGGCATTAGGGTTTAGGAAAGTGGGACCCGCAGAGATCCAATTCCGGATCTCCGTAGTCAACTGCGCAGAGCTGACCGGTCGACCGGTACCAAGACCGATACCATCGATCGATCAACATAAAATGATGATTATTTAACCGTCTTTGATCTGATTTCGTACCTGTTTGTCATCCGCTCGTCCCGTCTGGCCCGGTGATGATCGGAAGACCTGTTACGACATGAAACCAAGGTTTAGACTGGGTTTATGGAGTGCGGGTCTTACAACTCCCCCATCCTTAAAGAAATTTCGTCCTGAAATTTGCATGTAGATTTCACACAGTTCATTATTAATAAGACTTTCGCTATTTACTTTCTTTACTCTGCTTATTATTTGTGGAATGTGTATTTGGTTCGGTAATGTTGGCATGGCCTATACGAGATTCTGGTTGAACTGTTGATTTATTGACGGTTCATCACACCATTCTGGTTAGTTCATAATTGGGGTGTGACAGTTGAATGAGAAATGGTGTGTGCTTCGAAGATGGAGAGTGGTCTTGGGCTACGAAGATTGAGGGATTTAAATGATGCTCTGCTAAGTAAACTATGCTGGAAATTTTAGAATGAACAAACCGTTTATGCGATGTTTATGAGGAAGCATTATACATCTAGTGATGGTATGGTTCGTTGACATCAGTGCACTTTATCTGTTTGGATAAGTGTAAAACGGCTATGGGACTAGACTGCAAGGCATTCTAAGTGGATGGTTGGCAATGGGAAAAATGTTCAGATGTGGAATGATATTTGGATTGGGAAGGCACCTTTGAAGAATAATCTAGGTATGGATCCCAATTTGTTTAAAGGAAAGGACTGCAAGTTATCAAGGTTTATTTCTAAAGGTTGCTGGGTATGGTCCGATGTGCAATCTCAAGCTATAAGACATTGGTTTCGTTTAGATGAGAAGATTGTGCTTGTTCCTGGGGGGGGGGTTTGACAGAAGGGTATGGATAGGTGAATCATCTGGTTGATTTTCAGTGAAGTTTTTTTGGGGTTTGTTGCACGGAACAGTCTTGGGCTCCAATGATTTGGCATCGAAGTTTACATCCTCGGGTTTCCTGTTTTGCGTGGAAGTGGTGTTGGAAAAGCTGCCCACAGATGATATAGTGCAACGGAAAGGTATTTCATTGGTATCTAGGTGTTCCTTGTGTATGGTGAATACTGAATCATTTGATCACCTATTCTATGAATGTCGGTATGCAAGAGACATTTGGGATGAAAATTGGGTGTTTATTCTGTGTGATAATTCCCAATATAAGATGCACTCCTGAGTTGGCAACATGGTGGAGGAGAAAGGCATGTGTAGTCCCTATTCGTCACCTATGGAATGGATGTTTGTTTGTGGCTCTTGAAGCGATCTGGAATTCAAGGAACCAATATATTTATAGAGGTAGAGTTGGATCTTGTCTGATGTCTTGGGATGTAATCAAAAGAAGATGTGAAGAGATATCGATTAGGAAGCCTATCTTGGTCAAGTCCTTGGACGATCTTAGAATAGTTCGATACTTGAATTTGTTAACAAAGAACGGGAGCCGTGGCAATATTTTAGAAGTGCGATGGTACCCTCCTGTAAATGATTGGTGTAAGATTAACTCAGACGGATGTAGTTTTGGAAATCCAGGAGAGGCTGGGTTAGGTGGAATCATCAGGACTAAAAGAGGTAAAATAGTCTATGCCTATGCGGAGTGTATTGGAGTTATGTAGTAGAAATGAAAAGTGTGTTTATAGGTTTGAAAGCTGCTCGTGATATGGGATTAAGGAAAATTTGGGTTGAGTCTGACCCCTCAGCTTTGGTTAAGGCTTTCCTATCTGGAAATATGCCTTGGAGTTTCTAAAAAGAATGGATGGGTCTTTCGGTAGCTATTCATGACTGTGAGATCAAGTATACACATTGCTTCCTTGAATCTAATACTATAGCGGATTTATTGGCAAAGAAGGCTGCATATGAAAAACAATCATTCACATGGTGGGCTTGTCTAGATATTGTGGCAAGGGAGGAGGTGTGGGATGCTTCTTGTAGGCCATGTTACAGGTTTACTTAGTTCAGTCTGGATGGCCTCTACTGATGGCAATGCCGAAGGTGGAGGTTTAACACCAATAGGGCTGCATTTGTTCTCCTTATTTATTTATTTATTTCTTTTAATACAATTAATCTTTTAGCAAAAAAAAAAAAAAAAAAGAAAAAGACATTGTTTGAGAAGCTAAGATAGCTATTTTTTTAAATTGACCCAGAATTTTACTGATTCTTAATTAATTACAATGTCAGAAAATAGAAAAATACATTCGGGTGCAAATCACAGAATGCCCACGGGAATGTAAAAATATCGAAACAATGATGATAAGGGGATTTTCAAATCATCAAAAAATAGGAAAATACATCCTGGAATTGAAAATCCCCTTATCAAATTAACAATTTTGACGAATGCAAGAAAATAGTCTCCACAGTGAGGGAGGGAGGAAAGAGGGGCTTTTAGTTTCATACGGGAGAATGATGAGGTAGAGAGGAAAGAAAGGGGAGAACGATGAGGGAAAGAGGAAAGAGAGGGGAGAATATAAACTAACCTGTTGCTGGAGCTTGGATGTCGCCTCAGGGAAAGATCGACTTCCACAATCGCACAGACACAGAGCACAGACGCAAAAGGGGACTCCAACGTTAAGGTTTGGTTGAGAGTGAAAACAAAAGAGAAAGAATAAATGTAATTTTCATTAGAAGGTTAAACTTGTACTTTTACCTATTTTTAAAAAATCTCAATTTATAATATGAGGGGTAAAAATGTCTATCAATATTTTAAGTGATTTTCGTCAGTTAGTGGGTGTGTGTAAGACCTCCATTTTGGCCCATTTCTTATCAAGGACATTTTTATCATTTTTAGGTCATGTTAGAATTTCCCTATCATTTTTTATTATTATAAAAAAAGAAAAAAAATGGTTGATTTAGTTTGGCTTTAGGTTAGGTTTGTGTTTAGGATATGGAACAATGGGCTTGGGCTGGGTTTAGTTTAAGTTTGTGTTTAGGATATAGAACAATGGGTTTGGGTTGGGTTTAGATTAGGTGTCAATAGGTACTATGTCACATCCCAATTCTGATCCAACCAGAATGGTGTGAGTGAACCGTCATTGAATCAACGGTTCACACCAGGATCTCGAATAGGTCGTATCCACTCATACAAACCCATTGCACATAACTACATTCAGAATATAAATAATACAGTGGAAGTCTTTAAATAGAATGAACTGAGTATCTATTGATAAATTAAATAAAATATCCAATTATTCAAATTCAAACATAAAATATAATATTCTTACATCCACTTAATCCAACTGAAAATAACTGAAAATAAATAAAAATCCAATCAAAGGTACACGCAGAAAGGGCACTCGCATGAAGCGTCATGCTCATCCTCTCCTGCCTGTACATCCAACGCAGCAACACCACTATACGCCGGAGCGTTCACATAATCGTCCACCGAGTAACCTACATCAACATCTAAAACAATGTACGTACAAAGGATGAGCTCACAACTTAGCTCAGTAAGACAATCAGACAGTTTCACAATATTATGCATGAGTAACAATCATTTTATGCTGTGGTCTGATTTAAGTTTGCAATGTGCTATAGAAAGGTTTGGTGGCCCCCGCACCTCTATACACGAGTGTGTGGCACCGCATGGAATCACACCACCACCGGCCCACATGCACCCATCATGGAATAGATATAGAGCTAATATATCCCCGTACCTCCCCTGATGCTCTACCCATACCAGTACCTAAACCCCTACTGGCTAGGGCTTGCAAACTGGGCTCGCAACTAACCAATCCTATATGTCATCAATGTACGCTCTATCCCAGCACAGCCGTCTACGGCATAGAGATAGAGCTAGAGCGTGCAGGCCGAGCTGGAGACCAAAATACCTCACCTCCCCCTGATACCCTATCCACAACTAACACACTAGGATAGAACAATACGCAAGAAGACCCTATCCCAACATAACTCCCTACGGCATAGAGATAGAGCTAAAACATCGTGAAAAATCCAGCGTCGACCTCGGAGACCACAATGCCACATAACCATGGCTAGGCCAGCATCAACATCGGAGACCACCGTACAATGACCTTCCCCTGATGCCCCACCCGTACCAAACATGTTAAGATAGAATAGTACAAAAATTGCCAGTGTGAGGAATGATCTCAGGCTCCATGCCCCACTCCACACACTAACGAAAACAATCACATGCCTAACAATCACATCCTATTAATGCATGAACAATAATAATTGAAAGTAAAGGATGGCATGTGAATATGCACAAAACATCACATCATATATATTCAGTGTTATTAACAAAGATTTACCGTCCATTAATTATTAGGTTTAGGTCAGATTCTCTTACCTGACGCTCGTTTGTTAGCTTGCTCCACGTCGCAAGATCCAAACGGAAAGTCACTAAGTCCTACAATATTATTAGGGTTTCATTATAATATTTTTCTTAGGGTTTCATGTTGGTTGGAAACCAACAAGATTACAAAATACCCTCACAGAGCTGACCGGTGGCATGTACCGGTCGCAGCTCTGTGGGGAAGACTGGCGACCGGTATGGTCAGCCGATCCCCACAGACCAGCCCCACCGAAAGATACCGGTGGCAACATACCGGCCGCACTGTGTGCAACCGGTATAGTCGACCGGTATGTCTCCGAAAGACCATACTTGGGTTTTTTGACTGTCGTCGATCATCCTCCATGGATTTCTAGGGTTTCTCCTATCCATTCTAAGTCTGAGCTTTGAGTTAGAGTTATCTCCAACTCATTCAAGTCTAGTTTCGATGAATATCATCTCGGAACTTGAATCTAAGGTTTGACGACAACTTAGGGTTTTAAGGTCCAGTTAGGGTTTTAGATCAATACCTACTTTGCATGGTATTAATCCACCCATACAACTATCCTAAAGTCATAGGGTAAGAAGAATAGTTAAAACACTTACCGTCGACTGGCATAAAGTGAGCGTCGTCGAACGGAAATGACGGCACCTCCTTCTTCTTCGTAGCTCCTTCTCCTTTCCAACCTCTTTCTCTTCTCTAGGGTTTGTGAGAGACAATGGAAAGGATTTGAGGAGGTTTAAGGGTGTTTATATAGGCTGGAATTAGGGTTTAGTAACCCTATTAGGATTAGGAAGGTTCAGGCATTAGGATTTATGAAAGTGGGACCCACAGATCAATTTCTGGATCTCCGTAGTCAGCTGCGCAGAGCTGACCGGTCGACCGGTTAACATAAAATCATGTTGATTTGATCGTCTTTGGTCCGATTTCGTACCTGTTTGTCATCCGCTCGTCCCGTCTAGCCCGGTGATGATCGAAAGACCTGCTACGACACAAAACCAAGGTTTAGACCTGGTTTACGGAGTGCGGGTCTTACATACTAGGCTAATGGGCTTGGGTTTGGGCTTAGGATATTGATTAGGTAATAGGTTTTTTTTATTTTTTTACTTTTATATAGTAGATTAGGTTCGGTTATCTGGAAAGGAGATCAAGGAGGGCATCTTGGTCTTTGGATGAGGGGTTGGAAAAACTCTAGAAAATCGTAAAGACAGGAGGAGGTCGTGAGTCTGATGGAAGAGAAAAGAGAAGGCGGCAGCAAGGGGTGAGAGAAATAAGTGAGAAGAAAGAGAGAAATCAGGGAGGAATTGAGGAAGAAGAAGTGAAGAAGGAAGAAGGCGGCAGCAAGGGGATTTCGAGAAAGGAGAGAAGCAGCCAGGGAAATGGAGAGTAGAAGCTGCGGGAGCAGGAGAAATCAGTGAGAGAGAAAGAAAGGGAGTGGAGCATATGGAGTTGCAGTTGGGAAGCCGAAACCATAAGAAGAAGTGAAGGAGGAAGAAAGCGGCGGTGCTGCTGTAAGGAGATGAGTTAAAGAGAGAAATCAGGGAGAGATTAGAGAAGAGAGGAGACAGAAATAGAGAGGGGTTTTGGATTTGTAGAAGAAAGGCTACTGGGAGCCGTGAGGGTTGGTTCTGTCGGTGTCTATTGACCAAGTAAGCAAAGAGGAATTGAGGAAGAAGAAGTGAGTAAGGAGGAAGAGGCGGCAGCTACTGTGCAGAAAATCAAAAGAAAAAAGAAGGAAGTAGCTGTGAGAAGAGGCACAGAAGCACAGAGAAAATGATATGGATGCCGCAAGAGGAAGAAGAACGAGTTGCAGCTATAACCTGAAAATTTGATCGGCTGAATTCATTGGCTCTCCAACCGACTATTAATTTCGGTTTAGGTGACTTCTCCTCCATCCATGGTTTATTTTGGTTATTCATTTGTATGTTGTATCCCCTTGAATCTCTGTTCCATCTTCCCCCTTCGTTTTTCTCCATGGAGTATGATTTCAGTAGGTTAGGTGTTTGGTTTGGTCTGTTTTCTTGTTTGTGTAATAGATTTTGATTCAGTTAAGAATTAGATTTCTAGCTTCTTATTATTATTATTTTTATTTCTTAGGGAGGGTTCAATTGAAAGGTTTTGTTGCTCTTTAATGGGTAAGATTCGGTTTCAGTTGGATTGGGCTTGCTTACTTTTATAGAAATTTCGGTTAAGGGTATTGGGGATGAGATTGGATGGTGCTGCTGTGAATCGTTTGGTTAACCTAACAGAGATGGCTATCGCCTCAGATGATGATGATGGTTGCATTAAGTGCTGCTCATTCTTCATCAGGTCTACAATGACTATCTTCTTTCCTACCGATTCAAAGTTGTTCATCATTGTTGGCGCCGGTGATGTTGATATGAGTTTTTGTAGTGGTGGTGTCCGTGGTGCTTTTAGTGATTGGTTTCATGTGGGTCACCGTTAAGGAAGTGTAGATGCTGAAGTTGTGAAGCATGTCAAAGACAAGGATCCATAGGGAAAAAAACGAAAAGGAACTCAGATTAGGTTTTATTCTTTCTCTGTCTTTTCATCCGTTGATGTTTGGTTTGTTACATGCTTTTTTATTTTAATCTATCCATGATTGCTATCCTCTTCTATTTTTTATTTTTAAAATCAGTTCATGTTATGTTGGTCATCAGTTTGCTGAGTTGTTCATCATTGTGCAATTCCATCTCTATGCTTATATTTTTCCATTTTTTTTTGTTTCTCTATATCCATAGCCTATATGGCATGAAAACCACTTCTTGATTGCTGCCCATGTGCCTTCCATCACTATTTATGTATGGGTAATGCTTGGTTTAGTCCCATGGTGGGATCAACTTCATTGTTCAATTTGATTCAATCTATTTTGTTGGTAATAGTTTATTAACATAATGTGTTGGTTCAACCCGTAGTGGGTTTGGCTTAATGGTGATGGGTTGATTCAGCCCTATGGCGGGTATGGTATAACCATGTTGGACTGATTCAGCCCTATTGTAGGACTCGTTTAATTGTTTTGTGTTGATCCAACCCCATGATAGGAGTGGTTTAAGGGTAATGGCCCGTTCGTTAAATTACATTTTTGGATGGTTCAACCCAAGGTGGGAGTGATTTAATAGCATTGGGTCTCATGCCAGGTTCGGTTTCTTGCCTCTCTATTCTTCATCATTTCTTTTAATTTTTATTATTGGATCTGAATGTCTTAACTGGCTAACCTCTGCTACTTTGTTGCATTCATCACCTTTCTTGCCACTGGTTTCAATGTTGCATTGCAAGGTGATTTTTATTCCGTGGACTATTCTTCATATAATATATTGGTTATGGGTTGTGAACCAGTGTGTATCTATGGATTGTTTGTGGTGGTAAGGTGATAATAGTGGGTTGACACAGGAATGCATAATTCTGTTTTGATTAGGAGATTTTTTTTTAGCTTGGTGTGTGATGTTACCTTTTCTAATGCTGTATTGAATTTTTCCTATATTTTTTTAATGTCAATATCTGGTTTGTTTTTGTTTGTTGCATCCCTGTAATTAATTTTAGTGGAGGCCAAATTTGAGTTTTGTGCTGGGATGTTATTTGGTTTTAAGTGTCTAGCTTTGGTTCTTTCTGTTTAGTTATTTCAGTTAGGTTTTTATGCTGGATTTAGTGTCATGTTAAAATGTTCATTTCTGCATCTTGCGCCTATTTTCATTGTCAAAATTTGATTTATTTGCACCATGTAATCTAATTTGTTCTTAATCTTAATCTGATCCAATTGCATGCTGTAAAATCTATTATTGTGATAGGCTGGGTCAGTGTTGGTTAGTTACTTTGGTAATCCATTCTTTTGCTTACTGTAACCAGTTATGACATGTTTCAACGTTGGTTGTAACCCATAATTGTTGAATACTTCTTTTCAATTCTATGGTAACCAAATTTGGTTTTGATGCTCAAACATGGTTTAGTCTATTGTTAAAACCGAACCAACCTCACATGCTCAAGTTGGTCCATTTTTACTTGGTCTGGTTTAAGATATACCAGGTTTACTAATCCATGTTGGGTTTAACACATGCTTAAACTGTTTCTTGTGCTTGATCTGAATGCATGAACCCCTCTCCCTTAGTGCCGTAGGATTTTTTTATAGAGTGACTCCAATGAGTACATTTTTGTTGGGAAAAGAAATGTAAGACCCGCACTCTGAAAACCCGGTCTAAACCTTGGTTTTGTGTCGTGACAGGTCTTCCGATCATCACCAGCCAGTGCACCTGATCCTGTGTGACTCGGAGGCTGCGAGTCAACTGTGCTAAGTCACGGCTCATCTCCCGTTGAGTGTCCCGGATCTCCATAATCATACCCATCATGGTGTCGGAGGGACAACTTCTTCGTGCAGAACAGGGGAGTGAAGAGAGCTGCTAGTGAGAGTTCGGGTGGTGGTAACAACAGACCCTTCCGCCCATACAGGGCACAGACCGCTACAATACCTGCGAGAAATAACCCAGCACCACCTGTGCCACAGTTCGCTGGACACAACCCAAATATCAAATGTTATAACTGTCAGCAGCTGGGACATGTCGCAAGGAACTGCACTCTACCTAAGAAGCAACCTCCCCAGCAAGGAAAAGTGTATGCGGTCACCACTGAAGAGGCAGCCGCATCACCTGAAGTGGTAACTGGTACGACTCTATCCCTTACTATTTGGCTTATTCTTTCATTTTGCATGAGCATGTAGATCTAAGGGGCAATGAATTCCCAGAATTGTAAATGTAGCTGGTATACCGCCAGAGTATTATTTGACTCTGGGGCCACGCACTCCTTTGTTTCTATTTCTTTTGGAAAGCGAATGGAGTTACCAATCAAGCATTTGAACCCAAGCTTGATAGTTCGCTCTCCACTAGGAGTCGAAGTGGCTTTGACCGAATATTATGGACCATGTACTGTATGTATTGAGGGCCAAGACTTAGAAGCAAGCCTAGTACTACTTGAGATGGCAGACTTTGATGTCATCCTGGGAATGGATTGGCTAGGCCATCATTCGGCCGTCTTTTTATGTGGTGAAAGGAATCTTGTGCTTACTGACAAAGAGGGAAGGGAATATAGTTTCGCTGGGATCAAGCTATTCAGGAAGCGGAAGCTGATCCTCTCCGCCCTAAAAACTAAGAGATGTTTGTAGAAAGGGGGAGTGGGTTATCTAGTATCTATAGTCGATCTCACGGCAGAGTCACTCAAGATGGAAGATATAGATGTGGTTCGGGAGTTCCCAGATGTGTTTCCAGAGGAGCTCCCAGGTTTACCACCAGACAGGGCTACATAATTTGTGATAAACCTTATGCTAGGTTCGGCGCCGGTGTCTAAAGCACCATACAGAATGGCCCCGACCGAGTTAAAGGAGTTGAAGACCCAGTTACAAGAATTGCTGGATAAGGGCTTCATACGACCTAGTATATCACCGTGGGGAGCACCGGTCTTATTTGTAAAGAAGAAGGATGGAAGTGTACGGCTATGTATTGACTACCGTGAACTGAACAAGTTGACGATCAAGAATCGGTATCCTTTGCCTAGAATCGATGATTTGTTTGATCGATTCATGGGGTGCAAAGGTTTTCTCGAAGATTGATCTCCGATCGGGGTATCACCAATCGAAGATGAAGGCCGGAGATATTCAAGACGCCTTCGAACGAGGTATGGGCATTATGAGTTTCTAGTTATGTCTTTCGGGTTGACCAATGCTCGCAGTCGTTCATGGAACCGATGAACCGAGTGTTCCATGATATGTTGGACACTTCGGTCATCGTATTCATCGATGACATATTGATCTACTCTAAGGACATGGAGACTCATACAGCACATTTGAGGGCAGCCCTACAACGGCTGAGACAGGAGAAGCTTTATGCAAAATTCAAGAAGTGCGAGTTTTGGCTGAAGGAAGTAGCTTTCTTAGGCCATGTAGTATCTGAAGACGGTATCAAGGTTGATCCAAGTAAGATAGCTGCTATAGTAGGATGGGAAGCACCAAAATCCGTTGCGGAGATTCGTAGTTTCCTTGGGTTGGCTGGTTATTATAGAAGATTCGTGGAAGATTACTCCGGGATCAGTTGTTCCACTCACCCAGATTGACTAAGAAGGGAGAGAAATTCATATGGAAAGATGAGTGCGAGAAGTGCTTTCAGACTTTGAAGTCAAGACTAGTCTCTGCACCTATCTTGACCATCCCAGAACCAAGCATACCGTTTACTTTATACACGGATGCTTCAGGGTTGGGTATTGGGTGTGTATTGATGCAAGGAGAACAGGTGATTGCTTATGCATCAAGACAGTTAAAGGAGCATGGGAAGAACTATCCTACGCATGATTTGGAGTTAGCAGCGGTTATACATGCAATCAAGACTTGGAGACACTACTTGTACGGTGAGAAGTTTCAGATCAAGTCCGATCAAAAGAGCTTAACTTATCTTTTCACTCAGAAGGATCTGAATATGAGACAGAGGAGATGACTGGAATTGTTAAAAGATTATGATTGTGACATCCAGTACCATCCGGTAAAGCAAATGTCGTGGCTAACGCCCTAAGCAGAAAGTGGGCATCGAAACCTGAGGCAGGACCATGTACAAATGCTGCATTGTGTGCCGCAGCCTCTAGTTCAATCGAAAGTGATGAAGAGCATGTAATTAAAACTGTAGAAGATCCAGTTGAGCAAGGCTTGATTCATAAGTTCACTATGATGTTCGCCGCATTGAAGATCTCACTGGATCTAGTTGATGAAGTCAAAGTAGCAATCCTACAGGATCCACATCTCAAGACAGTGCAGGAAGACTTAGAGAAGGGTACGAGCAATCCTGACTTTACCTTGGATTCAGACAGGGTACTCAGGTATCGTGGACGTTTATGTATACCGGAGAGTGAAGACTGCGATATTAGAGATCGAGTTATGACTGAAGCTCGTTACACTCCATATTCGGTACATCCAGGAAGTACCAAAATGTACCATGACTTGAGAAGATTATATTGGTGGAGGGGTATGAAAGCTGATATAGCTCGCTTCGTGTTCCAGTGTTTGAATTGCCAACAAGTTAAAGCGGAAAGGCAGAGACCTGCAGGTTTACTACAGCCATTATCGGAACCTGCATGGAAGTGGGATTGCATCACCATGGATTTTGTTACTGGCCTACCTTTGACACCAAGGTCAGTGGATGCAGTTTGGGTTATATTATATCGACTCACCAAAACAGCTCGATTTATTGCGGTCAGACCTTAGTATACCATGGAGAAGCTGGCCAAGCTATATGTCGATAATATAGTCAAACTTCATGGCGTTCCAGAGAGTATAGTATCGGACAGAGATCCCCGTTTTACATCAAAGTTCTGGGAAGGATTGCAGAAAGTTTTGGGAACAAAGTTAAAGTTCAGTACAGCTTTTCACCCTCAGACAGACGGACATTCAGAACGAACTATTCAAATTTTAGAAGATATGCTCCGAGCTTGTGCATTAGATTTCAAGGGAGCTTGGGATGATAAGCTATCACTTATCGAGTTTGCTTACAACAACAGCTATCAGGCTACAATTCAGATAGCCCCATATGAAGCACTATATGGGAAGAAGTGTCGTACACCTCTGTTATGGAACGAGGTGGGAGAAAGAAGAATTGTAGGACCGGAGTTTGTTGAAGAAACTTGCCGAGTGATTGATCAGATCAAAGAGAGAGTAAAGACAGCTCAAGTTCGACAGAAGCACTATGCGGATAATCGACGTCGAGATCTGGAGTTTGCAGTGGGTGACAAAGTGTTCTTGAAGGTATCACCGGTGCGAGGTCTGAAACGGTTTGGTAAAAAGGGGAAGCTATGCCCCAGGTATGTGGGACCGTATGAGATATTGACCCGACGTGGTAATGTAGCATATCAATTGGCTCTACCACCATCTATGTCTAGCGTTCATAATGTGTTCCATGTATCATTACTGAAGAAGTATGTCAGAGATCCAACGCATATCTCGATCGCTGATCCTCCAGACTTGGCTGAAGACTTAACTTTCGAAATGGTGCCTGTAATGCTCTCAAGCCGAAAAGTTCAGCAACTTCGAACCAAGGATATCCACTATGTGAAGGTGCATTGGAGAAGCCAAAATGTGGAGGAAATTACTTGGGAAGAAGAGAGCGCGATGAGGAAGGAGTACCCTAACCTTTTGACGATCAAGATACGTTCAAATTTCGAGGCCGAAATTTCTTTTAAGGGTGGGGGAGTTGTAGAACCTACATGCAAATTTCAGGACGAAATTTCTTTTAAGGGTGGTGGAGTTGTAAGACCCGCACTATGAAAACCCGGTCTAAACCTTGGTTTTGTGTCATGACAAGTCTTCCGATCATCACCGGGCCAGACGGGGCAAGCGGATAACAAACAGGTACAAAATCGGACCGAAGTCGACCAATTATACCTGATTTTAGGTATACCGGTCGATGGTACCGGTCTTGGTACCGGTCGACCGGTATGGCCTGCGCAGCTATGTGCGGGAATCTAGAAATTGGTCTCTACGGGTCCCGCTTTCCTGATTTCGAATCCTAGAAGTTTCCTAATCCTAGTAGGGTTACTAAACCCTATTTCTAGCATATAAATACACCCTTAAACCTCCTCAAATCCTTTCCATTGTCTCTCACAAACCCTAGAGAAGAGAAAGAGGTTGGAAAGCAGAAGGGGCTAGGAAGAAGAAGGAGGTGCCGCCATTACCGTTCGACGACGCTCTCATTACGCCAGTCAACGGTAAGTGCTTGAATCCATCTTCTTATCCTATGTTAGTTGTGTGGGTGGATCAATACCATGCAAAGTAGGTATTGATCTAAAACCCTAAATTGGCCAATAAACCCTAAGTTGCCGTCAAATCCTAGATTCGAATTTCGAGATGATATTCATCGAAATAAGACTTGAATGAGTTGGGGATAACTCTAACTCAAAGCCTAGACTTATAATGGATATGAGAAATCCTGAAAATCCGTGGAGGATGATCGTCGGCAGTAGAAAAACCCATGTATGGTCTTCCGGAGACATACCGGTTGACTATACCGGTTGCACATAGTGCGACCGGTATGTTGCGACCGCTACCTCTCGGGAGGTTATCTGTGGGGATCGGCTGACCATACTGGTCGCCAGTCTTTCCCACAGAGCTGCGACCGGTACATGCCACCGGTCAACTCTGTGAGGGTGTTTTGTAACCATGTTGGTTTTCGACCAACATGAAACCCTAAACAATATATTCTAATGAAACCCAAATAATATTGTAGGACTTTGTGACATATCGTTTGGACCTTGCGACGTGGAGCAAGTTATCAAACGAGCGTCAGGTAAGGGAATCTGACCTAAACCTAATAATTAATGGACAGTAAATTGTTGTTAATCACCTGATTATATGAGATGTGTTGTTTGTGCATATTCACATGCCATCCTTTACTTTCAGTTATTATTACTGTTCATGCATTGATAGGATGTGATTGTCAGGCATGTGATTGTTTTCGTTAGTGTGTGGAGTGGGGCATGGGCCTGGGATCGCTCTTCACATTAGCACCTTTTGTAGTATTCTGTCTTAACATGCTTGGTACGGGTGGGGTATCAGGGGAAGGTCGTGGTATGGTGGTCTCCGATATTGATGTTGTCCCGGCCATTGTTATGTGGTACTGTGGATTCTGAGTCGACGCTTGCTTGTCCACGATGCTTTAGCTCTATCTCTATGCCGTAGGGAGTTATGTTGGGATATGGTCTACCTGCGTTATGTTTCTATCCTAGTGAGTTAGTTGCGGATAGGGCATCAGGGGAGGTGTGGGAATGCCTTAGCTCTATCTCTATACCGTAGACGGCTGTGCTGGGATAGAACATACATTGATGACATATAGGATTGGTTAGTTGCGAGCCCAGTTTGCGAGCCCTGGCCAGTAGGGGCTTAGGTACTGGTATGGGTAGAGTATCAGGGGAGGTACGTGGGTATCTTAGCTCTATCTCTATTCCATGGTGGGTGCATGTGGGCCGATGGGGGTGTGATCCATGAGGTGCCACACACTCGTGTATAGAGGTGCGGGGGCCACCAAACCTTTCTATAGCACATTTTCAAACTTAAAACCAGACCACAACATAAAATTGATTGTTACTCATGCATAATATTGTGAAACTGTCTGATTGTCTTACTGAGCTGTGTTGTGAGCTCACCCTTTGTGTACACATGGTTTTTAGATGTTGATGCAGGTTATACTGTTGACGACTACGTGAACGCTCCGGCGTATGGAGGTGTAGCTGCTCTGGATGTACAAGCAGGGGAGGACGAGCATGATGCTTCATGCGAGTGCCCTTTTTGTGTGTACTTGTGATGGATTTTTATTTAGTTGTTCCCGTTATTTTTGTTTGGTATTAAGAGATGTAAAAGATATTATAGTTTATGTTTGGGTTTGAATAATTGGATATTTTATTTAAAATTATCAATAGATACTCAGTTCATTTTATTTAAAGTCTTTCGCTGTAATATTTATATTCTGATTGTTGGTTATGTGTAATGGTTTGTATGAATGGGCACGGCCTATTCGAGATCCTGGTGTGAACCGTTGGTTCGATGACGGTTCACTCACACCATTCTGGTTGGATCAGAATTAGGGTGTGACAAGGAAAATACAAAGAAAGAAAGAAAAAAGAAAAATACAAAAAAAATGTATTCGTGTTTCATGATTTGAGCGATGGTCGGGATCATGTCTGATCCCCAACCTAGCCATTATCCAAATTCATTTGTGGCTTGAAGGCATTTCGTCTCCCATGTTTGGGAGTTAGTCTGCGGACCAGTCATTTCCAAGATGTTAGTTCATCCTTGCCGAGTGCGGGGAGCTGAGGTCCGGGCACCTCTTCAGTAATGCCATGTGGGGTCCAGCAACCCATTAACTGTTGGGAACTACGTTTGACCTGATTCTCTAAGGAGATACATAGGCAGCGGGAAGTGGAGAACTCTAAGTAGTTCACCCTTCGCGCACGGTCACACGTGCTTCCTTTGTCAAGGGAGCACCTCACACACAACCACAACCACAACCCCGCACGAACTACGTTTGGCCTGATTCCCACCGTACAGGGATACATAGGCGGCTTGATATCGAGCTCGGTTATCCATTATCTGTTGTATTTTCTATGTTATTCATTCTTTTAATTCATTATTTATTTATTCATGATTATTTCATTTTTTTTATCCATTCATTTGTTCATTGATCCATTTATTGTCTGTTGACTTGTATTTTATTTTTTCAAGTCTATGTGGCGGCACCCTAAGGTAGAACAACTTAGAAACTTGGTTTAGGGTTCCCCATTTGCCTAGTTAAGTTAAATTGAACGACCTGAACATACATAAGTTTCAAGAATGTAGGAAAGGATAGGACAGAGGGAGACCGGTCCATTGACCGAGCAAGTTGGGTGCCTAACACCTTCCCAACTCGTAACTTGACACTTACCCTTCTCTGATAAGACTAGAAGCCAATCCATTGAGCATGAGTCATAGTGTCTCTCCAAGTGAGAACCCATTTATAGGTCCTAGACCTTATGTAGGTGGTGACTCCACATTTTACTCCATCCATTGGCGTGGATGGACAAAGTAACCAAGGCGAGAGCCTATTTTGATTTCATGAAGGATCATATGAAAATCCATTGTCATCACAGTGTGGTTGATGATTTTTCACACCTATAGATGGTAGATGATATTTTTGATACATCTTGAGTGCTATGTGAAAATTTTCCCATATATACAGCTGACCCATTAAGTAGATCACAATTTGAATCATTTTGAAAGAGCAGAAAAACTACTCAACCCAGTGAAGAACAATAAAAAACCGTTTGACAAATCTGGTCTCTTTTATATTGTCAAAGAATGAACCGGACAAAAAAGAGTAGAAAAAACAAAAATTGCTGAACATGGTTGAGCATGCTTTTATACTTTCTGAAACGATTTGAAAAGATCAACAAGATAAACGGTGCCCGATAAAACACCCTACCCTCGATTTTTTTCGTTCGTTAGTTCTTCTTCTTCACTCTATCGGCGAAGTTATCCTCTTCTTCCTCACTCTATCTGCGCGGCTATCTTCTTCTTCCTCACTCTATCTGCGCAGCTATCCTCTTCTTCCTCACTCTTATCTGCGCGCAAGCTATCGAACTCCCACTTTCGACCGACAACTTCTGCGTGCGACTTCCACTTCCTTCAATCTTCCTGGAGGTTCAATCGTCACCGACCAGACCCGCGGTTTGTTTATTCTTCAACATTCTCTCTTATTCAGTTCTACTGCGCAAGGTCTCTGTCTGCAAGGAGGTAAGTCTTCTCGTCATCTCTCTCCATCCCTTCCATTTCTCTTCTTCTCTTTATATCTCTCCGCCATCTCAAGTTTCTCTAACCTGCAACTTTTTTTTTCCTGAAGTTGGTGAGAGTTGTATAATCTCTGCCAGTGGCAGTTTCCCCTTCAAATTGGGCGGCTTCTTCTTCAAGTTCGGTTACCTTCTTCCAGGTATGGTCACCTCTCTCTCTCTCTCTCTCTGTCTCTCACTCACTCACAGTAACGTCTTCCAAGTTAGAAGGTTTAATTTTTAGGGTTTATTGTTTTCTCATATTTTTAGAAATTGAATGGGGTTTAGGGATGACACGGTTATGGATATGCTATCTATCTCTCTCTTTCTCTCTAATTTATTAGACATTACCCACATGTCGTCTCCTCTGTAATTCTTGATTTTTTTTTTCTTACTTTCTTTTTCTTCGGTTCCTAACTTAATCTGCAGAGAACTTGATGAGATTATGCAATGGGTTACATGAAATAGCATACTTTGGTTATAATTTCACATTGTACAATTTTCCCGGTCTTTGTGGAAGAAACCCATGCAATGTTTTCAGATTTGTATGATGTTATATATAGAGATATAGTTAGCTTGCACCTGCCTTTTGAGAATTGTATGATGTTTATTTTGTTATTGATAAAAAAAAAAATTAGCATATTCTTTTTTTCTGTTCGATAAATTGCATTGTGGAATTTTGATTAATCATAGTTCTAAACCTAGAGCTTTTCTCTCTAAAATGAATTTGTTTTAATTAATTGCATGCTGCATTTGCATTTGATTCTTGTTTTAGATGGATTTCTTCTATGTTATGACTTTCATAGTCACTTATCCAAGGCCCAAGATGCTCCCAAAATTGCCTCATGCATCAAAATTACCATCATGGAATCTCTTCAACCAAGTAGTCTCCCTAAGTGGGTTGAAGGCAATTGGGGCAAAGTTGGGGCAGAATGTGATTGGATGCAACAACATGACAAGGATTGTCATTGTTCATCATGAAACTGGTCTGTCTAGCCACTGCAAAATTCTGGTTTTTGAATGGTTGGACTTTGATGCTTTTATTTGTACTTGATGTGGGATCTTGAAAGTTTATATTAGCCTGTATAGACATTGTAGTCATGCGAAAGTACCTGAGGATCTTACTTTATTGAGCCTCAATCTTCTCAGTAGCTGTGGTCAATGTGGTTCCTTCATGTTCATGAACATGTTTGGCATCCTCGTCTGGTGCTTTATTTCTGCTTGGAAATAGAAAATTTATCTCCTTTCCTCTTCAAGATGCTACTACAAAAATAACGCATTCCTTTAGGATTGCAATAAAATCTATGCATCGATAAAATAAATCTTCCCAATGAAATCGTTTGGATTATTGTTTTCTTTTGTGGGGGGGGGGGTGGGGTCTAGGCTAATTGGTTCTTTGAACTATATTTACTAATAGAGAAGCATGCATTTTTCTCATTTGCTTTTTTAGAACAAATGTTACCAAAAAACAAACTGGTCAGAACGGTGTTCTCATACTAGTTTTGGAACATGTTTGCCAAACAAGCTTAATGCCAAAAGAAAAGTCAAAGAACACTGTTTTTCAGAACATAAACAGAAAAGACCATCTCTTGAAAAGAACACCGGTCTAGAACAAGAACGTAACAGAACGTTACCAAATGTAGCCAAAGTGAACCTTCAGGGACTCAACAAGCTATAACCCCTCTCTGTCACAAAAGAAGAAGAGGGTTTACCAGTCTGCTTGCTCCACTCAGTTGGAAGGGTGAATCTCTATCTTTCTCTCTCAGACATTGCTGCTACAGAAAACGACCCTTCAGCTCCTCCTTTATTTTCTCACATTTCCACACATCCTTCTCCACCCCAGGTCCATCTCCTATTCGAATCACGTACAATCTTATTCTTTGATCAATTTCGTTATTGCATTTCACCTTTCGGTGAGAGAAAACATCGGTTTCCTCTGTACAGTTTTCTTTGGCTGGAGAAGAAACAAAGGCATAATTGAGTTCTTATCATTGTTGTTAATTTATTTTGTTTGTTTTTAGGTTTTCTGTTTCTGAAAATATTTTCTTTTTGGTTGCAAGGGGTAGTGTACAGCTCCAATACCTTCGAGTTTGCATCTAATCACTCGCTTTCTCTTACACATCCTGTTATTTCGTTGTTGGAGAAGTTTGGGTTTAAGAGGTTTGTCTATTCCTCCTATATTTTTTTTTTCAGAAGGGAATTTGGAGTTTTGGTATTTCATATTCTTCCAGTCTCTCAGCTTAATGATAAATTCGTGCTTGGTTTCGATTGAAATGAACAGAGACAGTGCATTTGATGTTATTCATTGCATACATGGGTGGAATCGATGATTCGATGCTTCTTTATATTCTTCTTTAGAGTGTTTGTTTACTTTTGTAGATGAAGGTGAAGAAGCAGAAGCGTCACCGCAGGAGTGTGAAGTTCTACACAACTTGCTTTGGCTTCCGGGAGCCCTTCAAGATCCTTTGTGATGGAACTTTCATTCATAACCTTGTAGTTAATAAAATCAAGTCGGCAGGTGATGCACTTTCGGATATCCTTCATGCCTCAACCAGACTCTTCACCACTAGGTTAGTCTCTTCTTTCTTATTTTACTTTTTTTAAATTGATTCTTGCAATTGAGAAAACTTGGTAAAACTATAATGAAACTCTTTTGTATATCTTCTGTAGATGTGTTATTGCGGAGTTGAAAAGCCTAGGAGACACTTATTCTGAATCTCTTCAGGAAGCTCATAATCTCTCAATTGCGAGGTGAGACTCTCCCTCCCTCCCTCCCTCCCTCCCTCCCTCCCTCTTAACACCTTCCTGAGCATCAAGTAGGGAAGTTAGACTTTTGCTTTTAGAGGATATCATAAGGTAAATTGCTGGATTTGAGAAGTCAACCTGTACAGCTGGAATTGAGAAATCTGCTGTTTTTGGAGTGTGAAGAAATTTTCTTTTCTTCATATTTTATTGGGTTCCAATTCAACTTAATGTTCAGGTGTGACCATGAGAAGAGGAAGAGTGCTGTCGCATGCATTGAAGAGGTCATTGGAGAAGACAACCATGAGCACTTCTTTCTTGCTACCCAAGATACAAGTCTTCGTGAGAAGTTTCGGGAGGTTAGTGTTCTATTTCTATTCTCAATGCCAATTTTTGCTTGCTTATAAGATTGTTGGTTCCGTACCATTGCATTGAAGTCCATCCATCTGAAGTTTAGTAGCTCCCCCTTCTAAATATTTACCAAAGTGGGAACTCACGTGCATATAGTGTGCCCAACCTGTGTGATGCCAAATAGAATAATAAGCAGTTGATGATCTCCTTTCTTTTAAATGCTTTAATAACGCATCCAGGAGGAAATGAAAACAAAAGGTGATGAGTGTAAATCTTGAGTTATTTGCTCATGATCTTCTGTTATCATCCTAATTCTTTGGGAGTACTTTTAATGAATTTAGGTGTCTCTATATGCTTAATCAACCATGGTATTTCCACAGCTGGAACTTTTACAGATCTTTCAATGACCAAGGAGATTGGTCTTTGGAGTGCTTAATCGATTTTTTATTGAAATATTTAGGTGAACTTAAACTATTGGAAAAACCAAGTTAATATGGACATTGTAACTCTAGAGTTGAAATTCACAACAGATCCACCCTCCAGCCATAACAATAACTATTTATAGAAGGACATCAAATAAAATATTGAGATTCTTGTAGATCTCCCGACACTTGAGGAGAGGCTGATGAGAAAACTCAAAAAAAGCAAATGATAGCAGCTATACACCATGAAATTGTATCAATTGTATCAATTGAGCCACACTCCAACTATTTATTTTTAAGGTGAAGGCTTGTGGAAAGGCAATGCATCTTTTTTTGCTAAAAGGTCAGCAAAATGCATTAATAAAGAAAAGAATAAAAAAGATTACAAGCCTTATATGGTAATACTCCACCTTCGGCATTGCCATCAGCAGAGCCCATATAGGCCAAGCTATTTAACATACATTAGCTTTTGTTAATAAACCAGAATCTAGGTCGCTCTGTAGCGTCCCAGATAACCTCCTCAGAAATAAAAGATGGACAAGCATTCCAAGACAAAGTAAGATGGTCAGTGGCTCCTTTCTTTGCTAAGGAATCAGCTACCACATTGATCTCCTTAACACAGTGATTGATTATGAAATTCTTCTTCTGCAGATGCTCCATAAGATGAAACCACTAATAGTAATGGTGCCATGGAGGTTTAGATGATAAAATACATGTTACCACTGCTGAAGAATCACATTCTAACCATAGCTTTTCAGCTCCCAACTTAATTGCTTCTGTTATACCTCTGACAACAGCATTTCATTTAGCTTGGTAACTAGTTGCTTCATTTAATTCTGAAAATGTAAAATTTACCAAACCTATATTTTCTCTGATAACACCTCCCATTCCTGCATCTCCTAGGTTTCCTAATGAACAACCATCAGTGTTTAACTTCCACCATCCCATTGGCGGTTTTCTCCATTGATGCTGCTTTATTGAAGTTGGTTTTCCATATCCCGTAATAAGATTGAAGTATTTTTTAATTGCTAGATCCTCCACTCCCTTGATCTTGCATGGGGAGACAACAGAAGTAGCTCTCACCTCCATCTGAATATCAAGCAATGCCCTCTTATGTGAACCTCTGCCCAAGGAATTAAGTATCGTGTATCGGTACTGTATCGGTCAGCTGAAATTAAGAGACGTATTGTATCGTACGTGGATACGGTGGATACGCAGGGATACGCATGGATACAGGCAAAATATGCATAGGAATGCTTAAGAAATATATAAAACACTAGTTTAAAACATAAAAACACTATAATTAACTAATTTTATGGTGTAATTACAAGACATTAAGTGATTGAAGTTAATACATTACTTCCAATCATAGGTATGTATATAAATTATAAAATTTTTATTTACATTAATTACACTAATTTACCTCTAATTAACTTATTTTTATTATTTTTTCGTTATAAAACTATTGCCATTTCTTAACTTTTAATGGTGTAAAATGTATATTAATATAATATAATGTGATACATGGGATCATGTCCCATGGATACATGGGATCATGCCCCATGGACTATATATCTAGATAAAGCCAGGGTTTTGTTTTTCCTCTTTTAGTTTGCTGGAGACGATCGTAGGGGACGATGGAGCCGATTGCTGAGGATGAGCATCGCACAGGTTAGTATTTTTTTTCCCTTCTTCCCCTTCTTCTTCTTGGCGGCGGCGGCGGCGGTGGCGGTGGCGGTGGCCACTGCTGCTGTCTGCTTCTCCTCCTCTGGTGGCAGTGGCTCGCTGTTGCTACTTTTCTTCTCCTCCTCTTGGGGCTGCGGCAATAGCTGCTGCTCTGCTATCTGATTCTCTGGTGGCGAGTGACTGCTGTTGCTGGTGACGGCGGCAACTCCTCCTCCTCTTTCTTCTCCTCCCTTTTCTTCTTCCTCTTCTTCTTCCTTCTTGGCCGGCCCTGTTTCTGCAATTTTTTCCCCTAAAAAAAATATGCGTATCAGACTGTATCGATGGTATCGATGCATATTGGACTGTATCGATACGTTTCTTTTTTTTTTCTCCCAATTTTTGAAATGAGAAAATAACATTTTTGTACGTATTGGCCCTATCGGAGGGTATCGATCTGTATTGGGTGTATCAATATGTATCGACCCGTATCGGTTCGATACGGTCGATACCCACAAATACACTTACTGTTTTAAAAAACTGGAGATGTATAGCACTGTATTGTATCGACAGTAGTTGATACTGATACGTATCGGCTGATACACCCCGTATCCTGTCGATACTTGATTCCTTGCCTCTGCCATAATCATAACAACATTGGTTCCTTGTCTTCCATAAGTTTTGCAAAATAATGTATAGCAATGGAACCCAAATCTCGTTTAGAGGCACTATAGAAAAGGCAATGCATCAAAACCTCCTGATGCTGGCATTTTGCCCCTCACACCCTATGCTTTATCATTTTACATTAGTTGAAGGTGGGAAAAAATTTCCATCTTGACTTGGAAGCCTTTCTATCACTCTTGGACTTTTCAGCTATATTGACAGTGATTTGGTACACACCATTGGATAGGTTCATGACACCCTTAATAGGAGACCAGTCAAATCTAGTAAACTATCTCAAGTTCTCAACCTTATGGCATCTTGTATGGGCCTTCTGCTGTATTTTCTCTGTTGAGTTCACTTCCTAAATTTTTTAAACTTTTTTTAGAACTCTGTAATAACACAATGGGAGCCTTGTGCACTAGGATACCTTTTTTTTGTAATAACACACGGGGATGTTGGATTGCTTTGAGCATTTGATGTAGTTGCATAGGCATTGCTTGGCCGACATGACCCAGTTTGTAAACCTAAACTGAGAAGAACCAGGTCCAAGCCTGGATTCTGGTCCAGTAGGGGGTTGATAGGGGCTATTTTGTCATTTGATATTTATTTTTATGTGTTGAGAATATTACGTACTTCATTTTTTGTCTAGATTCATTGTACTACCTGTATTGTACAATTATATTATCTGTACTACCTTCATTGTACTACTTGTATTGTACTACCTGTACTACCTCTTTCTTTCTTTGTATTCATTCTCACATTATAAATAAGAGAACCTCTGTCTATTATAAACAAGTTATTCCATCATTCAACATGGTTTCAGAGCCAAGTTAGCCTTATCGCTAGATCCTTCCGCCGCCTCACCACTGCTGCCGTCAGCCCACCACCACCGACCACCTACTTTCCTTCTTTTCTTTTTTTTTTCCTTTTTTTTTTCTTTCTCCCCACGAGGGGCAGCAACCAGAGAGGGAATCATACAATGATATAGGTATTGCCCTTCCTTTTATCCCTCATTATGGATCATTTTTTTTATTCTCTTTATTGGAAATCAATTTTTTTTATCAGTCTAGATATTAATAATATGGTTCAGTCTGGTCGGATATCTATGAGTTTTTGAGTTTACCCCAATAAACAAAAAAGAGGGTGCAAACTAGAATTGATTTCCATATATTATGTTGCACATGGGACAAGTTAGGATATCTGACAAGTGATATTTATACTTTGATCTCCATATCTTGTGCTATAACCAAATAGGTAGGCTATTCATATTGTTTTTGGGTGTTTGTTCTTGAATATAGAACTCAAGGATGACATATGAAGTAATCTTTTCCGGGATAAAAAGTTTTAAAATGGACAATCTCACTATTCCCACTAATACCACTAAACTTGATGTGGTAATTACCTAATGTGGTTTCGGGCCACCCAACTCTTAATCACAGCTCGGGGATTATCAGGATATCTCACTGGCACTAAGGAAAAACCTCTGACCAAGGACATTGTTTTGGAGAATGGCATGCTGAAAATTCATTGGTAATGCAATATCTCCTCAATTCCATGCAACCCACTATAGCCGAGGGCTATTTGTTATTAGATACCGCTGCACAAATTTGGAAGTCTGTTAAGGACACCTGTTCCCAAGTTGGGAATGTTGGTTTAATTTATGCCATTCAAAAAAATGTTCATAAAACTATCCGAAAAGAATTGACTGTATCCCAATATTATACTAAGTTGAGGAGCTATTGGTAAACAATTGATTTTTATGATTCTATTTATGCTAAATGTGAAAAAGATGCTACCCTATTTCACAAAAGAGAAGAGAAATACAAGGTTTATATGCAGGACTAAATGTGCTGTTTGATCCCATCCGCTCATAGATTCTCAGCAGGGACCCTTTCCCCACCCTCGAACAGGCCTATTCCATGGTTCAGTTAGAGGACCAACGACGAATAACAATGTTGTCCCCTTCTGTTCCGAATAGGTCTGCTCTCTAGACAAATACTCAGACATACAAGAGTTATCCTCTTTTCCGTGATGCTTTCAAATGTGAGTATTATAGCAAGCTCTGGCACACCAAAGACACATGCTGGAAGCTTCATGGCAAACTGGCAGATTTTGAAGCAAAACGCTGGGAAAAAGGTATGCACAAGGCAAAGTCCTCCCACGCACCATAGGCACATCAAACTGAAGCAATTGCTCCTACTGGTCTTCTGCTACAACTCTCTGCACAAGAAGTTCAGACTCTCCGGCATCTCCTTCGACCACCTCCTACGGCTACAAATCAATCATCCACATCTGTATCTACCAATCCATGTTCTTTTTTTGTTCAGTCAGGTATTTCTCATGATGGTCATTATGCTTTCTTTGTCTCTAGCCCTTGAGTTATAGATACTGGAGCCACTGACCACATGACTGATTCGTCTGAGTCCTTTTATTTATACTCTCCTTCTTCTGGACATAATACTGTGAAGTCGCTGATGGATCCCTTTCTCCTATATCTGGAATTGGATCCATCCACCGTTCTTCCTCCCTTGATTTGAATTCCGTTCTACATGTTCCTAATCTGTCCACAAATTTACTCTCTATTAGTTAGTCTTACAAAGTATCTAAATTGTAAAGTAATATTTTTTCTTATCTATTGTGTGATTCAGGATTTGGAGAATGGGAAGACGATTGAATATGGTAGTGTGCATGGTGGCCTGTATTTGCTTGACAATGGTTGTTCAACACCTTCCTCCCATTCCGCAATCAGTACCCTTCAGCAGTGGCACTGTTGTCTTGGGCATCCCTTTTTTTACTGTTCTATCTCATTTTTTTCCAAAATTATTTAAACAATGTAATAAAGATAAGTTATTATGTGAGGCTTGTGTTTTGGCCAAACAGGCTCGTATTTCTTATTTACCTTTTGTTTCGAGAAGTCCTTGTATCTTTGATTTAGTCCATTCTGATGTTTGGGGTCCAACACGGACTACCTCTATTTTTGGTCATAGGTGGTTTGTAACCTTTACTGATTGTCACACTCGTAGTACATGGGTCTATCTGATACGTAAAAAAAAATGAGGTCTCTGCATGCTTCCGCCATTTCCACAATATGTTCAAGATGCAGTTTCAAACTCAGTTGAAGATGCTTCATAGTGACAATGGTAAGGAATATCTCGAAGGATTTTTTCAGCAATACTTGGCTGATAACGGGATAATTCATTAGACAAGTTGTGTCGACACTCCTGCTCAGAATGGAGTCACTGAAAGAAAGAACCGCCACCTACTCGAAATAGCTAGAGCACTGATGTTTGAGAGACATGTTCCCGCTCAATACTGGAGTGATGCTGTCCTTACTGCAACATCCTTAATCAACCGCCTTCCTTATTGAGTTTTGGACAATAAGGCTCCCTTGGACATCTTACTTGGAAATTCTGATTTTGTTCTTCTTCCTAGAGTCTTTGGTTGTCTTTGTTATGCTCGTATCCATTGTTCCCCTGATAAGCTTGATCCACGTGGATTAAAGTGCATATTTTTAGGGTGTTCTACAACACAGAAAGGATATAAGTGTTATCATCCTCTCTCTCGTCAAGTCCTTGTTAGTGGGATGCCATTTTTTCATGAGTATCTCTCCTATTATCAGGCTCCTCTTGAGGGGGAGACATAGACAATTGAAGATGCACCTGATATACCTAATGTACTTATACTGGATACACCTGATGTACCAGAAATAGTCAAAGAACAAGTGCTCGATACAGCTGCACCATTCAAGCATCCAACCACCAAGCCACCTCTGCAAGTTTATAGCTGTGCCAAAGACAAGCAAGGAATGCCACTACCACTCCTGCACATGTCCCTTCACTAGCCCTGGATCCAGAAACTGAGTCTACTAAGTCTTCTTTTGGTAAGGAACTTACTCATCTTTCTGATCTTGATCTTCCAATTGCACTTCGAAAAGGTACTAGGGCCTGCACCCTACATCCTATTTCCAATTATGTTTCCTATGACTCCCTTTCCCCTTCTTTCCGTGCTTTTGTGTCTTCGCTCTCTTCTGTGTTTGTTCTTCAGAAATGGCAGGATGCAATTATGGATGAAAGGTGGAAAGCTGCAATGGTGGAAGAAATGAGGGCTCTGAAGAAAAATGGTACATGGGATTTTGTTCCACTTCTTGCAGGATCAAGGCCAGTAGGATGCAAGTGGCTCTTTATGGTGAAACAGAAACCAGATGGGACTATTGATCGATACCAGGCTAGATTGGTTGCACGGGATTTACTCACACATATGGGATTCACTACCAAGAAACCTTTGCTCTAGTGGCCAAAATGATTACCATCAGGGTTTTACTGTCCTGTGCTGTTCATCATAACTGAGACTTGCAATAGTTAGATGTAAAAAATGCATTCCTTCATGGAGAACTTATTGAAGATGTCTATATGGATTGCCCATCGGGTTTCACAGATGATAGAAGCCAAGGAAAAGTCTGCAAGTTAAAGCGATTTCTTTATGGTCTAAAACAATCCCCTAGAGTATGGTTTGGAAGATTTAATAAAGCTATGGTAGCATTTGGCTATGTTCAAAGCACTGCTGACCATACTTTATTTATAAAACATTCCCCTAATACTTTTACTGCCTGACTTGTATATGTAGATGACATCATCATTGCTGACAATAACAATGATAAAATCACGAAACTAAAGGCATTTCTAGGGAAAGAGTTTGAGATCAAAGACCTTGGCAAACTTATGTACTTTTTTGAGATTGAAATTGCCAGATCTGCAAAAGGCATCTATCTGTCTCAAAGAAAGTATGTTCTTGATCTTCTCTTAGAAATAGAGTTTCTTAGGGCTCGATCTTGTGATACTCCTCTCGATCCCAATACAAAGCTAAGGGCAAAAGAAGGCACACTAGAAGACAAAGAAAGATATCAGAGACTTGTTGGCAGACTCATATATCTTGCCCATACACGGCCAAAGATTGCATTCGCAGTTAGTTTGGTGAGCTAGTTATGCACGACCCGTACTCTACACATATGGAGGATGTCTATCGGATACTACACTACCTAAAGTCAGCCCCTGGAAGAGGAATCCTGTTATCTCCTAATGACCCTTTGAAAATGGAGGCATATGCCATTTCAGATTCACCAAATAAATAAATCCAGGTGGAGGCTTATACTGATGTAGATTGGGCTAGAAGTCTTGATTGTAAGTTTATCTCTGGTTATTGCACATTCTTGGATGGCAATTTGGTAACTTGGCGCAACAAGAAGCAAAATGTGGTTGTCCGATCCAGTGCAGAAGCAGAATACAGAGCAATAGCACATGGAATATGCTAACTACTATGGTTACAACGACTACTTAAAGATTTGAAGGTTATGTGTAGCCAGTCCATGAAATTATTCTGTGATAATCAAACAGCCATTAGCATTGCTAATGATCCGGTTCAGCATGATAGGACAAAACATGTGGAGGTAGACCGTCACTTCATCAAAGAGAAACTGGACGGTGGACGAATCGAGATTTCGTTTGTCAGATTAGAGGACCAACTAGCAGAAATATTCACCAAAGGCCTTCCAGGGAAATCCTTTCATATGATTTTGTCCAAGTTAGGCATGTATGATATATATGCACCAATTTAAGGGGGAGTGTTGAGAATATTACATATTTCATTTTTTTATCTAGATTCATTGTACTACCTGTATTGTACAATTGTACTACCCTCATTGTACTACCTGTACTACCTCTTTCTTTCTTTGTATTTATTCTCACATTATAAATAAGAGGACCTTTGTCTATTACAGACAAGTTATTCCATCATTCAACATTATTTTTACTTGTTGTTTGTAAGAATCCAATTAGTTTTGAACTTTATTTCCAGTTTAGTTTCAGATTCCGATCAGGATTTTTTTTAATATGTAAGCACCCTTCCATAAAATTGCAGATTGAATTTGAATACAAAATTCTGAGTTATGTCAAACTGTTACGTGATTACTTGCTGGCCAACTGATGCCTTTCCCTTCTTTCTTCATCGATACAGTACTGAATCCTTCTCTCAGGTGTGATCTTCTCCTTCTCATAGGTTCTTCTGCTTCATCTTCTTCTCTACTCCTCTTTGGTTCTTCCATCTATTTTCTGTGATTTCATTAGTTCTGGTTACTGTTCCTTTGTTTTCCTGCAACTTGCTGCTTTTAGAGCTTGAGTACAGGACTTTTCAGATCTAATCCTTTGGATCTGAAATTTTGTAGTTTGAATCACGCCTATGGGCCAATCCTAACTGTGAGTTTGGGATCAAACGAATCTCTCTGTTGCGAGATTCAAGTTGCTGAAATCAAATTTGGTCCTATCTTCTGCCAGACCCAACTTGCAGATATTTTTACTGTGTTAATCCTTGATTTGTGTGTCTGTTATTGGTTACTTCTATGAGGTGTGGGAGTGTTGAATCCAAGTCTGAAATCCCAGGTAGATCAGAGTTCATCTGAGTGAGCTCTCTCACCTGCGATAGGGTTGGATGTATCATGGCTCTGTTCTGTTTGTAACATAAGGTAGAAGAACACATCATTTTTCTTATTTGCACATCAAGGCAAGTTTTTTTCTGAAATTTATGAAAAGGACCTCCTTGCTGATTTCTATTTGTAAATTATCCCATTCGTGTTTGAAATTTTAGAATGCCCTTCCAATTTTATTTCCTCTTTAGCACCTGTTCAGTGTACCACACCCAAAGGGATGATTTGGAACACTGGATTGCATTAATTGGTATTAGAGCTGAAATTTTTTCCAGCTATTCTAACCATGGCAAGACCCTCCCATATCACCAACCCTGAGCTTGATAAGCTGTATGATGAATTACATGGTATAACCAGCTGGGATTGAAACAAAACTAGTTCATGGCAAAGACTTTAGCGGAATGGGAATAGACTCCTACAACTTTCATTGTGGTTCTTGCCTTTGTGGAGAGATTTGACAAGCAAGATGATGTACCAGCTTCCCAATTTGGTACTCTACGATTTACAGATACACCTTCAAGACCACCACTGGAGCTAGTTATTCTCGAAGACGCTATACTACAGTTTTCACATAGAGATTATGGCATCACGGTCAAGTTTCCAGAATTCAACAGTGAGAAGGGACCTGAGTCCTGAGGATTTTCTTGACTGGTTGATTAAAGTTGGGAGGATTTTCGCCTACAAGTTCTTTTTAGATGATAAGAAGTGTGAGTTCATCCTCACCAAATTCATTTGTGATGCAGGCCAAGATTCGTTGGATAGGAAGATTTAATTTAGAAATCTTTGTAAATTTTATTTCTATTGCTTTAGTTTTATTTTAGGGTTTTACTTCTATTAGGAAGGTAGTTTCTCTTTTTATTTATTTTATTAATTTGTATTAGTTGTGGGTCCCTCATCCCTTAGACGTAGGTGAGTATTAGTATTCGAGTTGATTTCTAGTTAGTAGTTGAGTTTAATTATGACTCTTATATTGAAGTCATATTTGAGTTCTAATTGTGTTTTTTTTAGAGTTTCAGTTCAATTATGATTGTAAGTTTATTTAAAGACATTATTATTAATGAAATAAGTAGATGATGATTATTGAGAAGAAAGAAAAGAAGTGGCTCTTGGCTCTCTCCCTCCCTACGGTATCCCTTTGATCTCTCTCTTTGAGTTCCCTTTCTCCCTTGCTGTTTCAATAGCTTCTTTCTCCTCTCTATATCTTTCTCTTTCTTGGTTTTCCCTCCCTATACCATAAAGTATATTCTTATATCTCTTTTGTTTTAATTCTTTATTTTGACTCCCTACAATTATCCCACCATCCCATTAATTATCCCTAAAATCATCCCACGTTACTATTTTGGTTCTCATCCCTTTTCCTCCCTTACCTGATAATGGTGTTTTCAATATTCTCCATTGATATTCCCTTTCATCCCTTTAAGTGAGATTCAGTCTCCATTAATTTGTTATGCATGTTCTTGGTGGGATGATGTGATTCAATACAGATTCACCAGAAAACTTGGACCCATCATCAATTGGGAGGTCATGATGCAAATATTGAATGAGAAGTTCATTCTTCCTAATTTTGAGAAGGTGCTCTTCCACAAGATGGCCAACTTCTACAGAAGTAGTATGGATGTGGATACACCATAGAGTTGAACAAGTTGTCTTTTAGATGCAAACTTTAGGATGTAGATCAAAAATGGGTTTCGGGTATATTGGTGGGCTGAATATAGAGATCCAATTAGAGCTTAGTAGTCGGGGTTTCAGATCAGTCGATGTGGTAGCTGCACACGCCAAGATAGCAAAGCAGAAGTACAATTTAAAATGCGTGCTTAAGAATTATTCAGCAATACCCATATGATTGAATAAAGGAAAATTGAGCCCTGTAAGGTTGAAGAAAAGAAGTTAGAAGTCTTCAAGGTAAATGAGTGACTGAAAAACATTGTGTGTTCTAGTTGTGGCAAGAGAGGTCACTTCAATAATAAGTTCCCCTACAAGACTTGTTCTATGACCATAGTTGAGTAAGTATGTAACATTCCAGATTTTTATGAATTAATTGTTTGTAGTGTTGTTTAGTGTCACTAGGTGACATTCAGACAACTAGGTGATGACTAGACCTTGGTATGCCATGTGGATAAGGTGTGCAATATTTTTCTTTTTATTATCCAGTTTAAATTTTTGGTCACAGATTTTTAATGATATTATACTAATTTTAAACTGTTTTATATATTGATTTTTAATACTGATTTTTAATATTAATTTTAATACTGATTTTTAATACTGAATTTTAATATTGATTTTAATACTGATTTTTAATACTGATTTTTAATATTGATTTTAATACTGATTTTAATATTGATTTTTAATACTGATTTTAATACTGATTTTAATATTGATTTTTAATACCGATTTTTAATACTGATTATAATATTGATTTTTAATACTGATTTTAATATTGATTTTTAATACTGAGTTTTAATACTGATTTTAATACTAATTTTAATACTGATTTTATTATTGATTTTTAATACTGATTTTATTGTTGATTTTTTATACTGATTTTAATATTGATTTTTAATACTGATTTTAATATTGATTTTAATACTGATTTTAATATTGATTTTTAATACTGATTTTAATACTGATTTTTAATATTGACTTTAATATTGATTTTTGATACTGACTTTAATATTGATTTTTAATACTGACTTCTACACTAAGTTACATACTAATATATATACAGGTGTTTGCACTGGTTTGTACACTGTTTAGGGACCTAGTCTGAAGGATCTAGAGGTGGAGTCTGGGGGTGATTTAGATATTGTTTAGGTAGTCGGTACACGATTATTAATAGTAAGTTTCATAATACTCACAGGTTGTATTGCTGACTATTGAAAGGACGATCAGTGTGTATGCAAAGAAAAGAAGTGGAATGTTACAGGTGTACACCACTAGGGTGACACCGAGTTGCTGGTTTATGCCTTATGCTTTGGTGCTGTTTAATTATTTGTGATAGTTGATTGTTGTTCTTTTTGTTCATTGTTGTTCATATGATTTATTATTTACATAAATGTGATGAGAGAAAATCTATTTTCATTTCATTTCAGTATTTCATTTGTAAGAATTGCATCTTTTAATAATGGTTGTCATATAATAAAGGGGAATATTGAGAATGTGGAGAGAAGGGGATAATTAGTTACACTTTGTGTCTATTAGAGTAAATGAGGACAATAGGATGGAGAGTGATGGCAAAGAGGATCCAAAAGCAAAATAAATCAATAAATCCTCTTTGCTGCAGGATCTTAGTACAACTAGCCCAAATTAGAATTATAAGACAAGAATAAAATTAACTTATTTGTAATCTCAGCCATCAGAATCTCGTAAAACTTGCTGGAGTTATCCTTGAGAGTTGATCTGAACACACCAACCAGGGGAGCAACTGGAGAAGTTTGCGAGGTCCTTTGATGTCGGTAGCAGAGTTCGAAAAAAATAGCCTAGCAATATGTGAGAGATGGAGAATGGAGAATAAGATCAAGGAATTGAATAAACAAGCAACAATGACAATCAGTTGAGTCTCACAACCATGAGACTCAACCAAAAAAAATTCGATATTTTTCTGGTTTGCTCAAGTTTGCCTCCCTTCTCCCATTCCATTCTATTTATAATGCTGAAAAGAATTACAAAAAATAGAAATGATTGATCTTTAAGGAGAATGTCCAAAAATAAAAAGGAGAAATCTTTCCTTTATATCTATTAGGAAAGTTTCTAAACAAAAGAAACTTCTAAAAACTGATTCAAAGAAAACAGTTTAGGAAACAAACTATAGACTGATTTGTAGGAGAAGAGGACTTGCGATGGACAGATTTGGGACAGCTGTCCATAGCTGTCAATTTTAGCCCAAGCTGGACAGATTTGGGACAGCTGTCCATAGCTTATCAATATTAGCCCAAACTGGACAGATTTGGGACAACTGTCCATAGCTTGTCAATATTAACCCAAGCTGGATAGATTTGGGACAGCTGTCCATAGCTGTCAATATTAGCCAAAGCCATCGGCTTGGTTTTTTGTATTTTTTTGTTGCCTTATATAGGGCTTAACTGCATCAGAGTGTCATTGCCATCTGAGTCCCATCCGTTACACGGTGGATGAATGAGAGTGGGGTCATGAACGGATGATCGAGAATATATTTTGGCTGTGGTAAACTTTTCACTAGAACAATGGTAACTAGTTATTCACTTGTAAGAATTGTAACTTTTAATAATGGTTTGTCACATAAGAAAGAGAGGAATGTTGAGAATGTGGAGAGAAGGGATAATTAGTTACACTTTGTGTCTATTAGAGAGTAAATGAGGACAATAGGATGGAGAGTCATTGTCATCTGAATCCCATCCGTTACGTAGCGAATGAATGAGAGTGGGGTCATGAGCGGATGACCAGGAATATATTTTGGTTGTGATAAATTCTCTACTAGAACAATTGTAACTAGTTATTTGTGGCAGTTGGCTAGATATGGAAAAAAATGTAGAGGTGTTAAAGTGATAGAAAATAAGTGTGAGTGTGTTAGAATAAATTAGAAATCGAGTTTTCTTGCATTCATGAATTGAATTGATTCGGTGTTCATCTTTTTGTTGTATTCCTGTAATATTTTGTCTTATTGGGCTAGTGAACTCATCCCCTTACAGATGATGAGGTGGTTGAAGGGGAATAAGAGGAAGCGTTGAGAACACGTGGATTCACCTTTAGATTTTAGTTACAAGTTTCAAATTTAAAGTTTCAATTTCTAGATTTTGTTGTATAAGGATTTGAGGTTTAGTTTCAAGGATTTTTATCTTTTTATTTGATACACATTAGATTGCCACCAGTAGCGTTAAAAGTTTTATAATGCTAAATTGGTTTGAGATGAATTATTTTTATGATATAAAGTTGGGTTTTAATTTTATTTGGTCGGTCGTTAGACCAGCGCCCGCGAGGGTTGTACTCATACCTCATACAAGTTTGTGTTGTGACAAAGTAGTTGAAAGATGGGCAACAAGGATGACGTAAAGTATTATGAGCCTTGTCCTCTTGATCCAAATCGTAATCCCGATTGTGGTCTTGATGACGAGGTTAAAGCAAAGTTGGGTAGTTTTACTTCCTTTTGCTACTTGACTACTAGGGAAGGCTCCCCTTTTCGGCAAAAGGGTAATTTATTGCATGATGAAAATTCTATGTAAGTCCATACGATTGTCGACACAGTAGTGTAAGCCAACTTTATCTCAGCAAATCTAGTTTGAGCACTTTAACTTCACGTGGAAGAAACTCTTCAAAATAGTTCACGTGTAAGGTTTTGGGCCTAATTCTAGAGAAAATCCTGATGCATTTGTATAAGTTCAGCTATAGTGTGGGTCACTTTAGTATGAAGTACCAAGTGCCTTGCCTAGTCAGCCCTTAGTGCATTGTGATAGTGTAAGGCTGTAATGGAGAATGAATCTCACTTAAAGGGATGAAAGGGAATATCAATGGAGAATATTGAAAACACCATTATCAGGTAAGGGAGGAAAAGGGATGAGAACCAAAATAGTAACGTGGGATGATTTTAGGGATAATTAATGGGATGGTGGGATAATTGTAGGGAGTCAAAATAAAAAATTAAAACAAAAGAGATATAGGAATATACCTTGTGGTATAGGGAGGGAAAACCAAGAAAGAGAAAGATATAGAGAGGAGAAAGAAGCTGTCCAAACAGCAAGGGAGAAAGGGAACTCAAAGAGAGAGATCAGAGGGATACCGTAGGGAGGGAGAGAGCCAAGAGCCTCTTCTTTTCTTTCTTCTCAATAATCATCAACTACCAATTTCATTAATAATAATGTCTTTAAATAAACTTACAATCCTAATTGGATTGAAACTCTAAAAACACAATTAGAACTCAAATATAACTTTAATATAAGAGTTCTAATTAAACTCAATTACTAATTAGAAATCAACTCAAATACTAATACTCACCTACATCTAAGGGATGAGGGACCCACAACTAATACAAACTAATAAAATAAATAAAAAGAGAAACTTACCTTCTTAATAGAAGTAAAACTCTAAAATAAAACTAAAGCAATAGAAATAAAATTAACAAAGATTTTTAAATTAAATCTTCCTATCCAACGGATCTTGGCCTGCATCAATTCTCGCCTACTTAAAAAAATTCGTCCTCGAATTTCGTTGAGACGATGAAATAATCTCGTGGGAGACACATCTAGCGGCAGACAGTAACAAAATTCCGGTAACACACGAATGGTGGGGATGTAATCTGTAAGTCGAGGGATCCATTCGTCAAAGAACAACGATGGGATCACATATTCTATGATCACATCATCGCAAACAAAATCAAATGAACCAGAAACATCCTTCTTGAATGCTCGTTGCAGTTTGTTTCCTCAAGCCATAACCTCAGCCTGTACCACAATCACAACCTTGCTTGTTACCTCTTCACTGTAGTCATCTACCATAGGAACATCAGGGAATTCTGCCTTGTCGTCAAGAATTACTGGAAATGCCTCGTCATTGACATTGGTTTCATATACTAATGCTTCCATATCAGGTGGAGTGGTTGGGTCCTCTTTTGATGCAACAGTAGGTTCTTCTGCTATGAGTGGAATACCCATACATTGCTCCAACCTAGCCACTCTGCTTTGTATTTGTTGTAAACCCTTAAAACTAGTTTGAAGAAAAATGTTTAAGGTTACTTGTTGTTGACGTAGATGAATCTTTAAAATATCCTCCCAACATTCAAAATTTACCATTTCCCTAACCTATACTCAACCTAGGCTCTGATACCAAATAATGGAGATTGAATCTCACTTAAAGGGAATATCAATGGAGAATATTGAAAACACCATTATCAGGTAAGGGAGGAAAAGGGATGAGAACCAAAATAGTAACGTGGGATGATTTTAGGGATAATTAATGGGATGGTAGGATAATTGTAGGGAGTCAAAATAAAGAATTAAAACAAAAGAGATATAGGAATATACCTTATGGTATAGGGAGGGAAAACCAAGAAAGGGAAAGATATAAAGAGGAGAAATAAGCTGTCCAAACAGCAAGGGAGAAAGGGAACTCAAAGAGAGAGATCAGAGGGATACCGTAGGGAGGGAGAGAGCCAAGAGCCTCTTCTTTTCTTTCTTCTCAATAATCATCAACTACCAATTTCATTAATAATAATGTCTTTAAATAAACTTACAATCCTAATTGGATTGAAACTCTAAAAACACAATTAGAACTCAAATATGACTTTAATATAAGAGTTCTAATTAAACTCAATTACTAATTAGAAATCAACTCAAATACTAATACTCACCTACGTCTAAGGGATGAGGGACCCACAACTAATACAAACTAATAAAATAAATGAAAAGAGAAACTGCCTTCCTAATAGAAGTAAAACTCTAAAATAAAACTAAAGCAATAGAAATAAAATTTCCAAAGATTTTTAAATTAAATCTTCCTATCCAACGGATCTTGGCCTGCATCAGGCTGATTTTCTCTAAGATGGTGCACGGAACACCATCAAGGTGAAACAAGGAGGGCTGTTGTATTTGACGTTGGTTATTACATTGACATATATGCCTCAATGGCGATAGTTCTTTGCTTTAGATATGAGGTAGTCTATTCTCGCTACTCATGGAGTTGCTTTCTGACCGTCTTCCACAATATATGTGCCACCTTAGCAATGAGATCATTACAAGGGTATCTAGGGTTCATGGCCTAGCTCGACAAAGTCGAGTTCTTTTAAGAGTAGGAGAGTTGATGTAGTTACATATGCATGGTTGGACCGACATGACCTAGTCTAGATAACCAGGCCTAGAAGCACCAGGTTGAACCTAGCTATTGGTCCTAGTAAGGTAGTAGGGGTTTTTTTTGTCAATTTTCTTTTATTTTTATGTTTAGCTGTTGTTGTAAGTGTCCCATTAGTTTTGAACTTTATTTCAGTTTAGTTTCAGATTAGGATTAGGATTTCCCCTGATATATATGTAAGCTCCCTTCCATCGAATAGACATATTGAGTTTGAAGAGAAAATTTTGACTTTTTTGAAGCTGTTGATTGTTTGCTTACTAACTATTGCCTTTCCCTTCCCTCTTCATCAGTTCAGTTCTGAATAATTCTTCATCTTTTTCTTTTATATTCCTTTTCCTTTGTACTTCCTTATATTCCTTGCAAGGTTCAAGGTGCTGGTTTCAAGGCCGGTTTCGACCAGCCTCGAAACCTAGATATCTCGGGTTTCGACCGAAACTCGGTCGAAACCTTTTATTATCCCGGGGACATCTCAAACCTTGGTTTCAAGACCCAAAAGTGTTTTTCTTGATCTGAGTTTTTTTTTCTGTAGCCTATTTTAACCATTTTACACATATTCCTACATTAGTTTAAATAAAAACATCTAAAATGATAATATGTGATGTGGACCCAAGTTTGCTAGTGTACTGAAACCTGTGATTGTGTCTAGAGTTAAGTAGACAACATGTATTTATGACTAACATTTGCGTACTTCTAATATGATTTGACCAGAGCGTAAATCCTTTAATATAGCTTGGATTCAAGCAATCTCGAATTTGTTGCAAAGCTAAAATAATCAATTTTTCAACAAATCTGGGATTGCTTAAATCTGAGTTATAATGAAGGAGTTACACTCATGTCAAACCTTGTTCGGAGTCCGTGCATACTGTTTAACGTCGTTTGAATACAAATAATTTTTTAGGCATCAAAGCAATAGATTATTTTGGTGCACTCTTGGTTTTTAGTAATGCTTTAGTATAATAAGAATTATGGAATTTTTATATTTGGAAAAAAGGCTTAGCATTTGGAAGTTGAAAATCGGCTCTGCACCGAAAAATATGGTTTTTGTTCTTGAACTGGAGGGTTAACTTTTTATCCTTTTGGAATTTGAATTTTAGATTATTTTTATTAGATTCAAATGAGGGGTGTTTGCTTATTTATGAATAATATCTTAAGTAAATGAAACATTTACTTAAAGGATATTAGTCATAAATAAGTACTGCCTGATAAATGTTGTACCTGTCTATGAGAAAACCTGATCCCAAAATCGCAATGTTTGAGTCTCGGTCGAAACCTAATGAACTCGACGACAAAACCTTTTTATAACATGAGTTGGTTCATTTTTTGAACCGAAACCACGGTTTCGGTCAAAACGTGGTTGGACCAAAACCACATATTTTTTCATTTCGACCTCCGTCTTGTCTCGGACTGGGTCGAAACCTAGATACGCAAGTCAAAACCTCCCTTGAACCATGATTCCCTGTGATTTCATTATCTCTGGTTAAAGTTCCTTTATTTCTTGCAACTTGCAATACTTGCAGCCTTAGAGTTTGAGTTTGAGACTTCTCAGGTTTAAATCTTTGGATCTGAATTTTTTAGTTTGGATCTCTCCCAGGGGCAGGACCTAATTGCTCAGTTTGGGATCAAATAATCCTCTCTGTTGCGGGATTCATGTCGCTGAAATCAAATTTGGTCTTGTCTTCTGCCACGCCCAACTTGCAGAATTTCTTACTGTTCTAATACTTGATTTATGATTCTGTTATTGAATACTTCTAAGAGGCATGGGAGTATAGAATCGAAGTCTGTAATCTCAGGTTGTTCAGAGATCATCTGAGTGAGTTGTCTCACCTGCAATAGGGCTGGGTTTTTGTGGCTCTTTTCTGTTTCTAACTAAGGTAGAAGAAGACATCAATTTTCTCATTTGAACATCAATTAAAGTTATTCTGAAATTTACGGAATGGATCTCCTTTCTGACTTCTATTTATAACTTATCCATATTTAGTATGAAAGTGAGAAACATTTCCCTTCTTAATGTTTCTTATTTATAGTGTTTTTTTTTTTGCTTTAAGAATCTGTTTTGCATGTTCTCTAATCATTTTTGTATGTATCTTATCCCGTATCCTAGCGTATCCAAACGTATCCGCGAATTCCATGATAAGATACAATACCTCTCTTAAAAATTGCCTGACCAAAACGCTACCGATACGTGATACTTTAATCCTTGTACCCACCTCTTTTTTAAATCCACAAGTATTGGGTGCTTATTAGCTCCTTTTTGGATTGCACTAGTTGTATTTTGCTAACACATGTCCTCAAGGTATTAATGTGTACTTGCTTAATCATTTTCTTCTTTAGTTCACCAGTTTTTTTATGTGGTAACATAGATTTTATTTTGATCCCTTCTTTACATTTTGTTTATCAGTTGTTTTAGATAAAGCAGAATTGGTGTTTTGATGCCATTGTTATTTGCCTTTGAACTTTGCTTGACTAAACTCTCCTAGAGATAGTATTTTTAATAGGAAAGGTATCAAATTTATCAAACAGGTTTGATGGCTGCTTGGATGTAACGTTTTAAAGCTGCAACACTGTCACCTACATCTTTTTTTTTTTATTATTTTTTTATACAATTCAAAACCTTTTGATTGTTTTAGTATTATTTCGCTGAAGAAATCCATTTTAAAACTGTGCAATGATTGGATCAGGTTGTACTGAGTTAGATCCGGCCATTTAAGTTTGCTTTCTTTGACTACCTGGAATTGCATGACGCAATGAATTGAGGATATTAACAGATTCTTTCTAAGAGGATTTGGGCTACAAGTGTATGAACTCGGTTGATACAGTTGATACTCTTTGATTTCTTAGTATATTCTCTCTAATGTGGTTGGAGAGATACGGAAATGAATTTATCATATGAACCACTTCTACTTTTATCACCCATGTTCTACGTTAAGGTCGGGCAGGCTGCTTTGTAACAATATAAGATTAGTTCTTTTATTACAGATACCTGGGGTCCCTGTTATATTTGGTCTGCGAAACTCCTTGTTCCTTGAGCAACCATCAGCATTTCAACGGCAGTATGCTAGATCAGTGGAGGAGAAACGCTTGCACGTGACTGAATGGGAATATAAGATGCTACAGAACAAAAAGAAGACTGAATACACTGGGCAAATAGAAACAGACTCCCCTGAAGCACATGAAGGTTCATTAGATGACATTGTGATGCCAAAAGCTGTGGCTGAGACCAAAGCACGGAGGAGGATGGTCGGTTTGATGGACAAACCTCAGTTTAAGAGAAAGAAAGCAAAGGTTATGATTTACACTGTGCCTTTCTTTCGGCGATCTAATGGATGAATGCTGTCATCTTGCTTGCTATTGAATCGTATGCATTTCACATCAACTATTATTTCCTATCATGTCGTGTGTATTAGACTGAGATCATATTCAGTCTATCATTAAACTGATGATACCTTTAAAGTTACTTTGGAAAGTTTTTGTTTTTAATTTTCATTCCAGCTCTTGGTACAATAGGATCCAGTTTGCCAAGTTATGAAATTACATTGATAGCCTTTACTCATATTCTCCTGTTGTTTGCACCTAGTTATGAAATTACATTGATAGTCTCCTGTTTGTCTCTTGCTTTCAGCTCTGACGTATTAGCATTGCATACTGAGTTTGTCAGATATTCTTAAATGAATCTCATGTTAATTTTAACATTAACGAAGTGGCTAGTGTCATGACTGGAGGGAACAAACATTACTAACTTCTGTATTGCAAACCAATGCCTTCAAAGATGGATGAGTTGTACCATTCTGATCTGAAGGTTAATAATTTGAAGGTTATTTCCAAACAATCTGCCCCCCACCCCTCGCCGGGGGAAAAAAAAATCTGAAACAAAGGAAATTGCAAATATCAGAAAAAGATCTTCTTGGGACTGTGCTGGGAGTTGGTGGTCAAACTTAGAGCTCTTTAATGGAAGCTTGCTCTAATGAATTGGAAACAGATCTCGGTTTTGCCAGCCATTTTGTTGGCTGGTGAAACCGAGATGTACCTGGCGAAATGTTGAAATTTGGGCGAGATTGTGCATTTTTGGCAGAAAATTTAAACCTGCCATTTCTGTGGTCAAATGGCCATATTTTGGGCCGGAACTTCATAGAAACCTTATTTAAGCCGTTGTAAACATAGATGAACATATTTTGGGCCGGAACTTCATAGAAACCTTATTTAAGCCATTGTAAACATAGATGAACCTTTAGATTGCATGCGAAATGACACAAAATGGTAGTTTGTCTTTGGACCATAGGTTGGCAATGTACACCTAACCCTGTTGTATACGGAAGTAGCTTATTTAATATAGCCTATTATGCACATATTTAGTCCTAGACATGGTTCGAGGTGGTATCTCGGTTTCGAGAGTTACCGAGACGAGATGGGACCTCGAATTGAAAAAGTTCATGGTTTCGGTAGAACCCTGGTTGGGTTCGACTGACACCATGGTTTTGGTTCAAAAATGAATTAAAACACATTATAAAAGGCTTCTGTCTCGTCGAAACCAGTAACGAAAGAGGAAAAAAAAAGAAGAAGAAAGAAACAGTAACAAAGTAGAAGAAAAAAACAAGCAGAGGAAGATGATGGCAAAGGCAGAAGAAGACAGAGGAAGGAGGAGAAGAAAATGTTCCGGTGAGAGGTAGAAAAGCAGAGAAAGAGGAGAAGAAAAGAAAAGAAAAAAAATTACAGTGAGAACTGAGAAAAAGAAAGCAAGAAAAGAAGGCAGAGGAAATAGAAGAAGAAAAAGTGAATTCAGAAACGATTAGGGTTTTAAGGACAAGGGAGAGAAGAGAACTTGCGGCCTCTTCCGAGCATTGTTGGAAATAGCGGCACCAGGGTAGGGATTCTGTAGCAGAAAACTTCTTCGTTAGGGCTTGGAATCGACTTCGGAACCACAGGAGTTGCCGTCTTTACTGGAGTACTCATCTTCTTCTTCCTCTGCCTTCTTTACCCTTTTATAAGATATTATCCCATGCATCTCATTTGTATTTGTAGAACAACCCAATCCCTTTACCTTTTTATAAGTTATGATCCCATGCATCTCACTTATAATGTATTTGTACAACAACCCAAAAGAGTAAAAAACATTATATTATAATAATTGCATATACCAGGTTTTGGCAGGTTTCAACCGAAACTCGAGTCAACTCGGTTTCGAGGCTGGTTGAAACTGGCCTCGAAACCAGCACCTTGAACCTTGGTCCTAGAATAGACATGGTTTAGTACTAGAAGGCACAAAATGCAATTAGATTGGTGGTCAAAACCTTTAAGCATTAATTCAGCGGCAAAATGAAGGATTTTGACATTTTTTTTTGGGAGATTTCTTGCATTTATGGAGTTCTTGGGCGAAGGGAACGAAATGAGGCAAATTTTGGCGGAACGTGCAAAATTTTGGTCGAAATATTGTAAGCTTCTTAAGTGTCTACTGTGCCAGTAAGTTGTGAAACCTAGATATGTAGAATGAAAATAGACTGCAGCTCATGAAAGACCCAGCATGTAAGCATAAAATTTGCCAGACAGCACACAAAGCAACCCATGAGGATCAAGTTGCAGCCAGATAATAAAGCATAGTAGCCTTTTCAACCACTGGAAAAACCTAGAATCCAAAATAATAAGGCCAGGGTGCAACTGTCAACAATCAAAAGAACTTAATTTTGCGCACTCTCAAACCAAAAAAAGAAAGCTTCTTTGAAACACTGGAGCCCCTAAGGTCAGAAACAAAAATGGTAACTCACACACCTGTGGATCAAGATTCACCCTCCCTCTCATTTCTGACTATATATATGAAACGTCCACCATAATAATTTGACAAATTCCCTAGTTCTGCCCTTTTATGTCCCTTTCTGTCGTCATCCCTGATCTTCTCTCCAGAGATGTGCCTTGCTTTATACCCCTTCTCTTTAGTGCTCAGTATACACCTTCCTAGCATACGCCTTGGAAAAACAAAATGTACGTATGAATCTTGAAACCCTTTCCTGACCGCCACTTCAATAGGCAAGGCAGCAGGGGAACACGTGCTTCATCAACTACTATGGACTCCTGTTTGACCCCCTTATGTTTAGATCAAGAGTTTCTGCGTTATATATCATACAGGAAAGCTACCTACCTGAGGGGAATTGCAAGAACCATTGGCCAGAATGGTTGCACTGCTAAAACAGGAGCCAAAGACAATCAATCCCCACCACCTTGGCTTGGTGATAGCACGAAAGGCTGATCCACAGCATGAGCATCCCTTCAAGCACCCAGCGAGTCTCTAACTTTCTACGGCATGAGCGATGCTACCATGTTCCCCATCTCTTTATATTATTTGACAAACCTTAAGAGAGTCTTCACTAGTTTTCACTGAGCCACCTCTGGTAGCATCAGTGGCTGCAGTTAAAGGATTATGAAGACCAGCCAGAGCTGGAACCCAGTCCTCCATAGAGGGCCTACTGTGCAACTGACTCTTCTTGGTTAACTTCATAGTTCATAGTATCATTCAAATCAGCTCAGATATTATAGATATGTTAAAAGTTGCAAGTTGCAACTGGATTGTGATGCATCCAGATTAGAAGAATAGATTGTTTTCCCTTAAAACAGATCCAAAAACATGCAGGAAACTCATGCTCATTACAAACCAAAAATTATTTTCCTTTAAACGGATCCAAAAACGTGCAGGAAACTCACATTCATTACCAACCATAATATTACCCGGGCTTGAACTTTGTAATAGCAGCCAAATTTGTTGGTAGGAGTAATAATGCCATAGAATAGCAAATCACCCACGATTGAGCAGCTAAGTCAGAAAGTCAGAAACCCTGGAAGTGGCTTGTAGAAGCATTCTTGGCCTGGGTGGTGCCATACTAGACTTGCAAAGTTTGACTCAAACCATACCCAACTCATAACTTGGCTCAAAAAAAAAAAAAAAAAAAAAAAAAAGGAAAGAAAGAAAGCAACTCAAATTCCTTAGGTTGACTTAATGCATCTGCCTGAGCTTGATTACACGTTTCATTGTGGCTTCAATTCATTAAATAAAAAAACAAAGGCACACTAAATCTGCAAGACTTAAACCTCATGTTCTTCCCTTTCATGTTAGTTCAAGTTCTACCACTATATACGCGAATCTTTTTTTGAGGATGAATATAGACTATATGAGTTCTCTAGCTGCTTAAAGACTCATGAAGGCTTGTTGATTTGCATCGCCAAGACTAATGTACTCTAAATACTAACTTCTCCAAATAACCAGCCCCCTGCTACTTTTTGTAATTTCTAAGCTGACTAAACCCAACCATCCAAGTGAAAAACCAATGCCAATTATGCTAAATGAAATACCCAAAACTCTTAAACTGGATAACATTGAATACGTCTAATTAAGCAGACGTCATATTTGGCAATTACCAAAAGTACCCTCAGGTCAAAATCCCCAGACTACCGTTGAGTCTTTAAAACCTCAATGCCCTCTCTGAATTCTTCTTCAGCTAATTTAAGATCCACTGTGCAAGTAAAGGGGCTACAGGTCCTTCGAACTTTTACTGTTATGCTTTTAATGGAGATGTGTTAGTGGGACTCTCTAGTGGGACTCTCTATCTCTCTTTTTCCTTTTCTTTTCTCCTTTCTTTTTGCGGTAGACTGGTACTCAATGATCAATTAGTTCATCCTTCAGAAAATATGAACTTAATGCCCTTGCATCAGCTTCTGTGCTGTTAGACCTCAGAAGAGGTAGTTTCTCATTGCTGCATAACCAATGGGCTTTTTGTAATGACATAAATTTGGTGTCATTTTGGATTTTTTGATATATCATCATTGGGTCAGTATAAATGTGTAACAAAATAGAAAGAAAGAAAGGAGAGAAGGACGGAGAGCACCAAGAAAGGGAGAAGAGGATTCATGTGTATTCTTCTCTTCCCCACTGCCACCTATTTACTAATGATGAAAAGAAGTAGTTACAATCATAGCTCTAGAAAGTAATTATAATGAAACTCTAATAAATGACAATAGGACACCTCATGATAAGACTAAACACAATAGGACTATTGACACCACATAGTGGATATTGACTTTGCTATCTCAAACAACCCCCCTCAATCTGGAACATGTTCCAGCTTGGAATATATAGATAAACTTAACACTCCCCCTCAAGCTGGAGTTCCAATTTGAAACAAGAAGAATAGATATGAACTGCAACATGGTCTTCAATATGTAGCTGTTGGAGACGCCAGGGAGCATAGAGTAAACTTTTGGTAGCAATACCAAATTACAAACATTAATCAGCATAGGTTCTTCCCAAGTAAGATAGGTAGCAGTAGTAACAACAGCGCATATGTCACTATGAACCAAGTCGTAGTAGCTGTAGATAGTATCACAATATAGGCCACTGCGAACCAAGTAGCAGTTTCAGGTTGTTAGAGATCCTATAATTCAGCATCATGTGTAAGGTTGCATCTTGTGCAACTGGTAGTAGTAGTAGTAGGCTCTTCCACGAGCAAAGAGGTAGTAGGCTCCAACATGAGCAAAGAGGTAGCAGATTCAAACATGAGCAAGAGGTAGTAGGCTCAACATGAGCAAAAAATTAGTAGGCGCTAGAGCAAAGAATTATAGCTCTTCCACGAGCAAAAGGGTAGTGAGAGGCACCTGACGAGAAAAAAAAGGTAGTAAAAGGCAGCATCACGTGCAATAGGTAGTAGGTTGCATCACGTGTAACAAGTAGGCTCTAACGTGAGTGAATGAGCAACCAGGTAGTATGCTCCAACACGAGCAATCAGGTAGTAGTAGGTAATAGGCTCGAACACAAGCAAATAATAATCCCAAGCACATAAGCTCCATCTCTCCCCTCGTGTGGAGCATTCCACGTGGACAGTAATGCGTAGGATGAACAGGTTAGCAGCAGACAACAACAAGAAGAAACAACATCACAAAGGATGAACAGCAGAATTATTTAGGACATCGTGGAGAGGCAAACGAACCTTATGAAGGGGAACAAATGGACCTTAGTGGCAATCTGGTACTTAACCACAACGTTCAAGGGGCCATGGATAGGTAACAATTGATGTGGACCCGGGTCGAGAGAAGCTGATTTGTGTTGCTTTGGCCCCCACTCAAGTAAGAGAATATTCAAATAGCATTAATAGTAACAAATCAGTAAATTACTCAAGACTATGAGGAGTGGCAATTATGTAAATAATGGGCACTGTCAAATATCCCTTCTGAGTCAAGCAACAGAACCTTAGGACCAAAAGGATGAAACTGCAAGCAAAAGATAAGGGTATTTTAGGAAATAATTGGAGGAAGAAGGGAGTGAAACAGAACTAATGTTTTCAAACAGGGACATTTTCTGTAATTACTTATACAATGTCATCATTAACCTCAAATCAATAAGAGGAAATCCCAGCTGTGAAACCAGGTTGCACAAGAGGCAGAGAATTCACACGGTAGGCCTCGGTTTGACTTGGAACTGCAGATGGAGAACTGTAACAGCCAACTCTCTTGATTGCACTTACCAACAGAACACAAAACCAAGTAATAGGTTGCCTCAGTCTCCTGCAATACGATTCTGGAGGTTTAGTATGCCCAAATCTGAAATTGGATCGAATGTACTGACTCAGACAGGTTTTCTCTTTGGGCTGACTTTGCAGATTGGGTTGTCCACAAGTAAGATTTCAGACCTCCAAAGTTGAGGCCAAAAGCAAGGGGTTTGAGAGAGATCAAACTCTCTTGTTATGGTTTTCACGATTGCTGAAACAGACATTGTAACAGAGCTTACATTTGGGATGGATGAGACTGAGACTGATCTCAGTGATTGATGTTACCAACAGAACTGGTTAGAGGATAATAGTCGAATAAAATAAGATGAAGCAGCAGCAGCAGCAGCAGCAGAGGTTTAGGACCTAGGAAACTTGCAGGAAGACCAGAATAGAAGCAGCAATTCTCATGATAGCACATAAACTCAATAGTAGATGCAGCAGTAGTGGCTGCACTCCATAACCAGAAACTTAGATGACTTTCAAAACAGCAGAATAGTTTATCGCTCTGATACTATGTAACAAAATAGAAAGAAAGAGAGAAGGAGAGGAGAAGGACAGAGTATTCTTCTCTTCCCCACTGCCTTAATGATGAAAGCAAGTATTATAATCTAGTAGAACTCTATAAAGTAATTATAATGAAACTCTAATAACTCTAATGAAAATAGGACACCTCATGATAAGACTAAACACAATAGGGCTCTATCGACACCAGATAGTGGATATTGACTTTGCTATCTCAACAAAATGTAACCGAGGTGACATGCATCCCGGCCTTGTGTCCAACAGAGGTTTTATTTTTTTTTTGGGGGGGGGGGTGATAATTTTGGTATTTATGGGGATGAGATATTAAGATATAACAGCATAAACGTCCAGTGACAGTGTGTACTTGTACCCAAGTCGGTTACAACTTACAAGTAGACAAAACCATCTTCATTTGTTTGGTTGCATGTTCAATTTCCTCGGTCTCTTGGCCTTTTCTTTATTCATAAATGACCTTATGGAAGGGAGGAAGGAGAAAGCCAGAAAGGCGGTGGGGTTGGAATTTCATGTACCCTTAAGGAAGGTTTGGTGATTATGTTATAGCAAATTAGCCATGATAATAGCATTGAAAGGGCATTAATTAAAGAATTGATTATGTAGGAACTTAAAATTTGTTCCATCAAGTTCCTTTAAGCATTTTAAGTACTTATTATATTCAAATTTGAATCTTTGAAGTTGTCTCCCATTTCTGTCAGTTAAGTCAATTGTACAACTCCTGTTAATGTTGTCTAGTTGGATGAGATTTGCAGGCTCCAAACCCACTTTCGTGCAAGAAGAAACAGAATCTTGGTGATCGATCACGTGCTCCAACTCAGGTCATTCTTTCTTTTAAATTTCTTATTTTCTTTTTTGGCTGTTGGGTTCCTGGTTTTCATCTCTGAAGGCCAATAATGTGTGCTTTATTACCATGTTGTGTTACCTAATGGCTCGAGGTTGTTGGATGGGAGGATATGATTGTATACCCCTGCAATAAAAAATAGTTTGGGTTGTGAAGTGGCTTGGTAACTTAATGAAGTAGTTCTGGCTAAATGACATCTGTATCCAAAGTTCAAAACAACAGTGTGAGCTGTCTAAGTGAATATCTAGTTAATTATTGTGGTGGCAGCAGAACGTACATATCCACCAAATTTCTCATCAATTAAAATTAAGATTTTCTTTTCAAAAAAAATATAATTGCTTTCAAACCTAAGCCAATCTTATCATTCTTCCTTTACTAGTTAGTCTTTCTGCGACATAGTAACTTCAGAAATTCAGAAATAGATACCTCACCAATATTTATCAAGTATTCATTAGAGGGGGAGTGGGGTGGTGGAATATTCAGAGGTCTGGTATCCCAGATTGCTGGATAAACATTTTAGGCTTCCTCTTGGGACCTTTCTTCCTTACATACTGCACATTTACTCTGTGCCTTGGCAAAAACTTGATTGATACTAAGCCATCAAATCGTAGTGTTTTGAATCTGTTTCCTGACTAATTACTGCATAAATTGAAAAAGCATATGAGAAGAATCTGTCAAAAAAAGAAAAAAGGGGGATGTCAATCAGGAACAAGAATGTACTTTTATTTACTCCTAACTATATATAGATATTGATCTTATTTTCTCAATGCTATCAATAAGTGTCGTCTTGAAACTTATTTCTGCATCCAGTTAATGATTTTTGCAGTAAAATTCGAAATAATGTGGGAAAGGAGAAATCATGTCATGAATATGTGAGATCTTTTCCCCCAGTACGTGCCTTTGGTACTGAGGCATTTTGAAACATACATGACAACAAAGAACATGGTTATACCAAGACATTCGAAACACAGTGTCTTTTCAAATTAATGACGCAGGAAAATATATAGTAACGTGTCTTGATTGGTACTCTTACAAGTGATGGTCCTGCCTTATATCTGTTGTTTGTGGCAAAAGTTTGTATTTTTGCTCTGCAACTTGGAATTGCTGTTGAGAAATGTCTCACTATTCTGGAAACTTGGTTTCAGGTTAGCAAGGATGGTGAGAATGCCAATGGGAAGAGGAAAAGGAAAAGGAAAAGGTCACACAAGGGTCATGCAGAAGCTGATACTTGAAATAATACCATGGAAATTTGACCATCTGCTGGACAGTGTAACTCATAGTTCTGTGAAATGGTTGAGCCTATCAACTTCAGCTCTTCACAAAAATGCAACCGAATTGGAGAGGTGGAATAGCTTGCCAAGTTTAAATTGTCAATATTTGCATCTTGGGAATCCATATTTATAAGAATTACTTGTGGGTTTTATACTTATATGTTGAACGAAAGCTTAGATCTTCATCATCATAGGCAAATTTCACATTTGTTTTATATTCTAGTTCTCACTCATAGTTTATGGAAGTGTGTTTCATATGCATGCATTCCTATTGGTTATGTTAAAGAAAAGGTGAATATTAAAAAATAAAAATTAATTGGTAAATTCAAAAGTGACCAATCAACAAGCTTTCTCTTTATTCATGAAGTAAGAATCCATGGAAGATAATGAGCTATGGATGTTTGACTCTCACATTAATTGTAGAGATACTCATTGTGGTTGGAATCTAAAAACCATTAGTTAAAAATAATATTTTTTTGGTGGAAAACATTATATATATTTAATAATAAAAAAATAACAAAGAATCCATAACATCAATCAATCATAGGGAAAACAATCAAACTGGAGAAAAGGAACCCACAATTCTAGACTCATAAGAGGATTCAAATCCTCTCCTCCTAGGGGTTCGGGAAGAGGGTGATTTCCATCAGTCGATGCCTGACACTGAGTATTGGTTGGATTTGAATTCTCCATCCGAGCTAATGCATAAAATAACACCTCCTGTCGGCTCACCTTATTGGTTTGGATGGATGATTCGGATCCAACCGACATCTTTGTGTCAGGCATCGATTGGTGGTAGTCGCCCCACCTCCCGAATTTCTGGGAGGAGAGGATTTGGATCCCTCATATGAAGCCAAATGATGTTTAACACTAATGAAATAGCCCAGAAATGAAACCACAGAAGAACAAGGTGGCAAATCCCAAAAATCTAAAACCAAGTAATAAAAGAAAATAATATGGGAGTTGAAAATCTTAAAATCCAAATTCATGATAAAGGAATTTTATTAGATATCAGTTCATTTTGGTCTTATTATGTTTGTTTCTCATGAGTTGTTAACTCGTGGTGTAATAACATTTACTCTAGAAAAAAAAAAACATTTACTCTAGAAACCTTAGAAAAAAAAAATATATAATTTTTTTGGTTATATCCACCGCTAATTTTGTAATATGTTGTAAGAACATCATTAAATGTTGTGACAATTGCAGTAAGTTGTGTCAATGTATTATCCATAATAACTGACATGCCTATTGAAAACTTTAAGATCATTAAAAAAAGTATTTTGAAATTTCAGCCACACTCCTGTAGTATAATTTAATATCACATATTCATATTTTTTCACGTTAATATCATTAACACCTTTTACTTTGAAAACATCGTTCATTCAGACTCGTTAGGTGATGGTTGTTAATCGATGACATATCACTATCTTAAATTCGTTAATGGCGAAAATACCTCCATGGAAAAAAAGAAAAAAGATAAAGAGAAATAATTTATTCTTCTTCTCCTCAGGAGTAGCAGCCGTTCTGTTTACTTTTTAAAATCTCCATTTTAGTTCTGAATCCTCTCCATTCGTTGGCGCAATTGTCACCTTCTGAAAATCGAATCCTTCTTCAAGTTCAACAACTCCTAGAGTTCCCACCTTCCCACCTTCCCTTGAGGGATGGACAAACTAGACCAAATTCTGCCACCTCCCTCTTTCCCAATCTGTCCAAATCGTGCTCTGGTAACCACATAACCCAATTAACTATCATAGGCAACAAAAGCTCCCCTTTTCACTCCCCAAAAAACCTACTCGGGCAACTTTTTTGTTTCTCAACAATCTTTGTCTAAAGCATTCTCCATTGATATCTTCTTCACTGTGCTTACCAAGCTTTCCAGATTGAAGTTGCAGTCACTAGTGTCACTGGGGTTGTGGGGTTCTCTACCTTACATGATCACTCGTTTCCAATCACTTGAGGTACTCAATAGAGTTCAAATTTCTTGTATGGAGAGATCTCTCCAGGGATTTCTTCCTTCAGATATCTCATCAGTATTGTATTGTCTGATAATTGGTTAAATGGAACGGTTCCACAACTCTCCAGCATAGCAACTCTAGAAGTAGACCTGAGTGACAATCTTCTCTGACACGCTTGTTTGATAATACTCCAGCTTCTGGATTCCATTTTGAAGTAGAAGTGCGTTTGGTAAGTCCAGTTGAATTCGAGCTCCCACGGAGTGAATCGGATTCAAATTAGCTTCAGAATCCAAATCTTTGGAGACTGCCACCACCACCTCCATTGCCGCCACCGCCGCAGCCGCCGCCACCCACCACCACCATCATAACCACCACCACCGCCACAACTGCCACCACTTCCGCTACCATTGTAAGACCCGCATGCCACAAATCCAATCTAACCTTACGTTCTCTTGTCGTGACAGGTCTTCCTATCATAGTCGGCTCAAACGAACCAACCGTATGAAGAAACCACAAAGTTAGATAAACAAACCAGTCAAAACAGTCAAACCAGTAAATTTAGTTTGTGAGGTCGACTCTGTGGTCGACCAGTGAGTAGATAGGTCAATGTGTGGTCGGCTGTTTTGGATTTGTGTGGTCGACGGATTATGCAACCGTAGAGTCGACCGGTCAAGTTCAGAATCGACTCTGTGTTTAGGAAAATTTTCTAATTTGAGGAGGTCTCTTTCTTAATTGAGAGAGAAATTTATATGGAGGTTTTCCCTCTATATAGAGGACATCCCTCTATTCTATTTTACTCTTTTGCTTATTCCCAAACCCTAGAACTAAGAGAGAAAGAGAGAAGAGAAGAATGAGACTTGGAGAGAAAGAAAGCTTAAAGGAAGGAGAAAGAGAATTGTAGGCAAAGGGGTTGCCGTTGGAACTTCAACCTATCGCAGTGAGGATCAACTGTTAAGTACTTTGACTCTGAAAAAGGCTAGGTTACAATAGAATTATGGATTTAGGATTTTTGTTGTAAGTAAATCAGATCTAAACTATGCTTTTAATCCTAACATGTTCATTATAAATTTATAGTGAGGACTACAATGATTAGGGTTATAATGAATGAATTAAATAATGGATAATGACCGTAGAATGAACGTAGGATGGATCCCATTGTCAAACTAAAGGATCGGATCGAAGCCCAAGCCTGAATCATGACCTGAAGGTTGTGTGGTCGCATCACTGGTCGATCATAGTGCTATCAATGGGTCGACCATAAAATCTCGGGAAGTGACCAGGGTTTGTGCGGTCGCTTGTGTGGTCGACAATATATGCGACCACAGAGTCAACCACACAATGTGTGGTCCACCAGAGTCTACCACACAATGTGTGGTCGATATATACTGAGACCACTGAGTCGACCACAGAGTTGACCAGTCAATGATAGGAAGCATATTTTGGAGACCAAACAAGATGAACAAACATCAATCATAGGTAAGGGAATAAGACCTAAACTAATTGGATAATAACAAACCATTTTCCTTTTGTTTTTTTTTCCTGTTAACTGATGTGCTGCCATGCTTGTATGAATGTTTTTGCATCTCACATGTCATCCAATATATGTTTATATCTGCTCATGCATATTTTCTTCTGTTTATTTATGATATGATGGTGATGTTAGGAATATGCATGTGCTTGTGTGTGTATGATTGGTGTATTGGATGTGAGTGGAGTATCAGGGGAAGGACGTGGTACTGTGGCCTTTGGCTTGGCCACCAGACTTCAGCCCTATCTCTATCTTGTCCTACGAATTGACATCGTCATATAGCTGTTATCTTAGAGGAACTAGTATGTCGTAGGGTATCAGGGGGAGGACGCGGTACTGTGGTCTTCGGCTTGGCCGCTAGACTCTAGCTCTATCTCTATGGGCATATTGAGGGATGTTGAGGTAAGGCTTTGGATACATCTGGATGACATTTAGAATTAGTTAGTTACGAATCTAGTTTGCAAGCCCTCGCCAGTAGGGGTATACGTACTGGTATGGGTAGGGTATTAGGAGAAGTATTGACAGTGTGTGATCTGGATACTTTAGCTCTATCTATATTTCATGGTGGGTGCATGTGGGATGACAATGGTGTGTGATCTATTGGGCGTATTCACACACTCGTGTATAGAGGTGCGGCAGTCGCCTATCCTTTCTATAGCATAGTTGCAAACTTATATTAAACCAAAGATATGAATTGAATGCATGCATAATTGCGTATTATTTTGTTCACTCACTGAGCTCATGTAGGAGAGCTGACCATCGCGTACACTATTCTCTTAGTTTCTAATGTTGCAGGTGTTACTATCGAAGATTTTACCAGTGCGCCTACGTATGGACATGTGGCGGCTATGGAAATGCAAGTTGTAGAGAACGCGCATGATCCTTTATACGAGTGCTTCCAATGTGTCTTTAATTAGTTTATTATATTTTAAGGTTGAGAACATGTAATAGATTATTACCTTATGTTTTGAGTTTATTTGGAGATAACTGGTTTAAATATTATTTATCATGTTAGACCTCAGTTCATTATTAATAAAGACTTCTACTATTTATTTATTATCTCTTATTACAATTGTGGAATGTGTTTGGTTTGATTTCGTTGGCACGGTCTTTATGAAATCTTGGTTTGAACCATTGGTTTTTATGGCGGTTCATTACACTACTGGTTAGTCCAGAATTGGAGTGTGACAATCACCGCCACCACCACCCACCACCCACCACCCACCACTACCAACACCACCACCAAAACCACCACCACTGCCACCACCCACCATCGACCACTACAATGACCACCACTATCCACCAACCATGACCACCACCCACCATCACCACCACTTTTTTATACTTCGATTGGTAGGATAGTATTTATCAAACATATATTTCTGTTCCAAAGATAGTCTGGAATCCATTCCAAAATGCATTATCAAACATGTTTTTACTCCCAAATAATCCTGGATTAGCCTGAAGTAGAATCCAAATTCTGCATCGAGATCCGAAATCCAGAGCAGAAGTTTTATCAAACAAGGCCTCAGAGTCAAAACTTTCAATCAGTTGCAGAGATGCCGGTAATGAATCATATATGTGATTCTTTTTTGGGTTCTTTTTAGTATTTCCAAATTCTAAACCTTACTTCTTGGATCTCAAAAACAGGGCTTTACTGGTATAGAGTCGGAAACGTGCTTCGAGTGGTTGTATTCAAGAACAAGGAGCTCCAATTCAATTTCGTGTGCTGCAAGAACGTCGTTATGAGCATCAATTCTGACAACACTGACGAGGTGGAATTACATAATTTAGTTAAGATTGCTGTCAACCATCTGGTGCCACTCGATTCCGTCGTCGGGATTACCGTATGAGACTGATCCCACTTTTTCTACCGATTTTTTCTCTTTTCCTGATTTCTTCTCTCGTCTTTCTCCTCCTCTTCACTCTTTTTCCCATTTTTCTTTCCTCTTTTATGACAACCGCATGTTTGCAAATTCTCCTCCTCCTCTTCTCACCCTTTCTGTCTCCCATTTTTTCTGTGACCATGGTGACCGCATTGTTGGCCCATCGTGATAAGAGATTTCTCAATTTCCAGTCCAATTTCAGTGGCCACACTAAGTCAATCGCACCATACCTAGATCAGAAGTGCGTGAGAAATGAGAAGTATATCCTTTTTAGTTCATGAAGAAGAAATTTAAAATAAAAATTAAAGTGAATGGTGTTAGGGGTAAAAATGTCTTTTTAACTATTATGTGAGTTTAGAAAATGTTTGGGTGTTTTCAGGGGGTGTTAATGATATTATCGCGGACAATAATGGGCGTGTGAGATTAAGCCATACTCCAGTAGGTGTGGCTGAAATTTTCCCTATTATAAATATACTTAAAAAGTATATTTTAAAGTATATTTGACTTCAAATGAGATTAATATCAATAATGAAAGTTTATTTTAACTGTCGGTTAGTGAATTTATCGATCAATGCAAGAATCCAAATCAAATGTTATCACTTAAATGATTACAATTACTTTTGGCACAAAATTCTTGCATCATAATTATACACTTATTGTCTAAGATAAAATAAACAAAATGAGGTTAAATAAAAAGTTACCCTAGTTCAATTTGTTCCAAATAAACTATAATGAGTTAAGTCATTTTCAATAAAGAAAATTGTGAATAAAACATTTAATTCAAACAAGTAGTTTGGTAATATGAGTCTCCAAATGTAGATGTTTTAAGTCTTCTTACTTGACTAACATAGTTAATTAATAGGGTAAAATACATTAACCTCCTCTGTACTTTGGCTAAAAGACACAAACCTCCTTTCAATTTTGAAATTGACAACACTTAACTACAGTCTGTTAATCAAAGGACGGTAATTGCTAATGTTACACAGGCAAATTAATTGTAATGACCATATTACCCTTGTAGGTAATGAAATTACAAATTTACCCTTAAACTATTCCCCGCAATGAAATTACAAGCTTTGATGGAAAATGAAGTCTTTGTCTCAGAGAGATTCGAAAGAATGCGGCAAAGCTTTGGTGGAAAAGGAAGTCTCCGTCGCAAAGACATCCGATGAATGCGGAGATTCTTGCAGCAAATTGATCTAATGGTTCTTCAGAAGGGACGTTATCGGAGGATAACGAGAAGCAGCGTCGTTCGCCTAGCGTCATTGTCCAGCTCATGGGGCTTGAAGCTCTCCCTGATTTGGCTGGTGAAGCTCCTAACAAAGCTGAGTTACGGAGGTCTGCATTAGAGTCTAGGGTCTCCAGAGATCTACTTCATTATCGATTCATCGATGGAAACAATTTCTAGCAGAAGCAAACTCGCCTGCCAAATTCTAGAAGCAACGGTTCAAGCAACGCCAAAAGAGAGAATGCAGCTACAAAAGGTAATAAATGGAAAGTCCGGACATCGGATTCCATTGAATTATGTGTCAAGAAACCGAAAGCTGAGCCACCAAAACATTAGAGTGGAGAGTGGAGACTTGCCTGCTTCACATGGAAGTTGCAGTAGCAACGTAAAAGCTTTTTTTTTTATTCACAAGAATTTTTTAGGGAGCGAAAGCAGGGGCTTACTTTATTGAGAAATCGAGAAGTTGTTGAATATGAGGGGAATAGATGAACCAGAGAAGGATTTGGAGATGTTGAAGCAGATCCTCGAAGCTCTGCAACTCAAAGGGCTTTTGCACTCTAAAAAATCGATGGAACATGTACGACCCATATGTGCAAATTTCAGGGATGAAATTTCTTTGAAGGGTTGGAGAGTTGTAAGACCTGCACTCCGCGAACCAGATTTAACTCAGGTTTTGGTGTCGTGATAGGTCTTCTAATCGTAACTGGGTCAGAAGAGATAATCGGATGATGAACCATAAGTCCAGGTACGAAAATGGATGAAACAAACATAATTCCAAGTTGTCCAGTCTGACTGGTTGTGACATACTGTTCTCATGAACTGTCCGATAGGTCAGCCTGTTTGGTTCAGAAACAGACTCTAGTCGGTCCCACCTTCCAAATCTTATTAGTAGGCGCCTTCTATACGTGGGAAACTCTCCAAAAAGGCTAACCTCCTCTATATATTGATCCTTACTCCTATTTAGACCTCTTGTTGACTTTCATAAACCTTAGACTCTGAAAGAGAGATCTGAAGAGAAGCAATAGGGACGAGGAAACTCTGCAAGGGAGGAGTTTTGTTGGGAGAAGAGCACCATCATTCAGAGGCCAACGGTAAGTGCTCCATCTCCGTAGGAAGGTTAGGAAGGTGTTGGTTTAGGATCAATACCATGAACGGTTAGGTATTGATTCAAAACCCCAATTCCGTGTGAAAACCCTAGATTTGTACATGGGCATTGTTGAATCAAGGTTATAAGGATATAAGATAATAAACAATTAAAGTATAATGATCATAATGCATACTTTGACCATAGAATGGTCAGGAGGAATCCAAGAAACCAAGTCGAAGATCGATGAAGAGAAGGTCAGACAAGGACACACGGACTTTGTCCGGGTGGAGTGTTTGGTGGCACATAGAGTGTGACCGGACAAGCCTCCAGACCTATTCGAGAAGGCTTGGAGAGTTGTTCAGTCTGACATACCGGTATGACAGCCTGGCACCGTAATGTGCGACCGAACAGTGTGTTTTGGACTGTTTTCCAGTCCAAACTTGGGTTCGACCAACTTAGATCTTACAAACCTAGTTATAATAAACTCCTATTGTTATTTAGAACTTGTGGATAGCGAGGTTGGGTTCTGTGATTCAAAAAAGATTTGCTTTCACACGTCAAATAGGGGACAAGACCCAACAAACCTAAATAATTAACATAGTAAACCACTATGCTTGTTATTATCTTGGGATGATTGTGCATATAACATGTCATCTTTATTTCACTGGTATTACTTGTTCATGCATACTATTATTGATAGGATGTAATGTTAGGCACGTGTATGTTTTCATTGGTGTGTGGAATGTGAAAGGGTTGGAACCTTGGACCATTCCGGGCACTGACACCTTTCGTATTGCCATCTACCTTAGTGTGTTTGGTATGAGTAGAGTATTAGGGGGAGCACGGGTGGTAGTGTAAATTGTGGCCTGACCGTCGTATTCTAGCTCTATCTCTATTTCGTAGGGAGCTATGCTGGGGTATGGCCTTGGATACATTGTGATGACATGTATGATTGGTTAGTAACGGAACCCAATTTGTAAGCCCTTGCCAATAGGGGTGTATGTATTGGTACAGGATAGAGTATCAGGGGAAGGATGGACGATAGTGGATTGTGCCTTGACAGTCAGATTCTAGCTCTATCTCTATTCTAGAGTGAGCGATGTGGGGCAACAATAGTAGTGTGGATTGTGGCCTGACTGTTGGGTGTGCTCACATTCTCGTGCATGGAGGTATGGTTGCAGCATATCTTTACCATACACATTGTAAGTTTTACCAGACCGAATGTTGAATGTTACATCATTCATTTGCTTGCTGCATTGTCTTGTTTCTTACTGAGCTAAGTTGTGAGTTCATCATTCGAATATATATTCATTTTAGATGTTGATACAAGATACACTGTTGAAAACTACGTTGAAGCTTCGGCTTATGGAGACGTTGTTGCTTTGGACGTACAGTCAGTGGAGAGCGAGCATGACTTTTCATGCGAGTGCCACTATTGCGTATTTCTTTAGGTTTTATTTTAAGCTTGGATTATAAGACGTTGTACTAAATTATTTAATTACGTTTCGGTTACATTGAGATAGTTTGGATAAACTATTATTTTATCATATAGATCTCAGTTCATTTAATTAAAGTCTTCTGTTGCTATTTTTATCTATATTTTGATTATGGTTACATGCGTGGTTTGTGTGTTGATACGGTCTATTTGAGATCCTGATGTGAACCGTTGGTTGGATAGATCTTCATTCACACTTCTGGTTCGGCCAAAATTGGGTGTGACAGAAAAAATCAGGGTGAAGAATCCCCAATAGTCGTCATGAGGCCTTCCCGCTCGCCAGTTTAATAGGTTGGAGGAATTGGAACAAAGTCTCCTTCGAGTTTCCAATCCAGAGCTGGAGATCGTCGGAATCTAAACCTAGATGGCGAGACATTGTCGCTGGTAACTTTGAGGCGCAACCGGTCTGAAAGCGATAGGAATATGCAGGGAGCAAGAAATTCATGGGACATAGAACCCCAATTGAAGATCAAAACCCCAATCAAGCCTATTAAAATTGTTAGTATTGAGTTGAGTGAAATCCAAATTCCAAAAACCGATGCTGTGCACAACTCAATTGTTCCTCTTCTTCGTTCTTCCAAAAATCTTGCGTTTCGTTCCCTCTTTCCTCTGCAAAATCGAATCCGGCGGAGCATCATCGGCAAAAATCACCGCTTGGACTGGTACACAAAGCTTTATTCTCATCTATTGGAATTTCATGCTAACCACCAAGTCACCAGATCTTAAAACTACTCTCTTTTTTGTATTCTGATTTAATTTTTTTTTTGGTAACAGTATTTGAAAAAAAAAAAAAAAAACTCTGCTGTTCCATTTTCCTTCTTGTTTCTTGTGCATCAGAGAAAAAGATGACGGAGTAGAGACATGGGACGAAAAGTTGCAGAAGACCTATCACCTTGTTTTTATATGGATTTAAAGAGGGTAAATAAGACATTTTACTCTATCATGTTAACACCGTTAGTTTATGGTAGTTGAGTGTCCATTAAAAACCGACGGGAGGTTTGTGTCTTTTGGACAAAGTACAAGGGTGATTTGTGTACTTTACCCTAATTAATATTTCAATTATCACATTAAATTATAGTGTTCTTTTTTTTGCTTTCAAAATGTGTTTTGTATATTCTCTAATCATTGTTGTACGTATATTATTCTGTATCCTAACATATCCAAATATATCCATAATATCCACAATACGATACAATACGTCTCTTAAAATTACCTAATCAAAACACATTCGACACGTGATACTTTAATCTTTGTACCCACCTCTTTTTTAAATCCACAAGTAATGGGTGCTAATTAATAGCTCCTTCTTGAATCTCACTAGTTGCGTTTTGCTAACACATGTCCTCAAGGATTGATGTGTACTTGCTTATTCATTTTGTTCTTTAGTTCACTAGTTTGTTTATGTGGTAACATAGATTGATTGTCAAGGGATTATTCATCAGCTTCAGGAATTCTTTTATTCTGGTGATGTCTTTATTCAATCTGTATTAGAGGATGTTACGTAATGGTCCTCTATTGGTGGGAATGTTAGTTTTAAATTTGTTTCAAGAGAGGCTAACTCAATTGTCCATTCCCTTGTCAGGAGGGTCTTAACCTGTTCAGAGAAGGTTATATGGCCTAATTCCACTCCTTGGATCATCGACTTGTGTAAGTTTGATTCCTCGACTTTTCCCTCGCATGAATAGAATCTTTTTCTACAAAAAAAAGAAAAAAATAAAAAATAAAAGAGAAACATAGCTTTTATTTTTATCTTTTCTTTACATTTTGTTTATCATTGTTTTAGATAAAACAGAATTGGTGTTTTGATGCCATTGTTGTTTGCCTTTAAACTTTGCTTGACTTTACTCTCCTATAGATAGTATTTTTTGTAGGAAAGGTATCAAATTTATCAAACAGGTTGGATGGCTGCTTGGATGTAATGTTTTAAAGCTGCGACATTGTTATGGAAAAAGATCGTCTTTAGTCCGTCCAGTCGTTTAGTCACGATTGAACGGACTGGAATCACAAGACATGTCCCCCAATATATTGGTAGGCATGTCCTTTGATTCCAGTCTGTCCATTCACAACAGACTGGAGACGATCTCAATCCCACATTGTTACCTACATCTTTTTTTACAATTTAAAACCTTTTGATCATCTTAGTATTATTTCGCTGAAGAAATCCATTTAAAAACTGTACAATGATTGGATCAGGTTGTACTGAGTTAGATCCAGCCATTTAATTTTGCTTTCTTTGACTACCTGGTCTTGCATGATGCAATGAATTGAGGATATTAATAGATTCTTCCTAAGATGACTTGGGTAAAGGTAACAATATAAGATTAATTCTTTTATTATAGATACCTGGTGTCCTTATATTTGGGGGGATCCATATCCTCTCCAATCCAACCTGTACAGATATTGGAGGAAGACCAGTGGCCGCTGGATGATCGCCACCTGGCACTCTTCCAATCTAAAGGCTAAAAACTATTTATCACTGTTCTGAGAAGCGTTACATATAGAGAGAGAGACATGGGCTCCAAATAGATTGAAAAAATCCATCTTTCCAAACCGCTGCTCAGCATTTTAGAACGATGAGCATGGTTTGCTTTGCAACTGAAAGAAACGAAGGTCTCTGCAGTGCAGCTGGAACAAGGGTTTCGCATGGGGGATTAAAACACAAAAGGGTTTCATTGAAGAGAGACGGAAGGTTGGAGAAGTTTTTGGGGAAGAAAAGGAAAAAGTTGCAGGAGCAACTCGAAAGAAAAAAAGAAGCAGTAACAGTAAAAGCAAAGAGGGAGAAGTAGATAGATATTAAGGGAACATGAAGATAGAAGAAGTTGCAAACCCCCCTCCCCCTCCCCCTCCCCTCCAACCCCCTCAAATGGCTTCCAATATCATGAAACTCTGAATACCAACAATTAAAATTACAAAATCCACTGCTCAAGACCTCTCTCTCTTCCCGTCTCAATCGATTCTTTTCCACCGTCATCTCCACCTCTCTCTATTGCTTAATAAGCAATTGCTCCATGGCTCTTTTATCTCTGCAATCTTCACTCCCATCTGTTGCTGTATCGAATCGAACTGGATTGGTCATTAGTTTTGATTTAACAAACCTGTCAGTTACGTGATGATGTGGCAAGTTGAAAATATTATAGTGACGAAATTAGCCTTTCAACAATATTAATTTATTGGTTTACCCTTTCTCAGAAAAACAAATTTACAAAATAGATTACCACTACTTTAAACCGATTTTTGTGAAATTGTCTGCAAATCCACAGCGGAGAAGAGGGTTCTGCAAATCTATTTTCGCCGGAGAAAAAGGTTACTCTGCAAATTGATGTTCTCCAAAGCCTATTCAGAAGACATAGAAGTGGATCCGGCTTCTCTTGTAAATCGGTGTCCGAATCACAGAGCGCTCGCAACAACAATTAATGCATTTTTTTTTATGGAACACTAATAATTATCTTCTCCGGCGACGGTAAAATAATAACCTTCGTCTCTGCTCTCATCCAAAGACTCAGTAAGATTTTTGGTTTCCAGCGTTTCATTAACCATGGCTTCAAAGTTGCCTAAAAAATCAACAGACTTATTGGTATCTTGTGTTTGATCCAGCTCCTCAGCGACAATTTGGCACATGAACGACGGAGAAACGGCAGAATGACGGTATCTAGTGTTCTGATTTCTTTCTATTGAACTCTGTTTTTGCTGGTTCTTGTAACCTCTTCTTTGACAATGACTGATTTATGAAATCTCAATTTCGTTATAACAATTTTGCCCTATCAAGCCCATCTCCAATGGCGAAGAGGAAGGTAGACGCTTCCCTGCTGAACTGAAATCAAGACTACCACAGCCTGTTTGATATTATAATAGAGAAACACCCTCTGAATCATCTGATTGCCACTGCAACTGGTCATATTATTTGCAAGTTGGAATTGGGGATCTTATGTGATTGAAACTTTGATTTCGAGTGAGAGTCGACGGCGAGAGGAGCAGGTGTTACTGCCGCTTCCGTTTTGTGGTTGTAGCCCAGGCTACACACAAAACACACACATTAAAGCGCTCTTCCAGAATAAATCTTCAAGAAGAAATCTTGAACAAGAACGGCGCTCCAAGTGTTGGAGGTTCCGCAAGGTGACTATTTTTGGTGTGTTTTCTTCCTGTTACCTCTCTGCAATTAGTTTATGCTTTTTGGAAGGTTTATATGAACCATAACTCAGAGAAAGATCCGTATACTTAGTTTCTGCTATTAGTTCCTGTAGTTTCCTGAAGTGCAGTTAGTTTCTACAATGAATTTCCTGTAAATGCAATTAGTTTCTGCAATCAGTATCTGCAATTAGTTTCCTGTAAATAATTAGTTTCTGCAATCAGTTTCTCGAAGTCCCATTTATCATTGAATTCCCCAGGTAAACTACAGTCCTTGGGTGCCATAAACTCAATGTCACCATGTCCCCTATTCCATCTATAGAGCCTGTAAGTGACGAATTTGAAGAATCGCAGCCATTTGAAATAAAAGTTCTCAAATCCAGATCCCTCTGTTTAATTGTTTATCTTTTCATCATTTCCCAAGCACCCAAGACGTTTGAATGTATGATGAAGATGAAGGTGAAGATATGAGATTCTGAGTCATGTTTCATGACCCCATGAGAAACAAGATTAACCAAGAAACAAGAGGAAATTGCCAAAGTGATGGCAAAATTATTATTTTATTGTCCATTTATTTTCTGTTTATCAACTTAACAGCAGTGGATGTGAGTGATATTATTGGCAAAGTTGGGGGTTGGATGACTTAAAGATAGAGTATTTGGGGGGTGGGTGAAAATTTCCCTTTTACTGTTGTTTGGGTTTTGGATTCCAATTCCATATCAAATCAGTCCATTGTTTACACACACACAAAAAAAAAGTCATTTTGTTTTTAGATAAGTAGACCTCAAGGAGATTTGACCTCCAGATCTATTAATTATGAGGTGCTGATCCATTTGGGGTAAATCAGTCCATTGTTGTTGATATTTGTTATGTGTCGTGCTGTATGCTGTATGCCGTCTTCTCAAAGGGCCCATTTGCATCCCTCCTACGCCATTGCTCGCGGCCCAAAAAAACATTGGTGACTAGTGATTTCTTTCATTTCTTCCTTTTTGTTCTTTTGGTAGACTTCCATTTTTTTTCCCTTTCGCAAGAAAAAAAGAAGCGAAATCCCTTCTTTTAGGATTACCTCCCCTAAATCTCCCGACGGAGTAGAAACGTCACTTGGAGCCAAACGGAGACTGTCGGAAGACATTCCAAGCGATTATCTCCCCTAAATCACCCTTTCTCTTCCTCTTTGTTGTTCTTGCCTCCCAGAGTTTATTCACACTCCCATGAATGAATTCTCCACGTGAAGCTTATGATTTCTTCATTCTAGGGTTTTTGTTTTCCTTTCCGGGTAATCAATTGCATTCCACTCTCTCTCTCTCTCTCTCTCTCTCTCTCTCTCTCTCTCTCTCTTTCTCTCTCTCTCTCTCTATATATATATATATATATGGATTCATTTCCTCCTTTCTCAATTTTTAATTCTATGTTTCTTCCCAGATCTTAAATTCTTTCCCGATCTAGCTCTCAAAGAACACATTTGTTATTGATTCCTCGTAAATTGTTAACTACTTGGCCAGGATCTCTTGGTGTTTGATTTGAATTGATTTATTAGGTGTTTATTATTTGCGTTGATTTGGTATTAATGTAGGATCTGTGTTGTTGTTTGCTGCAGCTGCCAAGAAATTTGAGAGATACAATGGCTATGATCGACGAGCCACTGTATCCGATTGCTATTTTAATTGACGAGTTAAAAAATGAAGATATTCAGCTTCGGTTGAACTCTATCCGTAGGCTTTCCACAATAGCTCGTGCTTTGGGCGAGGAGAGAACAAGGAAGGAGTTGATTCCGTTTCTTAGTGAGAACAATGATGACGATGATGAAGTACTCCTTGCGATGGGGGAAGAACTTGGGGTGTTCATTCCTTACGTTGGTGGAGTGGAATATGCTCATGTTTTGTTACCCCCATTGGAGACTCTTTGTACTGTTGAGGAAACCTGTGTGAGGGACAAAGCAGTAGAGTCATTGTGTCGGATTGGTGCTCAGATGAAGGAGAGTGACCTGGTCGATTGGTTTATTCCTTTGGTCAAGGTAATTTAGTTGCTCCGGCTTTATTTTGTTTTCCTATTAAGTCTTGGTTGTTGCCTTCCATATCTAGTGGGATTTGAGTCATAAGAACAGAGACTGGTTCTGACGCAAGATTACAAGAATTATGGGCAGTTGAACCTTCTCTGTTATCATGATCTATATAATTATAGTTTTCTAGATTGCATTTACAACTCGTTTATATGTTTGTTAGTTTTGATAGTCCTTGAAAACTCGATACGTAGTGTTAAGTATTCTAGAGAAGCTTGGGTTTTAAGTCATTTCAATAATATCACTCATTTTTACGAGGTTATAAAAATTCAGGTTATTTATTATGACGTTAGTGGTTTTCCATTGCAATAATACTGCTGCTTCAACTGGAACAATGCTTAAGCATTTGACTTCCTCATAAATGGGAAAAAGAAGTTCCCCCCATAGCATCCTTGGCCTTTCGCACTGGATGGGTTGTTCCATTCAACTCCACCAGAAAAAAAATAAGAAATAAAAAATTCCACGCCTTGATGTTTTTTTGCCATTTTCTGTTAATGTGCTATAATTTTCCTTCCTTCAGAGACTAGCAGCTGGTGAGTGGTTTACAGCTCGGGTGTCCTCGTGCGGACTGTTTCATATTGCTTATCCAAGTGCACCAGAGATGATAAAGACAGAATTACGGCAAATATACAGCCAATTATGTCAAGATGACATGCCAATGGTGAGGAGGTCTGCGGCATCAAACCTCGGAAAGTTTGCTGCTACTGTTGAATCAGCCCATCTGAAGACTGATATCATGTCAATATTTGAGGATCTGACTCAGGATGGTATGCAGACTTTAACTTTGGATAATTTTCTTAATTTAATTTTAATGCCAATAGGTATATTATACTTTTTGCATTTTCACTTATTTATGTGTGTTAACTTTTAATAAAGGTTTTAGCTCCTTCCCAATTACTTTAAACAACTTGTTATGGTTGCTGTGAGTAATCTAGACATTCTGTACATTTTATACTTTGCACGTCAATGCAATTGATATTTTAATTTGTCAGCCAGAAACCACTAAAGAGGCTAAGAAATAATAAAGGGACTTTTCTTACCATTAATGCATGGATTGCATAGGGTAGGGAAGGAAATAGTGTTTCTTGCCCTTTGCATTATATGCTTTGTAATGATGCAATACCCTACTATATATACTTTTAGTTTATGTCCCCTGCCATGGGTTGTTTCAAAGCCTTGTTAATAACAAAAAGATGTTTCTAGTATTTGAAGTGTGGATGTGTATTTATCAACCTATAAAAAGATAAACTGAAAATACACAAAGGGTAGATCGTTTTTGTAGCTTTGTGGCTAACCTAACTGTGATGATGAATGCTGATCCAGGCATGTGTTTTGGAATGTCTAGGAGGTTGAGTGAGAGATCAACATTTTTCCTTTTTCTTGTCTTCATTAGGGTAATTAACTTATTTGGTGTATTGGTGTGTAAGACGGTCCCTCGGGGTCCCAGTATATGAGTTTTTTTGAATTCTTTTCTGATTTTTTTATGCACAATGAGAAGCCATTAGAAAGGGAATAAAATTAGTGGTAATTACTTTACCTTTGCATGTCTTGTCATGTGATTATATTTGTTGCTTGTCATTTCTAGCAAGCTATTAAGTACTTAGCAAGTCTGATTCATTTCAGATCAAGATTCTGTTCGACTATTGGCTGTTGAGGGGTGTGCGGCACTTGGAAAGTTGTTGGAATCCCAGGACTGTGTTGCTCATATCCTTCCTGTCATTGTTAATTTCTCCCAGGTATGCTTCTCATGGACGCTTTATATTCTTTTACTATCTTGTTGGGGCAAAAACTTTTATCATTTCTTTTAGCATATTTATGAAATACGTCATGGTGTAAATGACCTAGTTGATACTCATAATTTTATATATTTCTCTCTACCACTGAGGGAAATTCTTTGTGATTTGTTGACATAGAACATTTACCATCTTGGGGTTGGGGGTTTATTCTTGGGGGATTTATGAGGTTGAGTTGAATAAAGCTTCTCTCTGACAAGGGTATTAGAGAAAGAAAGCTGAATCTGTATGATGTGGGATGACTGATCTTTTAGACTTTTCGTTATCTTGTCCAATGGTTATGATGTAAATTTCTATGTGCACAAGTGTCAAATTTCTTGTATCGTTATTGCTGTTTATTTGCCTCATATTTAGCTTTTAGTGTTTTATGTTGACAATTTAATGCTGGGAATTCTCTGAGGTTGTTATGTTGTTTAAGGGTGTGTAGTGTTAAATAGTATTTGATGCATTCTTGAAGACTAAGAAGAGGACCTGATCTGGTCCTACGATGGCTGATTTCTTGAGACAGTAGAATTTCAGTTTTATCCTAGCCGTGGGGTTATTTTGGTAGTTTTTTTTTTATTTTTTTATTTATAAATTTCTGAATGTTAGTCCGTCCCATAGTCATGACTGGACTAGGAGTTAGTGTTTTACAGCTTCATATTTGAATGCTTGTTAGTCCTAGATGGATTAGGAGCCTATCAAGGCTGGTTGATAGCTTTGTTTAGTTGTTTAATTATTTTTAATTTCTATTTTCAGTTTCAAATTAGGATTTGGTCCAGTTCATTCCAGTTTACGTCCCCCCACCCCAACCCAACACGCACAAAAAAACAAAAAAAAAGAAAAAGAAAAAAAAAGAAGCAAATTTCTGAGTAAATACAATTAAGCTTTTCTTAAGTGATACTTGGTAGATTCCAAGGGAGTTTCAGGTGTGTCCCTGGCCTGTTAATATCTATATTATACTTCTATTGTATTATTCTCTTAAACAGATCAGCACATTCCAACTTCAAGTACCTGAGGCATCCCCCTTTTTTATCCAAGTTCTGGACCTCTGGTTGCATTCTACTTGAAATATCTCGCTGAAAGCTGCCCAGATTTGCTTTAAATTCTACATACTAGTTTCTGATAATCTGCTCTCTCAATTTCTGGTTTATTCTACTTGAATTTGAACTGTTGGAGTACTAGTTCTAGATTGCTTTGTTCTCCTAGTTGCACTAAGAGTTATCTGCACAAGCCATTCTACTTCTCTGTCTTCAGAGGTATTTTGTACACACATTCTGTTGATAGGGAATGCCACTCGACCAGAAAGTCAGACCATTCTAATTTTTCTGCTTTCAGTTATCTGTTTCTCCTTCAATTGCTCTAGTTCTTTGTTTTGGTGAACCTCCTTTGTTTTGTAGCATGTGGTTTGTGTTCCATATCCACTGCCTGATTCTATTTCTTTAGATTTATAAAAAAATATGACCTGGTCTGGGTTTGTTACTCTGTGAAGATTTATTTGCATTCATGCAATTCCAGGTTAAGTGTTAGATCAGTCACCTTTGACAGGGGCAGGTATTACTGATACATGTGTTGGTTATAGGAAAGTTGTAAACACTAAATGTTAATGATGTGGCAGTCTCATTGAAACAAGTTCATGTCAGCTTTATTGTTGACTGATGACCAATGTTTTAATTCTTGTACATTCACATGCTGTTGTGACTGTGTTGTACCATTTTATGTTAGTTGTTTACTCTGGTGGTTCAAATCTTGTCCTTTGCCCTTCTCAGTTATGGTTGATGCACAGTTATTGTGTCCTAAGGTCTAAATTACATTTCGGAAAAAAGGAAGAGATGCATGCCTCTGGCTTGTGTGTTCAAAGATCCAACTTGCTAATATGAGACCATGTTTTGTTTTCTTTATTTCTTTCTTTTATTTAATCTTGAAACAAGATTTTCATGTTTTCCCTGAAGTTGGGGATTGGGGATTGGGGATCTTTATGGTTTGCGAATATCTTCTGGTCCTGTCCAGACTCCATCATTTTGATAGAATTTGTATGCATTCGTAACTTGTAATCATGATGATTCCACTTGTCATCACATCTTTCTCAGGGGAGATGCTAATGGTCTTTCCTTTGAACAAACCATGTATGGGTGGACATCGGATTTCATGTTTATTGAAAATTTTTTAAGCACCTGGTCTATAGTTGATTCAATTATTAACTGGGAATCACTTATAACTGTTTTTTCCAACTTCTGAGATAGATAGCTTTTGATGATTCTTTAATATTTTAGATCTGTTTTCTTTTTCCCGAATAGGATAAGTCTTGGCGTGTTCGATACATGGTAGCTAATCAGTTGTATGAACTTTGTGAAGCTGTGGGGCCTGATCCTACGAGGTAACTTTGTCCTTGTTAATGAAAAGTTATCATTTTGCTGTTGTATGTGGTCAAATGTGCATTATTTTATTTCTTTTTGGTTTTCTTCTGTAATTTTACACTCCTCAATTATGGACTGATGAAGGAATTCTTGAATAGTTTTTTATTTCCCAACTATGTCTTTTAACCATATCCTAAGTTTCCATTTTCTTATGTCCATATAAATCATGGTTTACAAGTAGTATCATTTATAGGTTTATCATGTTTATTGTGATGCTGATTTTTGCACTGTTTAAGGTCGGACCTCGTTCCTGCATATGTGCGGCTTCTTCGAGATAATGAGGCAGAAGTACGTATTGCAGCTGCAGGAAAAGTAACTAAGTTCTGCCGAATATTGAACCCTCAACTTGCAATTCAGCATATCCTTCCTTGTGTGAAGGTATGCATGCTTTATTTTATTTTGGTTTTATTCATTTAGTGTACAAAGTTTCATGTGCAGAGCCTTGTTGTGATTCACCTGTTATACTGATGTAAATTTCTTGTCTTGTCTCATGACTTCCTAACAACTTTTGTAGGAACTCTCATCAGATTCTTCCCAGCATGTTCGTTCTGCTTTGGCTTCAGTGATAATGGGTATGGCACCTGTTTTAGGAAAGGTGAGATGTCATCCATGGGTACATCAGTACATGTACTGTTCCCAGCAAAATATAGAATATGATGCATGTGTTTGTTGATTTTATCTTCACACTTTCCCTTAATTTCTTATACTTGTCTTAAGGTCTTGGGGTATCATATTTGGCATAAGGCATTCCCAACCTCTCTACTGTCCCAAGCGTATTGCCATTGCAATATGTATTTATGTGGTCTTGGTTTCCCTTTCTCTCTCTCTCTCTCTGTTTTTTTTTAAATTTTTTTTTTTTTTTTTGGGGGGGGCATGGAGAGCTTGCCTCCATGTAGTTGTTGCTCTTTTACTCTCTCATAGCAAGTTCTGTAGCTTTATACCTTTTTCATTCATTTTATTACATCTTTCACTGATTGGGCTTTTTTTTTTGGGGTGGGGGGAGGGGTTCTGGGGGTTCCTATTGTCTTATTTCTTTGTCAAGTCAAATGTTCACATCCTGCTTGATGTTACATGGTTCAATGCATTCTTGAATTTGATAGTTTAGGTATTTATTGCAATTTTTCTTATGATAATTCCCCCCCGCTTTATGCTTTCGTATGTTTTAATTTTTCTTGATTTTGCATGGATTTCAAACCTGGTTTAAAATTGTCCTTTGTTCGAGACAGCCAGAACTTGTTATACTTTCACAATGCTTTTTCTTGATTAGTCTTTCCTTGTTTGCAAGTTTTTTTTGTCTCTACCTAACTTCTGTTTGGTGGCTGTTGCAGGATGCGACAATTGAGCAACTTCTTCCAATTTTTCTATCCCTTCTAAAAGATGAATTCCCTGATGTCCGACTTAATATTATTAGCAAGCTTGATCAAGTGAATCAGGTTCGTCATTCTGTAATCTATATCCAATTCATGCTTTTATTTTTTGTAGTTAGTAGCAGATCAAAAGGTGACAAAGGGGGAGGGGAATCTATGTCAGATAATGTTGGGGATAAAATTGTAAAGGTTAGACTGTTAACAGATTTCCGATTAGCCTGCAAGAACTTCAGAAATCCAGAGAGAACTTCAGGAATCTATGTCAGATAATGTTGGGGATAAAATTGTAAAGGTTAGACTGTTAACAGATTTCCGATTAGCCTGCAAGAACTTCAGAAATCCAGAGAGAATTAGTTTTATTTCTCTCTCTCTCTCTCTCTCTCTCTCTCTCTCTCTCCCCCCTCCCTCCCTCCCTCTATTGGATGAGTTTCTAAATTAGCATTACTTTGGAGTCCTTTGTCTGCGTGTGCGTGTGCGTGTGAATGTGCGTGCGCGTGCGTGTGCGCGTGCTTTATAGGGAAAACTTAGTGGACTAATGCTTGTGACATAACTATCAGCACAAGACAGCATTTTCCCTTTGAAAGGGCTGAGTTGTATTCTTAAAGGACAGAAACTGTAATTTTGCATGAAGCACTTGAAAGTGTTAAAAAAAAAGATGATGTTTATAGGACTTCCCTCCAGGCTCTTCAAAAAGGGTGAAATAGTAAATTTACTTAACCGGAAAGAGGCATATTCCTTGATATAGGGTATTCTCCCCATTTTCCTCTTCCCTTTTGAGGAACCCTCCTAAACTTTTTCCATATATTGAAAATTGCTAGCAGAAAATCTGTCTCTCTGACTTTGTATGAACTATGAAGGATAGATTATTCTTTCATTCTTTAAACCCCATCATGAGTAGGGGCCTATCTCTATCATTTTACATTATATAAGTGAAAACTCTATTATGTTGCCAGCAATCAGAACATCAGCATGATCCCAACAACTACAATGAATAACTTCTCTAGCCAATTAATAATTGTGGTTCTTGACTTCTTGCCTTGAATGAAACTTAACATGCTCAATTTTATGACTTCGACGAGAGTCACAACCTTAGATTCCATATCAGAATCACTGGAGGGAGAACCCATTGTTTGATTTTAGAATCACTCCTTCAAACTCAGAAATGGGGATAAAACTCTAAAACCCAATGACATTTTCGTACGTTCAATTCCTGTTTTGCCATTGACTTTTGTTTAAAAGCATTTTGCGTAGGCTTGTGAAATTTCATCTTTCCCTGCAATTCAAATACTTACAGGCCATAATAGCAGTGCAAAAAAGAATTACTACGTTTTGCAGTATCATAAATAATAGGCTGCAAGATCTGGGCCAATAAAAGGCCCTAATCATAGTCATTACAATGAACAGATTTTCCCCAACAACACCAAATTCTGTTTATCACTGTTTTTTTCCCTTGCAAGATCAGGCCCTGCGATTTTCTGTTTTGGCTATATATCTGCTTAGTATAGGAGAAGCTGTTGTACCAGATATTGTCCTTGAAGGACCTTTTCTGACTTTCTGAGGATGGGACGGGATGGTGGCAGGGACCCTGGAAGTTGGATGTTGTTAGTTTTTGTTTTTGTGTTTTTATTTTTATTTTTATTTTTTTGGGGGGGGGGGTTTGTGGTGGTCCGTGGTTATTGTTTCCCTTGCTTCAGTTGGTTATTGTTTGGAAGGCAGGTATAACTGGAATGTTTTTGACAAGGCATCATTTTCAAATTTTACCTGTCTCTAAAAGCTTTCTATTTGTGTACTTGTAATTCATGTATGCTTGTTTTACTGATTCTTCTTTAGACCACTGGATGAATGACGGAACATTGACTGCTGTGCTAGATTTTCAGCCTTTGGTTTGTTTGAATATTGGCTTATGTTATGTCTATGATGTTTTGATGCTCTTTTTGTGCATTAGAAAACAATTCCTTTCTCCAACCATTATCCAGAATCTAATCACTGCATAAAATGTTATTGCTCATTTAAACTTTACTTGCATCACATCTTAGTTGTATACGAAATATGTGTGTGTGTGTGTGTTTTGTTGATGGCATGAATTTGCTTGCTTTTCGTGTGTTTTTTATATTGTAATTGAATCTGTCCTTTCAGGTGATTGGAATTGATCTGTTGTCCCAATCATTGCTACCAGCCATTGTTGAGCTTGCTGAGGATAGACATTGGAGGGTTCGGCTTGCAATAATAGAGTACATACCTTTATTGGCAAGTCAGTTGGGCGTGGGGTTTTTTGATGATAAGCTTGGTGCTCTTTGCATGCAGTGGTTGGAAGATAAGGTTCGTCAATTTTACTCTGTTTAATAAGCAATTGGAATGATATAATGAGATAGGATGGTGATCAATTCTGCTTTTGTACTTTAATCTCCAACTCTCTCTCTCTCTCTCTCTCTCTCTCTGACTTTGTTACCTTTCATTTATTTTACCTAATATTTGGGCAATGCTTGTGAAAGGTTAACATATTATGTATAAAGTCCTGTTTGTGTAATATTTCTCGGTCTATTTATCCTGGGTATATGTGCTCCAGGTTTACTCAATCCGTGATGCTGCTGCTAATAACTTGAAGCGTCTTGCGGAAGAATTTGGTCCAGATTGGGCAATGCAGCACATAATTCCCCAGGTGTGTGTGTGTTTTGGTTTATAGTTTATGCAATCCATGTTTTAATGTATGCAAACTGTTAATCCTTGTTTGTAATGCCTCAAGATCTCTTGAGTGCATAAATTTTATTTTATTAGTTGCTCCTACTGTAGTTTATGATTTGAAAACCATGGGATTTATTTTGCTTGGTGATTTCTAGGTTTTCTATGGAAAATTTTCCACGACATATGCACTTGCTTTTTTAGTTTATGTTGGTCTGTATCCCACAAAAGCTGGGTTCCTAGTGGACATGTTACTTTTGCACTGGTTTGCATCCAGAATTGAATTGGATTTATTTATTGCAAAATTAATTTGTGAACTGGCAATGATTCATTTTTTATAACCTTACCAATGGGATTTGGCTCACCTTGGTGCAGCAGAAATGCTGCACCCACCTGCGATTTGACATCTGGCAGAAGTGAGATCTGAGGGATATGAAAGAAAGGGAGCAAAATAAAGGAGTAGGAGAGAAAAAAACAAGGTTAAAAAAAAAAAATACCATTTTCGATTTCTTTGAAATTTCAGATGAGCCAAATCCGTCATTCCCTCCTCTTCCTCCTTCCCCCATGTACTCTGCGGATGCATACTCTCAACTTGACAAGGAGATTAATGGAGATTTTCGTTCTGTTCTTAGTTCTTAAGACCCTGTAACCAGTACTTAATATAAAGCCAAGGGTGTGGATTCTTACAATCTGGAGGAGAATAGACTGTTCGCTCCGGAAGTTTTAGTGTCTTCGACCAAAAGATGTATCCCTTGCAAATCTGAATCTCTCTGGATCTGCCATACACTACAAAACTCCACCATTTTCATTCTCAAATTTCAAATAACTACTGCTGCAAAATCTCATTTTGAATCCACAATTTTAAAACCCATAATCAGGCTTAATATAATTACCATGTGAGAACTGTCAACTGTTCTTGTTTCCTTTTTCCACTTCTTCCAACTTTTCATCTGCATTTTTTCCATGGACATCATTTCTTACCATGTGTTTTGGGGATCACCTTGAGTCTACCCAAAACACATGGTAAACGGCTAAGATGAAGATGTGAAACTCGTGGATTGCATCTGGTGAACAAAAGGGACTTGACCCTGCAAAATTTTATCGAAACCCACCTCATTTAGAACTCAGATCACTGGTATGTTTGATCGAGGAAATGGAAACAAACAATAGGGTAGCAAGGGAATATATTCCAAGGTAAGGATCCATGCCTTGGCTGAGCATTTATCAGATCCGCTGGCGGCTAAAATCCGCCAGAAACAGGCAGCAAAGTCAGGAAACGAGAGAAGTGTGGCTCTGATCCTTAAAATCAACCTTTTCCGTGCTTGCACTCTGTTCTTTCACACTGCATGGATGCCAAGTAGCTCTGGCACTCTGAGATGAAAAATCCCGAAATGGGTCCTTGCAGAACTGTTAGCAACAAGGATATAAACCCCAGCAGCATAAGCTTTAGAAAAAAAAAAAAAAAAAAACCCCAGAGCAAGTGTTAATCAAAATTGGGTAACTTCAAATCCATCGTTAATTCGATTCATAAGAGATGATCTAGATACCTGATTTGATCTTTTCCAGTGCTTCATGGAGACTGTCTTGCGTTTATGTTGCAACCACTGCAATGGACAAGGGTTGTCAAATTAAGAAAACCCTGATTATGATTTTGTAATTTAAGAGAGTAAGAACTAAGAATCTTCAGCTGGCATACCTTTCCAATGAGATGAATGATGTATTTGATGATAATCGAAATGAGAACCAACACGAAACAGACCCACGACGGCCCATGTTGGAGTTTCCTTTAGAGACCGACCATTACTGCTGCCTCCAGCCACCAATTGACATTGAAGGAAGTTTATTAGAGGGAATTGAACTTTAAAAAATTGGAGAGATGAATAGGATAAGGAGATGCAGAAAGCCAGAAACTGTTGCAGAAAGCTTGGGAGTACTGTGTTGGTTTTTTTACTGTGTTTTCTCTCCTACTCCTTTATTTTGCTCCCTTTCTTTCATATCCCTCGGATATCGCTTCTGTGAGATGTCGAAATCGCAGGTGGTTTGCAGACGAGCCAAATCCTTGTCAATGAGGCCAATAACATGGTGTGAATCTAAATTGTTATAAACATTGAGACAACAAACCAGTGGTTTGCATCAGCTAATTTGTCATCCTGTTAGATTTTTATAAAATGTTACGGCTGTAATCCAATTCAAATCTTTCAAGGCCGAAACCTTTCATTTTGGAGGTTTCTGGTTAATTTTTTCCCTTTCCGTATTTGTTAAGCTTGATAGCTGATATAATCCTTGGTGGTGGTACTATTGTTGATTATTTTCTTCATCGAGTATATATATATATATATATATATATATATATATATAGGGTTGTTGTTATTGTAACAAGGGTTTGTTACGTTTGAAAACGTAACAAAATAAATCTGGACCATTCATTTTTACTATTTTTTTAATCTAAACCATTCAAATTTGGGGAGTGTTATAGTAATGTTTAGAGTACTCGTACACATGCATTGACATACATAGGATGCATGTCAATACATAAGGGCTATTTGATTGAATTAGAGTTTGAAATTCGACATGTGGGTAATCTAGACCATGTTCTTTCTATCCAACGGTTGGAATGGACACATCATCTGTCCATGTGGCAGAATAGATTCCTTGTTACGTTTGGAAAAATAACAAACCGTTGTTACAATAACATTTCCCCATATATATATATATATATATATATATATATATATATATATATATATATATATATATATATATATATGCTGTTAAATTTATGCCGTCTTCAACTACTATATGGACTTATGTATTTACATTTGAATCAGGGGAAATTGAAAACATACATTCGGGTAAATGTTTGTTTCTGTGAAAGTCCTTTGTTATCCAAAGAACCCTCTACATCTAGTCATGGTAGAGGGGTCTTAGGTGAAAGAGGTTGGAACTATGGTCTGGGGATTGTCATTAACATAGGATAGATAATAGGTTCTAAAGTTATTATTGAGTACACTTAATATTCACGAAGTTGCAGGAATTTTTAAATGTGTATATGACTCTATATAACCCTAGAAGGAATATATATTAGCAAGAGAAATAGAGGAGAGTGGGTGGAAAAAACCTGATTTGCAGATACTGATGCGAAGAAGGGGGGAAAATTGAGGGTTTGTGTGGAGAGGGAGTTTAGGGTTCTTTGGTGGAAATAGGTTCTCAATGATGGGAATTTTTTTTTTTTTTTTTTTTAAATTTGGGAAATGATGCATTGAGTAGATCAGGTGGCTTGGATAATGATTCCTGACAACCTGTTCACTTTAATGCTGGAACAGAATCAAATTTGTTTTTACTTGAAAAAAGGGTGCTAAAACTTTTGTGGACTGGTACTACCCAAAATCCCCTGTTCGCATGTCAAGTTTGAACCCAAACAGATTTTGCGATGTGGCAGATGAAGCACTGAATAGTTCAGGACTATCAAAGGGGTGCATGGGACTATGAGGGTTGGGATGGACATATATAGGGATGCATGGATATACGTGCATGGGAAAATTATACGGTTGAATTTGAGTCAGTCATTTGACATGTGGCCCATATGGACATTCTCTTCTCTATTCAACAATCAGAATTGCAACACCATTCTGCCACATGGCAGAACTGATGCTGACTGTGGAGAAAGCTTTTCTACACTGATGCAGCTGCACTTAGGCTCGCTGGACAAATCCAGTTTGGAAGTCCAGGCGGAAGAGACCTAAGTTAGGCCGTTGAGTCCAGCAATGCTAGACGGGACATTTGATAGTTATCTTGGGGGATATAATTGTAAATTTCATATTTTAGATGGGTTTTTATTTGCTAGTGGTCGGTACTGGTTATGTGATTTGTTTAGTCATCAAGTGGTAATGTTTAAGCTGCTTTAGGAACTTTCAATGGTGGGGCTGGGTTACGTTTTCTGTTTTACGTCTGAAAGTTAAATTCACTTTCAAATTAGGAATCCTTTTTAGAGTCATGTTAGTCCAAAGGTTAATCCCTATATAATGGAAACCCCCCTTCCAAAATCCATTTACAGTTTTTGAAGATTTGTTTATTTTTTGTCTGTGTTGTGTGCTGCTGTGCATGCATGTGGGACTGGTGACAGAACCAACTGAGAGCTTCTGTTTCTTCTTACTTCTACTTTTGATTACTCTCTTGTTCTAGGTGTGATCTCCCTTACCTTTCCTGCTTATGTCATCCTCCTCTTCTTTACCAGGCTGTACTCTGTTTTCTTGTTAGTTTTCAGTTGGCTTATGACACAGTCAAGACCGCCCCATTGGGCCTAAGGGGATCTTCTTATGGACCATGGATGGATTCTATGGGCTTTGGGATGATTAATTTTGTGTTATGTATTGTTTTAGGCCTTAATCATAAGCCTATAAAGTAGAGGTGAAGTCGGTATACGAGATTAATAATTATGTTAGAGTTTGAGTTAGATTAGATGCACAATAGCTTTCTAAGAGTTCTGTTTTGTGTCTTTTTATTTTGTTCACTGTATGAGAGTGATTAGGAGTCCAATTGTGAGTCTAATTAGGAAGTCTAAAAGTTCTTCATATATACGGGCTCGCTGGGCCAAATTTGTGCACCTAATTGGTGAAATCTTAGGCTAGATTGTGAGGCACTGTGGGTTTCATTAGAATCAGGTCTTCTGTTTTCTCATATTTAGTAGGTGGCAGGTGCTGATTTTCTTTGGTTCACTGGCTGATTTATAATTTCTTTTTTTGTGAAATATGCATGGATAAGATCCTTTCCGGTGTCTGGTACCTAATGATTGCTTCTTTAGATTTCTTTGGGTTTGCTTTCCGGTGTCTGGAACCTAATGATTGCTCCTTTAGATTTCTTTGGGTTTGCTTTCCGGTGTCTGGAACCTAATGATTGCTCCTTCAGATTTCTTTGGGTTTGCTGGCTGAGAATGTTTTCATGGCAGGTTTTGGCCATGATTAACAACCCACATTATCTGTATCGGATGACCATTCTACATGCAATTTCTCTACTTGCACCTGTCATGGGCGCTGAACTCACATGTTCAAAGTTGCTACCAGTGGTCATTAATGCATCAAAAGACAGGTTAATCTATCATTGTTCAAGCTGGGCCAATACTTTAGGTGAAATGGTCCATGTTAGTCTTTTTGTTCAGTTTCTTGAATGCTGGACTGAGAAAATCTGATACTTAACAGGGTACCCAACATCAAATTCAATGTAGCGAAGGTGTTGCAGTCCCTTATTCCTATAGTTGACCATTCTGTAAGTGCTTGAATGCTCTCTGTGAAGTGTTAAGCTGCTAAATTTGCTGTGCTTTTCTGAAAATTCTTACTGTAATGTTTTAGGTGGTGGAGCAGACAATTCACCCGTGTTTGGTGGAGCTCACTGAGGACCCAGATGTAGATGTGAGATTTTTTGCAAGCCAAGCTCTTCAGGCAAGTGATCAAGTTATGATGTCTAGCTAGACAGGCTTGTTCAGGAATTCTGTGATCTGGAAGTTCCAGGTGTATTAGCATTTGTCTTGAAGAGAAACCATGTTGGGCGGTTAGGATTTTGTCAGAGATGGGTTCCTTTCATTTTCTTTGTTTTAATGCTTTGAGTGCTTCCGTGTTATTGTATCGATAAGAATAACATGTACCGAGTCTTTTAGTTAACTTTTTTTCGAGCTGGGGACAGGTAAAATTTTATCATTGTCTTGGTTCGTCGGCCCAGTTTCAGTTTGTATCACCATTGTGAAAGAGAGTGTGGGTAGAAACAAGTTGAGCTATATGAACTTCTGACGATCTGATATTGTCATGGAGACATCATGGTCAGTGAAATTAGATTCTTTCATATATTTAGGAAGAATTAATTTGTTACTAAGGTAAACGTTGTACTTTCTTATCAACAACAAAGTAGAGGGTTATTAGAGAGTTGAGAGTGCTTATTACTGTCCTTTACAAGAGTTTGGATTCTACAGTGTTTTGTAACCACTATAGACGTGGGATTCCAGTGTGATGATACAACATGCGATTGTATGATGTATCAGCATTTTCCCTGGTGACTTGGGTGGTCCTCTTATTTCATCAAAGGCAGGCAAAATGAGTGTCAATGGCACATAGTGACGCTTTGGCGTGCAGGCGTCCTTGTAACGCCTTGGAAAATTGGTCACCTAGTCGCTTTGGGAGGCTTCCAATTTCTTGGTTCGCCTTGACAACTATGTAATAACATTATATCATATTATCATGACAATTAGCCAATTATGACGGAAAATGTGTTAGAACAAACCCATGCTAATAAGCTTCCAAGTTGTAATTAGAATTGTCTATGTGGACCCCTAAAATTTTTGTCATTTAACTTTGTAGCTTTGCTTGTTTTGGCCATGATGAATTTTTGTCATTCTGACGGTTGGAATAGAATGGGGTTGGGTTACGTGGACATGTCAAATTAGTGATTTCATGTGTATGATGTACCTTGTATTATAGTAATCCATTTTCATCTACCCTCACTCTTTTTAAGTGTCTGTCAAGCCTAATTGGAATCATTAACTACTTAAACATCAAGTACTTCTTATAAAACAAACTCAAATTGGACTGAAAATTAACCTATGAAAAATATTTATAATTAATTTTAGCACATTGCCATGTGGCAGATAAGTCATCACGGTTAGGTTGTGTATAGCCTTATATCTGTACAAAGGTTTCCTACTTGGACTTTTGGATTAGGTCACATATTGTCAAATCTCTTCCCATCCTGAGTCAACTCGTTGATTCTTCCCTTGGTTTGGCCAAGACCGGTTACAACAATGGTTATTTTTTTCCATTGAAACAAATTTTTTTTTTCTTCTTCTTTCTTTTCTCCTTTTCAATATAATAATGTTTAATTTTAAGGAAATCATTGAGTCCACTTGGGGTCACTTGGTCAATACAGTTGATACGATTCAGACACTGGTAACATGTAATTGTCATGGGAAAAAAAAAGATTCCTGTTCGGTAGTGTGTTCTTGCGCCGAGATACAACACAGGAGGAATGAAATGACCACCCTATCTCCCATTGATCCTTGCATTGATACAGAGAACCCGTTCCCGCCATCATTAAATAATATATGAATGATATGGTAAATAAAATGCAAATTATCACTTGCTGATAACTTCCTTTGGCTACAATCTTCCGCTGAACCATGAAATAGAGTGAAAACCTACTTACTTGGGAGAGTCTGGTTATACAAGTTGGCATCATCAAATAGGTTTTGCATTCTGCTTTGTTGTAGTTTCTACTGTAACAAACTAAATCCAATGAAAACCAAGCTTAGCCACCAGAAGCTTGTACTTCTCTACAAAACTAACAGCCAATTCATATTGGACTCAAATCGTCTCCTGCACGCCAGCCCGCCAGCCCACCATCGCGCGGGAGCCGATTTTTTTGCATTTATAATTAATCAGCTTTGCTGTCTCAGCTATAGATAACTGCCACATAAGTTGCTGCTCTCCACAACTTCGCCATACTCCATGAACGAACTGGCAAACCTTCAGCAGAGGAAGAACTTTTGTTCCCATTATCCATCTCTAAAAGTTTGTAAGGAACTGGGCTCAGAATTGTCTAAGCTCTAAAATTTACTGCGGCAAGGTCTTATGCGAGTTACCGTATTTGCAGGTAGACCCTTGGATTCCCTCATTGCTTGGTTATCATCCTCTCTCATCTCAGTCGCTGCATGCTTAACTCTGACTACTGGGTTTCGGATCTTCATCTGATCTCTGGAGCTAGGGACATTTCCAAGCTCCCACGTCCTTTTTCACATTGATTGATCTTATGGGGAATTTGAAAATGGAGGAATTCAATGGTGCTTAAAACTGTCTTTCTCTTTCTCTTTTGGAGCTGTCATTGCCTCCTGTTACTCACTCACCTACTGGTAATCCCCTAGCTTCTTCTCCAACTCTTTTAGAAGGTGGCACTATAGTTTTCATTGACAACCGCATTTTCGGCACACAGCACAGGAATGGCTATTGGCTGCGTTGCAGCCATCAATCGAGACTGGATTGGGTTGCATCCGACCATTTGTACCCAACTTTGGTTATTTTTGGTGAGGGTTGTCTTCAGCTCTCGCCTCTGGTACCTCAAAAATTTTAATGATTTCTGATTGCCAGACTCTTGTTGCATTGCTATGGGATGATATCAGGCAGCTCCAGTTTCATTTCCTTTTCTATTCTTTTTCTTATGCTTCTTGGACTCGTAATGTTGCTGCCCATACTAGTACGAAATGGGCTTTGGGATATCCTAGGCATGGTTTTTGCGGATGACACACTGATGTGAAAGCAACTTGATTACTGCAACACAAAAGAAATGATGTTAAGGAGATCAAGTCGGGTTGAGTCGTGCCACCGGTCACTCTCCTAAAGACTTTAGTTTTCCCTTATTGATGCAACCGGGTTGTGCGAACTAATCTCTCAAGATAAAACAGCCCCTATAAACAAAGATACAAATCAGGAAAACAATACTTGCAGAGCACAAGGGCAGAAGAGAGGGAGAGAGTGATTTGAAAATATTATGTTCAAATGTCACTTGGGCCTTTGTTTAAATAGAACAAGAAGTTCCTCTTCAAAACAACCCATTGAAAAGATATGGCTCTATGCTGGGTTACATCCAGTGGGTTTTAACGGCTAAGATCACGCCTCTTTAGGAAGACGCGAATCTGATGGTTTAGATCACATCCTTCACGTCTTTATGTAAAGACATGTCCCTAGCCTTGAATGATCATGTTTTGGTTACCGAAAAAAATAAAAAAAAATAATGTCTTTATGGAAAGACATTTCCCTTAGCCTTCAATGATCATGTCTTTATGTAAAGACATGTCCCCAGCCTTCAACAGTCTTGATTAAAACCATATCAAATGAATGGGAAGATTCCAATCCAAGGATCTATAGGGCACCTGACTTCACTTCCATATCTAAACTTGCAATATTGTATGATTCCGTCTAAACTTGCAAGTTAGAACAATACTCAGTGCAGTTCAATGAAACTCTTTTGCTTTTACCGAAAGATTCAGCATATTTGGAGTTAAAATAGCCAAGAAGTTTACATATTTTTTTTGAAACACACCTGTGCGTGGATATCATGTTAGTCTGTAAAGGTTTTGAATAAAAAAAAAAAGGGGGGGGGGGGGGGGGTAATACATATCAAAATGTGAATAAAAATGTGAATAAAAATTGATCAAAATTTAGACACAGTACAATTCAATGAAACTCTTTCGCTTTTGCTTTCTGGTTCAGCCTATTTGAAGTTAAAAGAATCAAGAAGTTTATTGAAGTTTTATGAAACACAGGTGTGTAGATATCATGTTAATCTGTAACAGATTTTGAATCCAAAACACACAGGATAATGTGGATAAAAATGTGCATAAAAAATTATCAAAATTTTGGAAACAAAATTAATCTATAACAGGTTTTGAATCCAAATTGATCGAAAAATACTCAGCCCTTGTGACAAGAAATGTGGATCAAAATTCCAAACACAAAAAAGTCCAATTACCCAATAATGTTCTCAATTAGTAATTGTAACACAAAATAGCAATTCAGTTGGTATAGTTGAATTCAAACCACAGAATCATTAATATATCTTACTCAAAAAATTTAAACCCTAGAATCATTAAATTCAAAACAACGAAATCCAAGGGAAATGAGAGAGAGAGAGAGAGAGAGAATCAAATACCTTGTAAGGGTTGCAACCCCATATTGTCGCAATGAGAGTTGTAGAGAAGATGGGAGTTGCAAAGGAGTTGCGGGTAAAATGGGGTTGCACGATTGAGGGAGTTGCAAGCAAGATGGGGATGTAAGAAAGAGAGACTTGCAGGTGAGATGGAGTTGCAGAGGAACAATTTCCGTAAATGATTTGCAATTTGAATCGGGGGATGTAATTGCGACAATGCTCTCTTTTGTTTGTTTAGATGTAAGGGCAAAAAGGTAAGTTCATATGGTCTCAAAAGTAATTTTATCTTATAAAAAGTTAAGACTTCTTTTTATATATATATATATATATATATAGATAAAAGGAAAAAAGAAAAGAAAAGAAAAGAAGGTTAAGATTCCATGACTATCAATAAGGGTAACTAACGTTCCAAACTTAACGGATTGGACCTCTCTGTTAAATATATCGTGGATAATGGAGTTTCATGCCATTTCTTAAAAGCTAGGTAGACATTCTATTTAATGCATTATCAAGGCGAGGATCTATATTTATTTATTGGAAAAATATCTATCACACCTCTTGTAATATGGTTTAATCTCTCTCACCTACTAGTCTTTGTTTGCAATATTATCCCTAACACCCCCTGAGGGTACTTAGACGTTATCTAAACTCAACGGAATAATTAAACAAGATTTTTTTACCCTTAACGTTATTCATTTATATATATATGGGTAAATTACAGAGAGACCCCCTCTACTGTAGTGAAACTACACAGAATTACCCTGCTTTTACAAAAGTTACACAGAATACCCCTCTAACAATGCTATCATACACTTTCACCCACACCGTTACTTTCAACTTAACGCCAAATGGTCAATTTTTTCTTGAGACAAAAATACCCTTACTAAGTGTAAAATGACCTAAAAGGGTTTAATGTTTAATCCTTCCAACAAAACCCTAGTCTCTTCTTCTTCTCTTCTCCACTGCCGTTTTCTTCTCCACTCATCGATTTCTTGTCAAGGTTTAATTTCTCCACCAATTGGTTTTTTAGCAATTTCTTCCCAAGGATCTTCTTCTCCATGGGTTTTCTTCTCTACGGGTTTATGGAAGAAAGCCCAAAAATTAATAAAGATGAAATCTTACATAAAACTAAAGATTTCAACTGCTTTAAGCACGGAGATTCAGAGTCTGTACTTGAAGGTGAATCAAACCCACTTGGCAAATGTAGAAAAACTACGAGAGAAACAAGGAAAGGGGGGCAAAGGCGACAAGAGGAAAGGAAACTCACTGAGTGGAAGAACAAGGGCATATAGAAATGGTGCCAAAAATTTGAAAGGAGGGCTTCTACTTTGTTTCTTCACAATATTCTCACCACAACAAAATCGCACAAAAGGAATTCAGAAGACAAAATCGAATTCCATTAAATTATTCAAAAGGAATTTGAAATAAAGAGCGGAGCAAACTTACACGATTGAAAAAAAAAAAAAGGCCCTACCCATTAGAGGGATTGACACTGGCGACCATTGTTTAGAAGAAGTCATGGATTGATAGAGTAAGTCGGCTGGTTCCAATTCCAAATCCAATTAACTTTCAGAAATTTGGAAAAAACAGTAAAAAGGGCCCACTTTTCTGAATTGTAAGAGTCACTGGTTCTTTATTCCTGAAACTGTGGGTTTCGTTTTCATCTTCTTTTGTAGAAACCGGGAGAAAAGTAAAAGCATCATAATCGGTTTGGTAATAATCCTTGTGAATGACTGTCGTTTTCTTGATTTCTCTCTCTTACTTTTGGGTGAACTACAAATTAACGATACTAATGGATCAAGAAAGAGTTCAGAATCTAAAGAGATAGAGATAAAGAGAGAGAGGAAGAACATACACGAAAAACATTAGGGAAGATAAAGAGAGGGAGAGAATAGAAGATGTCAACGACTACTGTAACTAGGTATGAAGATACACCGATGCACCCTATCAGTGCTGGCGTACGTGGATAGTTTGCTCAAAGAGCTGCTGCATAACCTTCATTTTGCTCTGCCATGGCACCAGTGTCCTATCCTTCCATTGGGTAAGCTATTTTTTTTTTTTTCCTTTTCAATCGTGTTAGTTTGTTTCGTTCTTTATTTCAGATCTTTTTAGGTCATTTTATATTTAGTAAAAGTATTTTTATCTTAAAAAAATTGACACTCTGTCGTTAAATTAAAAATAACGGTACTGGTGAGAGTGTATGATAGTATTGCTAGAGAGGTATTCTATATAATTTTTATAAAAACAGAATAATTCTTTGTATTTTCATTAGATTAAAGGGGTTGTCCATATAATTTATCATATATATATATATATATATATATATATATCCGGCCTATCCTCGAACTACGACCGTTTCAACGTCCGTACCAACCACTGCACTCCACTCTATCAATCGTATCCTCCATGTCGAGAATACCAGCTACTGCGGAACCCTCGATCCCAAAGTTACCGGGAACCTCATTGTCTGCATCGATCGAATGACTCGCCTTGTAAAATCGCAGCAGGGAGCTGGGAAAGAATACCCAGATTCTGTAATTGTTCGGTTTCAATTCTGTAATTGTTCGATTTCAATTCTGTAATCTATTCCCGCCTTGATTCCTCTCCTCCGTTGCAGTGACCCGTGGGCACAAGAACATGCTGTAACCGAAGCTGATGACCTTGTGAAACATATTCGCGGTGCTGACGAATCAGTCTTCTATCTCTTCTCCTTCCAAAAGCTACCATGCACAACGCCGCCATTGACGCTGAACTTAATTTACATTCTCTCTAGCAGTTGTGCTGCTCGGACTCTAGTTCTCGTTCGTGCTTGCGGTCATGCACGGTCTTTGTCATGCTCCTGGTCTCGGTCCTAGTTATGAGAGTCTAGCCATTGCAGATTTGGCGGTTCAATGCCTTCTGATCGCTACGGTTGCATCTGAATCATATACAGGGAGATGACAAAAAAAAAGGGTGAATTTTCTAACTGTGGTTACAGGGACAGATCCGGTTTTCCTCCTATTGTTAAATGAATTGCTCATTGCTTTCCTTTTTTGACAATAAACAGAGATAAAGGAGGAAAGAGATCTAGATCGAGTTGGCGGAGGGCAAGAAGAAGGGGAAAAATAGGAGAATTTCGGTTAAACAGCATCGCCATCCAGTGCATTTTAGAAGCCAATAGATCAACTGGAACAGTTTGATTAGGGTTTGCTTGTGGTCGAGGTTGAGGGCTTTCTTCTTTTAAGATTTTTGGATTTTCCCATCTTCTTTGCCGTGAATACGAATGGTAAAGAACGAGTTTCTCACGCCCAAGGCCATTGCCAATCGAATCAAGGCAAAAGGGCTTCAGAAGCTCAGATGGTATTGCCAGATGTGCCAGAAACAATGCCGAGACGAGAATGGATTCAAATGCCATTGTATGAGCGAGTCTCACCAACGGCAGATGGAGGTCTTTGGCCAAAATCGTACCCGTCTGATTGACGGTTACTCCGAGGAGTTCGAGAGAACCTTTATGGACCATTTGAAGCGGAGTCACCGTTTCAGCCGTGTTGCAGCTACCGTGGTCTACAACGAGTATATCTCCGATGGCCACCACATCCATATGAACTCCACACAATGGGTCACTCTCACCGAGTTCGTTAAGTACCTTGGTCGTACCGGTCAATGCAAGGTTGAAGAGACGCCGAAAGGGTGGTTCATGACCTACATCGACAGAGATTCGGAGACGCTGTTCAAGGAACGTCTCAAGACCAAGAGATTGAAGTCCGATGTCGTAGAGGAAGAGAGGCAGGAGCGAGCTATCAAGAAACAAATTGAACGGGTTGAACAGTCAGTCGTTTCGTCAACTTCAGAAAACGAGGCAGGGTATTCTGATTCTCAGCAATTGCATTTGTCACCAAAGGCACCAATGGCAGAACTAAAATCAGAGCCTGGAGCTAAAGTTGCATTTTCTCTCGGTTCATCCTTGCAAATTGTTGCAAGAGAAAATATCGAGAGCTCCAAAGTGGTTTTTGAGGAGTCCGAAGCAGAAAGGAGTGAGAAGAGGATTAAATCCGGGGGCAACGGAACAAAGAGTGGTAGTGGGTCAGTTCTGGATGAGATGATGAAAGAGCAAGAGAAGGCAAAGGAGCGGAGTAATCCCAAAGACTATTGGTTATGCGAGGGAATAATTGTTAAAGTAATGAGCGAACCGTTGGCCGAAAAAGGTTACTATAAGCAGAAGGGTGTGGTCTACAAGGTGATCGACAAGTATGTAGGAGAAATTGAAATGCTGGACAGTCGACACATTCTGAGAATTGATCAGGAAGAACTTGAAACTGTGCTTCCCCAGATTGGGGGTCTAGTGAGAATTGTGAATGGCCCTTACCATGGTTCGAATGCCAGACTGATTTCTGTTGATACTGAGAACTTTTATGTGAAGGTGCAAATTGAAAAGGGGATATATGATAAAAGGGTTCTTCAAGCGATTGATTATGAGGACATTTGCAAGATTGTCCACTGAGGCTCTCAAAACGTAGACCATGATGACCCTTCTTCTGAGTTTCTTTGGTAACCAACTTTTTCATGTTTGTAATCTTGTTTCTTATTTTGTATATTGTATACTTAATTCTCATCAAGATTCACTAGTCAATCTTATTTCGATGCCAAGAATGAGAATTTTAGATTATGCAATTGAGACATTTTCAATGGTTGGCTCTGCATTTTCTTATAAATATTGTGTAATCTCTGTACATTAGACTTGAGTAGATGGTTGCTGGATGCATGGGTTGTAATGGAATTGTATGGCTTATATTTATGTGCAGCATTTTCTCTGTAGTATGCCTTCCTTTCCCCTGCCTTTTCTATTATTCTACCAGTGGTGTAAAATCAAAGGTCCTCCCCGGAGATAGTAGCTAATGTCTATGAATGATTTTGCCTGCGTCTGACTACATATAAAGGGATTGAATTAATGGTTTAAATGGTGGGATGCAAAAGCAAATAAATGGCAAAGGAATTGCATAGATAATCGGGTGAGTAAGTGTGCTTAGATCAATTACAAAATACACGAATAAGAAGACCGCACCCAACAAGCAATGCCTTACTCAGTGCCCCAGCAAGAAAGTCCTAATAAGTCGTGCCGATGCACAACGGTGGTCATAGATCAACTAGCTCATCTGTTGCTTGTGAATCAATAAGTGGCACATGAGATTTTATTGCTTTGGAGTTGCTCACTCTACTGCTGGGAAATCCTACTGATGACGGTGTTGAAGTAGCTGCTGGGTTTGTCACAGAACGTGGTTCGTTGCTTCAAGACCTTTCACCACTAGGCGTCGACCATGGCGTCCATGGTGAGTGTGCTTGCAATTCTAGATGATTTTTCACTAGAGCAGAATTTGTTTTTGGTTAACCCAAGGGGGTAGCTCAGTTGGTAAACACCTCGAAGTGGTCATGAGTTCAACTCTCCTTGTCATGGTTCAAAATCTCGGTGTTGAGATCTCGAAGTTCTCGAACAAGTCGAGACGAGATCTCACATGAGACCTGACCAGTCTCTACAAGTTCTCGACATTTTCAACCAGTTCTCGACATTTTTGACCACTTCTCGATTGGTCTTGACATAATGTATGAATTATGATTGTATGATTTATTTGGCTACTTTGGGTTTTTTTTTTTCCTATGACAATTAAGCAATTAAGTGCTATTATATTTATTTTTCTCCTAAAAGATAATTTTACTAGCTCATTTGGCCTTCTTTAATTTTCTACTACTGTAACATTATGTAGAATAACTAATATTACTCTAGGTTTACATCTGACCTTCAGAGTCAGACCGATACTACCAAACATGGGTGTAAACCCAAACAACCATCATGTGTGGTTTAATTTTACAATTTATGGTTTAAATGTGTTTATGTATTCTAAAATAGGATTTCTTTGGAGTATCAAGCCTTAAAATGACCATTTTAACCCTAAATTAGCCTTCGCGGGGTTTTTATGGTCTCGCCGAGATCTCGGTTTTCCCAAGGGTCGAGACACCCTCGAGACGTGAGATTTTGAACCTTGCTCCTTGGGGCATTCCTATATAAAAAAAAAAAATTCATATTTTGACAGTGATTGAACTTCTATTTTATTTTATTTTTTTTGTTTCATATTTGTTATATTTAAATTTATATTGGTTTTGAAATGGCATTTTAAAATCTATTCTTGTTTTAAGTACTATGTACATTCTTTATCAGTATCTTATTTTCAAACTTAATTTAATGGTCCTCCATTGGGAAATTTGACATTAAAGGAGAAATACTGTAGAAAGAATTGAAGTGGCCCTTCAAAGCAAATAGCAAAGAAACTATGGCGAAAGGATTAAGTGGAAACTGTAGAAGGTAGATTGCTAGATATGAATGGAATCACTAAGGTTGTTTAAACATTTCTAAATCTCAGCTTGATCTTGGGAATTTCCTTGTTTACATCTTAAAAAAAGCACCGTCTTAGTGAGATCTTGACCTCACCAAGACGAGGTCGAGATCCGAGATTCAGAACCTTCCTGGTGGCAAAGGGGTTAAGACATATCAAATTAACAAGCCCTCTTTGCCATAGGATCTCTAATCAGTCCAATACAAAAATCAACAGAGAAGTAATAAAAAAAAATTTTTATCTGGAAATCCGACCGTCAGAAATTGATGAAACTTGGGTTGAATGACCTTTATAATAGTTATGAACACCCCTCCAAAGTTAAAGACGATCGGAGCAAGATTGAAGAAGATATGAGGCCCCAAAGATGGCTGGACTTGGTCGCGCCTGGTTCTGGACAGTGTTCTGGAGCTTTTGTGATCTGGTTTGAATTCAGCCACAGAACTTGAAGGAGCTTGTTGGAACAGTGTTTCCAGCCAAGGTATAGTAGATCTAGATCCAAGGAAGAACAGAAATTGCAAGGAAAGAGAAAAGAACAAGAGGTTGAGTCTCATAACCAGGTGAGGCTCAACCAGAAGTTAATTGATTCTCAATTTTTTTGGAAAAGCTCTAAGAGCTACCGCCAGCTTTTACTCCTCTTATTTATAATGAGAATCCTTACAATTAAAATAGGAAAGAGAGAAAACTACTAAAAATTAAACTTCCTTATAACATAAGAAGGTTTTAATACAATGGAAAGAAAATTTTTTAAATCTGAAAATAGGAAAGTAAATACTTGGTCTCCAAGTAATTGAAACCTATTATCAATCTATCTTAAATATTAGGAAACAAACTAAACAATGAAATCAGGAAACTAACTTTTAAGAAAGAAATAACAAAAGAGTGAAAAAATTTTTCAAAAAAATCTGCTGGTACTGTTCACGTGAACAGTACCACGTGAACAGTGTTGACCATGTGGGCTGGTTGCTTTCTTGGACTGCATCACTTCCGGTGTTAAAACATGCATCATTGATCATTTGTTTCATGTAAAAGCTGAAAATGTCATGTCTGATTGGCCTTGAGACTGTCCTCTTGCATTGTACGTATCTGCCATCTTGCTTTACCTCATTTCAATGGATAGTAAGAATGACAATTGATACAGTGAATGATAATGTGAATTGAGGAGTACTTCGACCTAGACTATATTGGGAACTTTATTCCCTAGTGAGATGTGACCTTTCCTTTTTATCCCTTTTTTTTTTTAATACTTGTTTGCTGCCTTTGGGTGGAACTAAACCCCTGTTTTACTCTCTTTCTAGTAAAATTGTTATTTACCAGAATAAAAATGCAAAGTGGAATCTGATTGGGGGTTATAGAAACCTTCCCACAAGATGGTAGAATGCTGAGAGTGTTTGAAAATACATTTAGTCTGTTTTAGGAACATGGAACATATTCCAAGTTCATAAATGACATTCCATTTTTGTAAGACCCATACCGAACTAATCGGTCTTACCACCTTGTACCAGGTCTACCTATCATGGTCAAGCTAAGTGGACCAAGTACGTAAAGCAAATCACAAAATCAGGTATGAATTTGACCCAAAAATAGTAAATATGAGGGTAGGGTCGCATGCATAAACAGGTAGGGTCGACCCCACCTCAATAGAGTCCAACCCATGATTTTTCAGTCCTAGGGTTGGATGACTTGAGACTCTAGGGTCGACGGATTCTGCGACCCTAGCATCAACCCTATGGTGACAGACTGAAACCGTGAATTAGGAAACTTTCCTAATTTTAGGAATTCCTTTCCTAATCTCGATGGGACGTATTTTGGGAGGTTTTTCTTTATAAATAGGACGTCCCTTAGCCTCTTTCACTCCTTTTGGAACCCTAATTGAGAGTGAGAGAAAGAGAAGAGAAGGAAGAGAAGAAGAAGAGAAGGAGAATTTGAGAAGACAACTAAAGAGAAGGAATTCAGAGAAATCTATGAATCTCAGCAACCCTAAGGTATGAATACATTCTCCATGAATTATGAAAGACCCTAGAGTAGCTTATGAAGAAGTTAGGGTTGGGAGAAACCCAAATCATCTACCCATGGATGAGTTTCGAAGGAATCCATGAAAGTAATCATCATAGACAATGGAAAATATATAAAAATCATAGTTATGAGCCATAGAATATTCTTAGAATGGACCTACGAGACTACATGTCACACCCCAATTCTGCTCCAACCAGAATGGTGTGATGAACCGTCAATAAATCAACGGTTCAACCAGGATCTCACAATAAGCTATCCCACATATGATAAACCAAAACACATTCCACATTAATCAGAGGTAATAAAATAAATAGCGAAAGTCTTACATATAATGAACTGAGGTCTAATCATGATAAATAATTAATATTCCATTTATTTCCAAGTAACCAAAACATAAGTTAATACATATTACAATATCCAAATACGAAAACTAAACACTAAACGTATCCACCGTTGAAACTCTCGCTTAACGAACCATGTTCGTCCTCCACAGCTTGCTCATCACAGCAGCCACATGTTCATATGTTGGTGTGTCGACATAATCTTCAATCATAGTACCTGCAACATCAGAAACTAAAAAGAATTGCGCGCGCGAGGGTCAACTCTCTAACTTGAGCTCAGTGAGAAAACAAAACAATGCAACAATACATATGCATGCAATCAATTCATATCTTTGGTCTGGTTTAAAGTTTGCAATGTGCAATAGAAAGGTTTAGGTGATCAAAGGTTAACGTTTATTGACCCCGCCTCTATACCTAGGGTGTGGAAGTCCACCCAAAGGTTAACGTTTATTGTCGTCCCCATCCACCCTACCATAACATTGTACAACAAAGGTTAACGTTTATTGCTGTACAGTGCCATATCAACACGTAAGCCCCTGCTGACGAGGGCTTGCAAACTGGACTCGCAACTAACCAATCCTAATGCCAAACAGTGTATCCAAGGCCTCACCCCAGCATCCCTCAGAACGCCCATAGAGATAGAGCTAAGGCCCCCTGGTAGAGTCAGAGACTACAAGGACCGAGACCATCTCCCCTGATACTCTACAACATAATAGTTATACTAAGGTAATGGCGATACGACGATGCTAATGCATAATACTTGAGTTAGAGATAGAGCTAAAGTGTTGAGATCCGCCAAAGGTTAACGTTTATTGACGTCCCCATCACACCTCACCTGATACTCGCTTGCATCAAGTACACCAACCACACACATACATTTACATGTCTATTCCTATCATCATCATCACCATCATGTTATAAACAATAAAGTAAATATGCATGAACAAATAATAGAAATATTGGATGACATGCTAAATGCACATACAAACATACACGCATAGAATCAATATGGCATTGGACTCAAGAAATAAAAACAGTTTGTTATTAATCAATTAGTTTAGAGTCCTGTTTCCTCACATTTGCTTGTTTGTAGATCCTCTTTCAAGCCTTAAGAATCACTTTTATATCAATATTATATTGCTAGAAGACCTAACAAAGTCAATAGAATTTAATTAGAATTTATTCTAATTTTTACAGCTTGCTGTTAACTGGGGGTCGATGCCTAGGGTCGGATGTTCCATCGACCCTAGGTGCTACCCCTCCTTTCCTGAACTTCCCGAATGCTGGGGGTTGATGCTAGGGTCGGAGGTTCCATCGACCCTAGGTGCGACCCCCCATGGTTTGAGTCGAAAATATCAAATTTCGTCCATTCATTCATGTTTGGGGTCCTATGACTTGCTTCTGCAATCCATTCCACACATGTTCTATGGTTTAGAACTATTTTTTATTCACCTACATGGTTTCAATGATCTCCTCCATGGTTTCCATTGAAACCTAACCATGGATGGATGGTATTAGGGTTTCTCCTAACCTAACTTCATCATAATCTATTCTAAGCTTTCAATTCAGATGGGGATTAAGGTTCATACCTTCTGTAGTATGAGTTTCCAAGATATCTCTGAACTTCTTCTTCTTCCTTAGCCTTTTCTTCAAATTTTCCTTCTCTTCTTCTCTTCCTTCTTTTCTCTTTCTTTCAATCCAATTAGGGTTGTAAAAGGAGTGAAAGAGGCTTAGGGACGTCTTATTTATAGAGTAAAACCTCCCAAAATACGTCCCATTGAGTTTAGGAAAGGTTCCTATTGAAATTAGGAAGTTTCCTAATTTTCAGTTCATGCTGTTTTTCCCGAATACCGGGGGTCGATGGGGGGGGTCGGACAATTCATAGACCCCCTGCGACCCCTGGTCACGGGTCGATGGGGGGGTCGGACCTGCCTGTTAAAACCTGCGACCCTACCCTCATTTTGACTATTTTTGAGTAAATTTTCATATTGGGTCTTGGTTTTTCTTCACATACTTGGTCCACTTGGCTCGACCATGATATGTAGACGGGTCACGACACAAAATGTAAGGTTAGAACGAGTTCGTGGCGTGCGGGTCTTACAACTCCACCACCCTTAAAAGAAATTTTGTCCTCGAAATTTGAACATACGGATCTTACAACTCCCCCATCCTTAAAATAAATTTTATCCTCAAAATTTGAATTTACTTCGGAGTCAATAGGTGGGAATTCTATTTCCGCATTGCATCTTCTTCCTCCTATGCACTCTTCTCCACGTCTTGTCTTTGCCAGGTTACCTTCATATAATAATTATCCCAGCTTTGGAAACATTGTACCTTCCACTAGTGAACTAGACTGATACCACTTCAATAGTCAAACATTTTATCTAATTCAGTGATTCCGTGGTCAATACCTTTGATATGGATTTCTAATGTACTTCTTCAATAGAGACACACGAAATACATCATGCACACTAGACATGGATAGCGGTAACGCTAATTGATATGTAAATTTTCTACGTCTCTCCAAAGTTTGTAAGATCCAACACATATATAGAATACAACTTTCCCTTTTTGTCTAATCGTTTCAAACTACGCATAAGTGATTTCTTCAAGAACACTTTGTCCCTTATGGCAAACTCAAGGTCTTGGTGTCTCTTCTGACATCTTGAGCTATCTTGCCCCTTTTCTTTGATCTTGTCTGCTACTCGATAGTTTTCTTCATTAGACTTAGGTTACAAAATTCTTCATTTACCGACTTTATTCCAAAATAAAGGAATTTGACATTTCTACCGTACCATGCTTCATAGGTAACATTTACATGGTAGCTTAGTAGCAACTTCAATTCACGATAACTTCTCAACTCAAGATCCTTGAAATCAATTTTACAAGCTTGGAGCATATCTCTTAGTATCTGTATAGTTCGCTCCAACTGTCCGTCGGTTTGAGGTAAAGTGCGGTACTAAACTTCAACTTTGTCCCCATTGTTTTCTATAGATCCTTCCAAAACTTCGAGATAAAGCATAAACTTCTGGCCGACACTAGGCTCTTATGCATACCATTCAATCTAGCAATATTATCCATATATAGCTTAATTAGCCGCTCCAAGGCATACCAAGGTCGTATAGCAATGGAATGAGCTATCTTCATAAGGCGATCAACAATCACCCAAACTGCGTCAATCGATCAGTGGTATACCGGTGACATAGTTCATTGTAATGCAGTTCCACTTTCAGACTGGCTCCGATAGTGGTTGTAGTAAGCCACGTTGGTCTTTGTCTTTCAGCCTTTACTTGCTGATAATTCAGACACTGGAACACACATTGCTGATAATTCAGACACTGGAACACACACTAACCACCTTTGTTATCATTCCTCTTTACTAATACAATCTCTTCAGGTCATGATACATATTGGTACTCCAGGTTGTACTGAATATTGGGTACAATGGACTATTATCATTATCCTCTTCATAATATTCGAGTCTTTATCTTCATGTATTTAGAGTCGACCTCTGTATCTGAGTACCATCTCCGCATCCAAAGTAAGTCAGGGTTAGGTTTTTCTTTCTCTAAATCTCCTGACATTATTCTTATATACAGATCTAACAAAATTGCTACTTTTACTTCATCCATTAATTCAGAGATGATCTTTAATGCCATAAGCGCAGCCAAATTATTGCTCCAAAAGTTCATCCCTAAGTTCTCGTTCAATTGGATCATCACTAGCTTCTATTATATGTTACTCTTCTTCCAAATCTTAATCTATTGCTGCGAAACATAAGACAACATTTATACTGAGTCCTTCCTTGGACTTCATAATTCCCTTTTTGCTTAAGATCTTAGCTACTACATTAGCCTTGCTTGGGTGACACTGAATATCACAGTCTTAATCCTTCAGCAATTCCAGCCATTTTTTTATCCTCATGTTCAACTCTTTCTGGTAAAGAGATAAATAAAACACTTGTAATCTGATCTAATATGAAATTCCTCTCTATATAGGTAATGTCTCCAAATCTTGATCGATAATTCCAAATCATGAGTAGGGTAACTCTTCCCATGCTCCTTCAGTTTTCTTGAAGCATATGCAATCGCTTATTTACCTTGCATCAACCCGCATCCTAGATCCAATCCGAAAGCTCCGATGGATAGGGTAAAAGGTTCCTTTGGTACCAGAATGATCAAGATGGGAGTTGATATCAACCTTACCTTAGAATCTGGAAACATTCTTCACACTTGTAGGTCCAAATAAACTCCTCTCCCTTCCTAGTCAGCTTGGTAAGAGGTTTTGCGATCTTAGAGTGGTCCTCCAAAAATCGTCTATAATAATCAGATAAACCCAAGAACTTCTGATCTTCGCAATACTCTTCATGTGTTTCTTACCATATGATTACTTTTATCTTAAAGGGGTCCTCTTTAATCCATTTATATGATGCTACGCGATCCAAGAAGATCACTTTGTTTAATCAGGTTTCATATTTCTTGGACTTGGCATAAAGCTTTTCACTTCTCAGCTGTTGTGAAGCTGTTCTAAGATCCGTTGTATGAGTTGCTTCATTCTTGGAATAAACCAAAATATCATCTATGAAAACTATAACCGACGTATCCAACAGGTCATGAAACACCCAGTTCATCAGTTCCATAAAAGACGTAAGGGCATTGGTTAATCCAAACGTCATAATCCAAATCTCATAATTGGCCAACCCCGATTCTAAAACTATCTTTGGAATATTACTGTCTAGATTCTTCAGCTAATGATATCTTGACTGAAAATCAATCTTAGAAAATACCTTTGCTCCTTGCAACTGTTTAAACAAGTCATCGATCTGAGGTAGTAGATATCGATTCTTGATCTTGAGCTTGTTTAGTTCCCGATAGTCTATACATAATCGGACACTACCGTCCTTTTTCATGAATTGCATTGGCGCTCTCCGTGATGCAATACTTAACCGATTAGAACCCTTGTCTAATAACTTTTGTAGTTGAGTCTTAGTTCCTTCAACTCCGTAGGAGCTACTCTATAGGTACCTTTGACACAAGTATCGTTGTTGGTAACAAGTCGATGACGAACTCGGTCGCATGATCAGATGGTAACTCCAGGTAAGTCTCCTGGAAACACATCAGGGAATTTATGCATCACATCAATATCTTCCATCTGTGGTGCTTCTTTGGTAACGTATACCACAGAGACCATATATCCAACTTATTACTCTTCAAAGCATCTCTTCGCTTTTAGCATAGAGAGGATCAGCTTTCACTTCTTGGCAACATACTCCCAATGATACTAAATCATATGCCATTTTTATTCTTGAATGATAACCTCTTCTATGCACATAATCACTTGTAGAGTGTTGAGACAACCAGTCTATTCCCAAGATGACGTCAAGGTCTACCATCTCAAGTCGACTCAGGTTGCATCCAAATTCTGTCCATCCATACTATTCGAACATTGTTCATAACACTCATCTAATGCACATCTAGTCCAAAAATTGCTTGAACTAGCAAACTTATTACTCTTCAAAGCATTTCTTCACTTTTAGCATAGAGAGGATCAGCTTTCACTTCTTGGCAACATATTCCCAATGATACTAAATCATATGCCATTTTTATTCTTGAATGATAACCTCTTCTATGCACATAATCACTTGTAGAGTGTTGAGACAACCAGTCTATTCCCAAGATGACGTCAAGGTCTACCATCTCAAGTCGACTCAGGTTGCATCAAAATTCTGTCCATCCATACTATTCGAACATTGTTCATAACACTCATCTAATGCACATCTAGTCCAAAAGGGCTTGAACTAGCAAAATCTGGTGTAAAGTTCTTAAGAGCTTGTCTAGTTCCTTCATCTCTTATGATTTTTCAAAGACTATCGTCAAAATCTCATATTGCACTCATTAGCTTATATTTCTTTTATCCTTGTTATTCTACCCTGATCTCTCTTTCATATACCTCGAAAAATATCTTGTGATTGTTACTTCATATCCCAAGTTTATCTATAAGCATTAGGGTATATGCTTATAAATTCATTAATTCATCCAAACTGTCTTGGTCTTTGCTTAATAATTTCCTTTAACATTGGGCGTAACTCAGTATTACTTGTACTAATCTGAATACTATCAATGCCATGATTTTTGATTTTATCCTTGTATCCACTCTTAGATTTGCCTTTAGGAATCTTCTGCCTTGTCAAAACTCATACCGATATAGTCATCTTTAACTTTACTTGAGTGCTATCTATTTCTTTACTGGCTACTCTTGATAGTTCTCATTTTTGCTCATGCACTCTTTTATAGACATGACTCATATCCATCCATTTAGCAATCTCAAAATAGATTCTCCATTACTTCATCTGAGGTTCATTGGCTATAGTATTTAATCTGAATCCAATCATCTTTCTTCCAATAATTTCATTATCACTAAACATCTTTATCAACAATGGTCAGGGAGTGTATAAATCAGAATGTTCATCCAAAAGCAATTCACTTCCTTCTTTCAAATTTAGTATAACGACAAACACTTGCTTTATCTAGTGTACTTAGGTTTAATGGGTCAAGAGTAAATCTATGGTGATCCAATCGGCATCAAAAGATCGTCAAGTTGCACGGTGGTCCAAATACATGAAAATAGAGATTTTACAGTTCTTAACCTCATGGTTACAGCTTTTATTGAGTATATATAATGCCATTGGTCAAGGCACTATAGGAATAAATCTGGAGAAGATTTTCGTACATCAGTTTATCAGGTAAAATCGAAAATATGTACGCTCAACATGATTAAACATTTAACTGTTCATTCAGTTCATATCTTTGTTCATGTTGTCGATCATGAGAGTGGCTCAGATTGGTATAATCAGGACTAATACTAAAGAAACAATATCTATAACTTCAATTGACAGGTTGAATCAAGAAGGTATCCTATCAAGACATGAGAATTAGAATCAGGTATGTGCATCCTCTATAATCATAACAGTAAATCAATAGTGCACCGCACCCTATATAAATTAACTATCTAGTTATATGGCCATAATAGATTTGATCCTTTGCTGAAAATGTTCGAGACATCATTTTCAAAAGACATTCTTCAATCCTGGTCGGATCATCGTGTCATGATACAGCTATCCCATACAACAGTGGCTGATAAGGGTAACCACATTGATATACTGCTTGTTGTGCACCAAGCTTCTGCACTGGGGTGTGCATTACTGGGACTTGCTGTGCGGTAGGCACTGTGTTATAGCTAACAGGTGTTGGGATACAGTGATGCTACTAATTGGTACCGTACTTGGTTTGATCTGGAGGTGTTGATGTACCATCAGCAACTTGGGTAGTGATTTACATAGCAACTTGCATAGTCGGTCTCATCTATTGTTGCTCTTGTATTTTATTGGGTCAAGTTTATGACAACCATAACCAAGGTACTTGTTGGTCCAGGTGGTTGGCTGGAGTGGTCTGGTTGTTCACCTCTTTTGATTCACTCTAATCTGATTATCATTATCTAGCATCTGCTCAGATGAATTTTCATTACCCATTCTCGACCTAGATAGTGGTGGGGTCAAGTTGCAACCCCTTCTTAATGCTCAACGGATAATTGATCAGCTTGTGGTGGATCTCACCCTGAGTCTCCATGTCACCCAGGAGTATAGGTACTCTTATTCTTAATGTATGGTCATTATTCTCTTATCTCTGTTTGGATTTAGCCCAAGATTTTTTCCTTTATCTCTACAGGGGTTTTGGCATTACTAGCCATTTTTCTCCTTTCTCTATCATACATCGAGTTTCACATCTTGTTAGTACCAACTCGGTATTCCAACTTTTTTGCTTTACAGATGCTTCATTCTTTTTACTGTACTATATCCCTTGTATACGTAGATAACTACCCAACTTATGGATAGTATCCTATATTATTTATTTATCAGGATCAATTTTGGTCTTCTCTTTCTGTTTGAGTGTATATATAAGGTTCCACCTTTTATATGTACATTATTGTCTTGTTTAAGTTCTGTCTCAACCAACATAGGTGCTTATGGTTTGTTTGTATTAAAGCTTTTAATTTATCCTAACTCAGTTCATGGACTCCAGTGGAAGTATTCAGGTTTAATGGGTAAGGCCTACAAGAGCTCTGATACCAAGTTGTCACACCCCAATTCTTCTCCAACCAGAACGGTGTGATGAACAGTCAATAAACCAACGGTTCAACCAGGATCTCACAATAGGCTATCCCACATATGATAAACCAAAACACATTCCACATTAATCAGAGGTAATAAAATAAATAGCGGAAGTCTTACAGATAATGAACTGAGGTCTAATCATGATAAATAATTAATATTTCATTTATTTCCAAGTAACCAAAACATAAGTTAATACATATTACAATATCCAAATAAACTAAACACTAAATGTATCCACCGTTGAAACTCTCGCTTAACGAACCATGTTCGTTCTCCACAGCTTGCTCATCACAGCCGCCACATATTCATATGTTGGCTTGTTGACATAATCTTCAATCATAGTACCTGCAACATCAGAAACTAAAAAGAATTACACGCGCGAGGGTCTGCTCTCCAACTTGAGCTCAGTGAGAAAACAAAACAATGCAACAATACATATGCATGCAATCAATTCATATCTTCGGTCTGGTTTAAAGTTTACAATGCGCAATAGAAAGGTTTAGGTGGTCAAAGGTTGACGTTTATTGACTCCGCCTCTTTACACAGGGTGTGGAAGTCCGCCCAAAGTTTAACGTTTATTGTCGTCCCCATCCACCATACCATAACATTGTACAACAAAGGTTAACGTTTATTGTTGTACAGTGTCATACCAACACGTAAGCCCCTGCTGGCGAGGGCTTACAAACTGGACTCGCAACTAACCAATCCTAATGCCAAACAGTGTATCCAAGGCCTCACCCCAGCATCCCTCAGAACGCCCATAGAGATAGAGCTAAGGCCCCCCGGTAGAGTCAGAGACTATAAGGACCGAGACCACCTCCCCTGATACTCTACGACATAATAGTTCTGCTAAGGTAATGGCGATACGATGATGCTAATGCACAAGACTTGAGTTAGAGATAGAGGTAAAGTGTTGAGACCCGCCAAATGTTAACGTTTATTGACGTCCCCATCATACCTCCCCTGATACTCGCTCGCATCAAGTACACCAACCACACACATACATTCACATGTCTATTCCTATCATCATCATCACCATCATTTTATAAACAATAAAGTAAATATACAAGAACAAATAATAGAAATATTGGATGACATGTTGAATGCACATACAAGCATACAAGCGTAGAATCAATATGGCATTGGACTCAAGAAATAAAAACAGTTTGTTATTAATCAATTAGTTTAGAGTCCTGTTTTCTCACCTTTGCTTGTTTGTAGATCCTCTTTCAAGCCTTAAGAATCATTTTTATATCAATATTATATTGCTAGAAGACCTAACAAAGTCGATAAAATTTAATTAGAATTTATTCTAATTTTTACAGCTTGCTGTTAACTGGGGGTCGATGCCTAGGGTTGGATGTTCCATCGACCCTAGATGCTACCCCTCCTTTTCTGAACTTCCCGAATGCTGGGGGTCGATGCTAGGGTCGGAGGTTCCATCGACCCTAGGTGCGACCCCCCATGGTTTGAGTCGAAAATATCAAATTTCTTCCATTCATTCATGTTTGGGGTCCTATGGCTTGCTTCTACAATCCATTCCACACATGTTCTATGGTTTAGAACTATTCTTTATTCACCTACATGGTTTCAATGATCTCCTCCATGGTTTCCATTGAAACCTAACCATGGATGGATGGTATTAGGGTTTCTCCTAACCTAACTTCATCATAATCTATTCTAAGCTTTCAATTCAGATGAGGATTAAGGTTCATACCTTCTGTAGTCTGAGTTTCCAAGATATCTCTGAACTTCTTCTTCTTCCTTAGTCTTTTCTTTAAATTTTCCTTCTCTTATTCTCTTCTCTTCTCTTTCTCTCAATCCAATTAGGGTTGTAAAAGGAGTGAAAGTGGCTTAGGGACATCCTATTTATAGAGTAAACCTCACAAAATACGTCCCATTGAGTTTAGGAAAGGTTCCTATTGAAATTAGGAAAGTTTCTTAATTTTCAGTTCGTGCTGTTTTTCCCGAATACCGGGGGTCGATGGGGGGGTCGGACAATTCATAGACCCCCTGCGACCCCTGGTCATGGGTCGATGGGGGGGTCGGACCTGCCTGTTAAAACCTGCGATCCTACCCTCATTTTGACTGTTTTTGAGTAAATTTTCATATTAGGTCTTGGTTTTTCTTCACACACTTGGTCCACTTGGCTCAACCATTATATGTAGACGGGTCATGATACGAAATGTAAGGTTAGACTGGGTTTGTGGCGTGTGGGTTTTACACTACAGGATCGACCCCATGCTCTCGGAAACTCCAGGGAGGCTGTGGTCGCACATAGGGTCGATGGGTAACCGACCCTATGACCGACCCAACACCCTGGGGTCTCAGATACCTGGGACCCATCCTGCGACCCTAGCTTTACAGCAAGCTTAAATTGTTGGAATTTATTTTTAATAAAAATCTATTAATTTGTTAGGTTTTCCTAGTGATATAAAAGTGATTCTTAGAGCTTGAAAGAGGATCTACACTCAATTAAAGGTGAGGGAACAAGACCTAAACTAATTGGTTAATAATAAATTATTTTTGTTTATTGAGTCCAATGCCATGTATGATTCTATGATTGTCTGATTGTAATATGGATATCACATGTCATCTACTATTCTTGTTATTACTGTTCATGCATATTTAATTTTGTTTATTTTAACATGATGATGATGATGATGCTAGGAATAGGCATGTGAATGTATGTGTGTGGTTAGTGTACTTGATGCGAGTGGGGCATCAGGGGAGGACGTGGCATTGTGGTTCAGCCTAGTCACCAGACTCTAGCTCTGTCTCTACTCAAGTCTTGTCCACTAACATCGTCGTATCGCCATTACCTTAGCAGAACTAATACATCGTAGGGCATCAGGGGGGGACGTGGCATTATGGTTTAGCCTGGTCACCAGACCCTAGCTCTATCTCTATGGATGTATTGAGGGATGTTGGGGTGAGACCTTGGATACACTGTTTGACATTAGGATCAGTTTGTTGCGAGTCCAGTTTGCAAACCCTCGCCAATAGGGGCTTACGTGTTGGTATGGGCAGCCGGTACAATAATGCCGTTTTCATTGGGTGTATACTTGTCCATGGTGGGTGCATGTGGGACGGCAATGCCGTATTCATTGGGCGGTTCCACACACTCGTGTATAGAGGTGAGGCGGCCTCCGAACCTTTCTATAGCACATTGCAAACTTATAAACCAGACCAAAGATATGAATTGAATGCATGCATATGTTTGTTGTATTGTTTTGTTTGCTCACTGAGCCGTGATGTGTGCTCACCCTTTCGATGTCGAATGCTTTTAGTTGTTGATACAGGTACCACGGTTGAAGATTATATGAATGCTCTGGTGTATGGACATGCGGCGGCAATGGACGTTGAAGTTTTGATGGAATTGCATGATTCGTCATGCGAGTACAACTCTTGCATTTTTGATTAGTTTTTATTCAAATTATACAGACGATGTAATTGATTAAATATTTTATTTATGTCTTAGTATTTGGAAGATAATGGAATAATTTATTTATGTTATCATCTTTAGACTCTCAGTTCATTTAATATTAAAGACTTCCGCTATTGTGTATTTACTCTGATTATTGTTGTGTATGTGTATGGTTTAAACAAACAGACACAGCCTATTCGAGATCCTGGTTGAACCGTTGGTTTATTAGCGGTTCATCACACCATTCTGAATAGTACGGAATTGGGGTGTGACAACTTGGTATCAGAGCTCTCAGGCCCTGTCTGTTAAACCAGTATACTTCCACAATAGTGCGTGAACTGAGTTAGGATTTAATTTAAAAGCTGTAATAATAAGAACACACTATAAACACTTGTATTGTATGAGACAAAATTAAGAAAGAGAATAATGCACATATAAAATAAGGAACAAGCTTTATATACATCAAATCAAAAGCAAAGGTTATACATATCCAAATCCGAGTACAGTCTACAATCCGGACAGTTACTCTGTAATATAAGAAAAACAAAAGAAAATATATATATATATATATACATCATGGAGCTGGAGGTGCTGGAGGAGGAGGAGCCTCACGATCTCTATCATAGTCCTCAGCATACACCCTAGTCAACTAGGCCACCTGAGTCTGGGTCACCTGGAGACTAGCTGCCAGCTCGGCCATCCACTGATCCGACGCGCGCTGGGCCTCCCTAATCTCACGCAGCAGCCCCATAATATCATCAGAAGGTGGGCGTGAAAGACCAATGATGTGTGAAGGAGCCCGAGATGGACCAGCTCCAGTAGAATGTGGAGGTGATGGAGGAGGTATAGCGTCCACATCCATATACATGCGATCCTCATCATCACCCCCATGAACCCCTGCTCCTCCTACTGCTGCTGCTGCCGCCTCAGCGTCTGCCACCTCTACCCGAGTACGAGGACGCACCAGAGCGTTCCTCTCTTCATCACTGACTTGAGCATCCCGCATGCCCATCCTACAGATGCCTCCCAGTCCAGTACTGATGAGAAAGTCTTCTCCTGAATCTTCTCATCTACTAAATCAACCCCCTAGGCGGGTAAGCAGTGTAGTGATTAGGCGTCAATAGGGCAGGTTGCCTATCTGACCAGGCAGCGTAGCACATATCATCATCCTCATAATAATATAAGGGAGGTAGACAGGCTGCCTAGTGCTCCCTCGGAGACACGGTCGAGAAGTGCCATGCATGGTCGCCCCCCGTCCTTTCTTTCTCTCGGTCCCACCTAGCGGAAAAACTACAGTGCGCGCTAGCGCGCACTTGGGCTCCGTAAAGCTGATCTACGACCACCGTTGCTTGCTCGGCTCAGCCAAAAAGCCGGGGGCGCTCAAGCAAACGATGCAAACTTCGGAGCGAAGAAAACGCCTTACCTTTATATAAAGAATCAACTCCATGAGCCCAATTATGAGTAAAGTAAGTACTGGGTCAACTGGGAGATCCTCTCGTAATGTCCACTCTGGGGTATCAGGTTGTGCTGGATGATCTTACAGTACACCCGAGGCTCTAGACGTAGGTTGATCGCTTTCATCTCCCAGCGATCCTCTCTGATAAGCTGACGGTCTATCTCAGCCCACATCTCCAAGGAAAAGAACTGGGGCTCCCTGGGAGCACAGTACACCAAAGGGCCGTCATGTGATATGCCCAAAAGATCTGCTAACTGCTGGCAGTCAAAGGAAACCTCTACTCTTTTGACGTAGCTAGTGATCCTGAGCTCCCTACCCTTCTCAGTGTCATTGTGATCTCCCACCACCTGGAGATTACAATAGAACTGTCTCACCAGATCCGAATGGGTACAGTCGTCATAGGTAATCACGAGAAGCCACCCATGTCACCAAATGCTGTCTCCACGTCGAACAAGGCTAGACTAGCCAAGTCCACACGACGACCTCCCTCTACCTTCTTACGAGCATAGCGAGCATACTGAGCTTCGACCTCATTAGAGCGGAAATGAATTGGGTCATGAACCCTAGGCACTTTGGTATGAGCCATATTATCTGCCAAAACAAAGAAAGACAAATAATAGATTAGTAATGGTGAAAACCCCAACAATTTTGACATTATAACGACATAAACTGGTCAAAAGCCTCACTTTTCACCCAACCACTTGGGGCAGGAGGACTTACATAGGTTCCAAACCATCTTGCAAGGTTCATACAGTTGGGAATTTAATCTAGAAAGATTGAATTCGAAGAAATTTCAATAAATTCAAAAAATTTCAAAAATTAGGTCAAAATTAGAAATTTTCAAGTTTCTCGATAACCAATGAAACTTGAATATTTTTGAGGGCTTTCGTCCATTGGGTGACAACGGAAAAAAACCCCAATAAAAATCGAATTTTTACGGTTAGAAAATTTTTAATTTGAAGAAAATGACATAAATGGGGAAAAAACCTAATTTTGAAAGCTTCAAAATACGAAATAGTAGAGAGTATATCTGAAGAGACGGAGCGGAAGTCGCAAATGGAAGAGAAGATCACCAAACACCAAGGGTCGCTACTGTAGCAACTCAGGAAATTGAGTTGAGTTGGAAGGAAGGAGAAAGAATGGGAAATGAATCCCAAAATCAAGATTAAAAACTTGATTCTGGACCGTAGGGTCGCAGAATTCGACCAAGACATGCGACCCTACGATCGACCCTATCATCGACCCTAGCCTCTGGGTGATCTGACAGAGAACTAGGGGTCGGACCTTGGTTCGGATGTATACCGACCCTACCATCGACCCTAGGCTCTCGGTAAGCTGACAGTAATTCTCAGTGTCGCATAAGGACCGACCCTATCATCGACCCTACGATGGAAAATACAGTATTTTTGCCAGAATGATCTGAAAATTTTGAAATTTGTATTGATTAGTTGGATTTGGACTTAAGAGGATAATTTATATTGATGACCTCACATGTGCTATGATTGTTTTCAGACACTACTACCACCAGAACAGGAAATGGCTGGGCGAAGAGGGAACAGACGAGAACGTAACCCAATTCCACCACTACCACCTGTGGAGGAAGACAGCCACGTAAATCAGGAAGCACAAGAGAATCTGAATACGACACCGCCAGTGGCTAATGGCCAGACAAATCCTATTAACTTGCCAGTCCCACCTATGGATTTAGCTACGATGGTAATGAACTTGGCACAACAGGTGCAGCAAATACAACAAGTGCAATCTAATATGCAAGCTGCCATAGGCATGACTTTTTCACCTGCACGTACGATACCGATGCCAGCAGGACAGACAAGCACAGTACCAGGGGGAAGTAACACGATACCCCATGCACCTCAAACACCAGGCATGCAAGCTTAAGTACAGAACCCTGAAGTAGCTCAGAGTGGATATCAGTACCAACCACCTATAAATGGGGCCTATGCTCTGTATCAGCTGGACCACTCTAGACTGGTCGAGCGTTTCCTGAAAATGAAGCCCAAAGAATTTAATGGCAAGCCAGCAGATCCTTTGTGGCCAGCATACTGGGTTGATGAAATGGAAAGAAACTTTATGATGATGATAGTGAATGAAGAAGAGAAAGTGTTGTGCGCCACATTTATGCTAAAGGGCGATGCACACCATTGGTGGAAGTCTACCAGGACATACTTGTCAACCAAACACACCCAATTGACCTGGGGTATATATAAAGAGGCATTCTTTGAGAAGTACTTTCCTAGAAGTTTCAAAGATTCTATGGAGAGAGTTCCTGAGTTTATATCAGGGACAGATGACTGTCGACTCATATCAACAGTGTTATGAAGAGCTGTTCTTCTTTGTGCCAGTCAGTATGCAAGAGGAAGATACGAAGACCCGAAGGTTTGTCATGGGACTTAGGGGAAGCATCCGTGAGCATGTTCTGGGCTTGGAAAAGAAAATTTACAATGAAGCGGTACAAATTGCTCAAGTAATAGAGTCGAGCCAGAAAGAGAGCTATTTTGCTCAAAACAAGGGTATTAAAAGGCCAACTGGAACTTCATATAACGGAGGGAATGCTGCAGCCAAGACTACCTCAGCAGCCCCATCGCAATCGAAGAAAAATGGTGAAGGAATAAGGTGTTTTAACTGCAATCAAGTGGGACATATTTCAAGGGAGTGTCCTAAGCCCAGGAAGTAGCTACAACAAGGAAAGGTTTATGCAGTTACATTTGAGGATGCTGTCGCATCACCTGATGTGGTCACAGGTATGACCTGAACCTTTCACTTTGTGATTACATTGTGTGAGCATGTAGACTAAATTAAAAAAAAAATCACAGGTATCGTACCTATTAATGGCATACCCGCTAGAGTAGTCTTTGATTCTGGAGCTACTCATTCTTTTATATCTGTGTCGTTTGGAAAGAAGCTAAATCTATCCCTCAAATCTTTAGATTACAAACTGCTTGTACGATTGCCAATGGGACTAGAAGTGGAATTAGAAAAGGGTTATGGACCATGTCCAGTTCTTATTGACGAGAAGACTTTGGATGCAACCTTGATCCAACTTGAGATGGCAAACTTTGACGTCATCTTGGGAATGGACTGGTTAGCTCGGCATTCTGCAAACCTATTATGTGCAGAAAAGAAACTGACATTTAAAGACAAGGAAGGAACAGAGTTCAGTTTTACGGGAACCAAACTACCCCATAAACGAAAACTCATCCTCTCTGCATTGAAGGCTAAAAAATTCCTTGAGAAAGGAGGAGTTGGGTATCTAGGCTCAGTGGTCGACCTCACCAAGGAAGCCCCACGAATGGAGGATATTGATGTTGTGTGTAACATCCCAGATGTATTTCCTGAAGAATTACCAGGACTACCACCTGACCGAGCTACAGAGTTTGTTATAGATTTGATACCAGGAGCAGCACCAGTATCTAAAGCACCCTATCGAATGGCTCCTACTGAACTGAAGGAATTGAAGGTGCAATTACAAGAATTATTGGACAAGGGTTACATCAGACCTAGCATATCACCATGGGGAGCGCCAGTATTATTCGTAAAGAAGAAGGACGATAGTGTTCGACTGTGTATAGATTATTGGAAACTGAATAAGCTGATAATCAAGAATTGGTACCCATTGCGTCGGATCGATGACTTGTTCGATCAGTTGCAAGGTGCCAAGGTGTTCTCCAAGATCGATCTTCGGTCAGGATACCATCAGTTGAAGATTAAGGACGGTGATATTCCCAAGACAGCATTCAGGACTAGATATGGACATTATGAATTTTTGGTCATCTCTTTTGGATTGACGAACGCACCAGCAACTTTTATGGAACTTATAAATCGGGTATTCCATGATTTGTTGGATACGTCGGTCATTGTATTCATTGATGATATATTGGTTTACTCCAAGGACAAGGAAACTCATATTATGAATCTAAGCGCCGCTCTGCAGCGATTACGGAAAGAGAAGCTTTACGCCAAATTTATAAAGTGTGAGTTTTAGCTAAATGAAGTCGCTTTCTTAGGCCATGTTGTATCCGCTGAAGGAATTAAAGTGGACCCTAGTAAGATTGAAGCCATTGTGAAGTGGGAAGCACCGAAGAGTGTTGCAGAAATTAGAAGTTTTCTAGGTCTAGCTGGGTATTACCGACGATTCGTGGAAGACTACTCCAGGATCGCCATACCGCTTACCAGTTTGACTAAGAAAGGAGAGAAGTTTATTTGGACTGACAAATGTGAGTACAGTTTCCAAACATTGAAGGCAAGATTGATATCTGCTCCCATCTTGACTATTCCTATTCCAGGACAACCATTTGTTTTATACACTGATGCATCTGGATTGGGTTTAGGATGTGTACTTATGCAAGGAGAACAAGTAGTTGCATATGCTTCAAGACAGCTGAAGACACATGAGAAGAACTACCTCACTCATGACTTGAAATTAGCGGCAGTAGTACATGCTGTCAAGATATGGAGACATTATTTGTATGGAGAGAAATTTCAGATTAAATCAGATCATAAGAGTCTTACTTATCTATTTAATCAGAAGGAGTTGAACATGCGACAAAGAAGATGGCTGGAATTATTAAAGGATTATGATTGTGATATCCAGTATCATCCAGGAAAGGCTAACGTAGTGGCTGATGCGTTAAGCAGGAAAGTAATGATAAAATCTCAAGGAGAAGTTAACACGACTGCAACAATGTGTACTACAGGAAGAGTATTCAATGATGGTAATGAGCAGTTCATGATAGATGCAGCGGGTGGATCGACCAATCAAGGGTTTATTCATCGGTTTTTAAATATGTTCACAACATTGAAGATTGCACCTGATATAATTGATGAAGTGAAAGCCGTTATTAAATCAGACCCTTATCTGAGAACGGTACAAGAAGATATCGAAAAAGGTAGGACTATTCCTGAGTTCACCTTGGACGAAGAAAAGGTACTAAAGTACAAGGGACGAATATGTGTTCCTGAAACGAAAAACTTAGTCGTTAGACACAGACTAATGAAGGAAGCTCATACAACCGCCTGTTCGGTACATCCTGAAAGTACAAAGATGTATCATGAATTGAAGAAAATTATATTGGTGGAGAGGAATGAAAGCTGATTCGTGTCTCAATGCCTAAACTGTCAGAGGGTGAAGACTGAACGACAAAGACCTGCCGGACTGTTACAACTGCTGCCAGAACCAGCATGGAAATGGGACTGCATCACTATGGACTTCGTCACCGGGTTACCATTGACTCATCGAGTGATTGACGCGGTCTGGGTGATTGTGGATCGTCTGACTAAGACACCTCTCTTTATAGCAATACGACCTCAGTATACACTAGAAAGGTTAGGCAAGTTGTATGTGGATAATATTGTCAGACTACACGGTGTACCTGAAAGCATTGTGTCCGACAAAGATCCATGATTTACTTCAAAGTTTTAGAAATGATTACAGAAGGCTATGGGTACAACGTTGAAGTTTAGTACTACATTCCATCCTCAAACGGACGGACAGTCAGAGCGTACCATACAGATTTTAGAAGACATGCTTCGAGCCTGTGTAATAGATTTTAAAGGATCATGGGATGAGAAACTACCATTGATCGAGTTCGCCGATAACAACAGCTATCAAGCTGCTATACAGATGTCACCCGATGAAGTACTGTATGGTAGGAAATGTCGAACTCCTCTATTTTGGAATGAAGTTGGAGAACGTAGCATTGTTGGACTAGAATTTGTTGAAGAAACTTGTCGAGTGGTCGACATTATCAAAGAAAGAGTAAAAATGGCTCAGAATCGTCAGAAACAATATGCAGATACTTGACGCCGAGACCTTGAATTTGTTGTAGGTGATAAGGTATACTTGAAAGTGTCACCGATGCGCGGGTTAAAACGGTTCGGACAGAAAGGAAAGCTAAGTCTGAGATATGTCGGGCCATATGAGATTCTAGCCAAACGTGGAAAAGTAGCTTATTAGTTAGCACTATCACCATCTATGTCAAGTGTGCATGATGTATTGCATATCTCCTTATTAAAGAAGTACGTCAGAGATCCAACGCACGTTTTGACCGCAGATCCATCAGATCTAACTGATGATTGACGTTCGAAGTAGCACCAACTGAAATCACCGGTCGAAAGGTTCAATGTATACGTAACCGTGACATATACTATGTTAAAGTCACCTGGAGAAGTCGAGTAATAGAAGAGATCACATGAGAAGAAGAGAATGCAATGCGAAAGCAATACCCTCATCTTTTCGACTCGAAAGGTATGTACAAATTTCGAGGATGAAATTTTTAATAAGCAGGGGGGAGTTGTAAGACCCGTACCGAACTAACCGGTCTTACCACCTTGTACCAGGTCTACATATCATGGTCGAGCCAAGTGGACCAAGTACGTAAAGGAAATCACAAAACCAGGTATGAATTTGACCCAAAAACAGTAAATATGAGGGTAGGGTCGCATGCATAAACAGGTAGGGTCGACCCCACCTCAACAGAGTCCAACTCATGATTTTTCAGTCCTAGGGTCGGATGACTTGAGACCCTAGGGTCGACGGATTCTGCGACCCTAGCATCGACCCTATGGTGATAGACTGAAACCGTGAATTAGGAAACTTTCCTAATTTCTGGAATTTCTTTCCTAATCTCGATGGGACGTATTTTGGGAGGTTTTCCTTTATAAATAGGACGTCCCTTAGCCTCTTTCACTCCTTTTGGAACCCTAATTGAGAGTGAGAAAAAGAGAAGAGAAGGAAGAGAAGAAGAAGAGAAGGAGAATTTGAGAAGACAACTAAAGAGAAGGAATTCAGAGAAATCTCTGAATCTCAGCAACCCTAAGGTATGAATACTTCTCCAAGAATTATGAAAGACCCTAGAGTAGCTTATGAAGAAGTTAGGGTTCGGAGAAACTCAAATCATCTATCCATGGATGAGTTTCGAAGGAATCCATGAAAGTAATCATCATAGACAATGAAAAGTGTGTAAAAATCATAGTTATGAGCCATAGAACATTCTTAGAATGGACCTACGAGACTAAAGGATCGACCCCATGCTCTCGGGAAGTCCAGGGAGGCTGTGGCCGCACATAGGGTCGATGGGTAACAGACCCTATGAACGACCCTACACCCTGGGGTCTCAGATACCTGCGACCCTAGCTTTACAACAAACTTAAATTGTTGGAATTTATTTATAATTAGAATCTATCAATTTGTTAGGTTTTTCTAGTGATATAAAAGTGATTCTTAGAGCTTGAAAGATCACACTCAATTAAAGGTGAGGGAACAAGACCTAAACTAATTGGCTAATAATAAACTATTTTCGTTTATTGAGTCCAATGCCATGTATGATTCTATGATTGTATGATTGTAATGTGCATATCACATGTCATCTACTATTCTTGTTATTACTGTTCATGCATATTTAATTTCGTTTATTATAACATGATGATGATGATGCTAGGAATAGGCATGTGAATGTATGTGTGTGGTTAGTATACTTGATGCGAGTGGGGCATCAGGGGAGGACGTGGCATTGTGGTTCAGCCTGGTCACCAGACTCTAGCTCTATCTCTACTCAAGTCTTGTCCACTAACATCGTCGTATCACCATTACCTTAGCAGAACTAATACATCGTAGGGCATCAGGGGGGGACGTGGCATTGTGGTTCAGCTTGATCACCAGGTGGGTTCTATCTCTATGGATGTATTGAGGGATGCTGGGGTGAGGCCTTGGATACACTGTTTGACATTAGGATTGGTTAGTTGCTAGCCCAGTTTGCAAGCCCTCGCTAATAGGGGCTTACGTGTTGGTATGGGCAGTCGGTACAACAATGCCGTTTTCATTAGGTGCATACTTGTCCATGGTGGGTGCATGTGGGACGGCAATGTCGTATTCATTGGGCGGCTCCACATACTCGTGTATAGAGGTGAGGCGGCCTCCGAACCTTTCTATAGCACATTGTAAACTTATAAACCAGACCAAAGATATGAATTGAATGCATGCATATGTTTGTTGCATTGTTTTGTTTTGCTCACTGAGCCGTGATGTGTGCTCACCCTTTCGACGTCGAATGCTTTTAGTTGATGATGCAGGTACTACGGTTGAAGATTATATGAATGCTCCGGTGTATGGACATGCGGCGGCAAGGACGCTGAAGTTTTAATGGAATCGCATGATTCATCATGCGAGTGCAACTCTTGCGTTTTTGATTAGTTTTTATTCAAATTATACAGACGATGTAATTGATTAAATATTTTATTTATGTCTTAGTATTTGGAAGATAATGGAATAATTTATTTATGTTATCATCTTTAGAATCTCAGTTCATTTAATATTAAAGACTTCCGCTATTGTGTATTTACTTTAATTATTGTTGTGTATGTGTATGGTTTAAACAAACAGACACAGCCTATTCGTGATCCTGATTGAACCGTTGGTTTATTAGCGGTTCATCACACCATTCTGAATAGTGCAGAATTGGGGTGTGACAATTTTAATTTCGCACATTAGATAACCAAGTGGTGCTAGAATAGTTAATCTATTAGGGGTACCAGTAACTATTTTCCAGGCATTCTCTGAATTGCTGAAGTAATTTTTGCTGAGGAAAAATTCTATTACTAACTCCTCATTTCTGAATGTGACAAATTAATGAAGTATTTTGTATGTTAAGAGAATTATCATGTGGACTTCTTCGAGTTGCATAAGCTTTTTGTTGCATGTGTATTTTCAACTCTAATATCTGACTGCTTAGGCTGACATGAGAAACTTCTTAGAGTTGTCATAAACTTTTTTTGCTACACTTATTTTGAAATGCTGCTTAGCCCTTTGGTAAATGTGGAATTGGCTTTTGACCAGGAAATATGGATTTCCTAACATCTTATTGCTCCTGACTAATTAGCAAGTGCATAAAAATGAAAGAAGAATAGAAATATGCTCATGTCATCAGTCTTCTATTACATAGAGATCACATCCCAAGAAAAACAGACACAAAATAGCAACAGCAACAATGACAAAGACGATGATTATGATACTGAAAATCTGTTTTACAGCTGTTCCTTGGTTCTTGTTTGGCAACGTAGCAGAACGCAATGGCTTTCATGGATACTTTCTCAGCAGTTTCCAAACAATTATATATAGTCTGATGTTCCTCTCTAATCAAATGGCCCAACAGGTGGTTTTAGGTGCAAAGCAACCAAATCCCACGAAGTCACCCTATTTACTTAAAAGGCTGACAAAGAGGACCCAAGTCTTCAAGAACAGAAGTAAAATGAAGAATATCCTTGCTTCTAAGATAAAGAGGACACCATTGACCAATATATGACCTGTGAAAGTTAAATAAATATACTTTAGAAAAACTCATATAGCTTGGAACAAGTTGAGCCACACGAATCTGGTGGAAAATAAGATGGAGGAGTGAATAGACAATTATGGTAGGATTTTACTGGAAATGTCATGTCTTAAAACCTCCTACTTTCTGCTGTCCCAGTTATGTCAGTCCGTCTGTTGAACCCCAGTTCTATCATTCTGTCCGTGAGATTGGCAAAGGATTCAGCTCCAAGTCCTTTAATATTGTGCTTCTAAGAATGGGGTTCCAAACCATTATCATAACCTGATAGCAGCTCCAGTAATCCATTCGTAGCATGGGTACTACTGGAAACTGTTGTACTATGGGACCTAGAAGGAAAGGTGCTGCTGCACTTGAGCACCCTTCCTTTGACTTAAGGGCAGCAGCCCATTTGCAGCAGCCTTCCTTGACAGGAAGGGCTTGAATTAGGGTCGTATGATTGGCAGTGGTAAAGTGATTGGTGGTCCCTATTTGCTTGACAGTTCTCCATCACCTTTGGTAGCTTAGGCTTCTTACTCAGACTCCTTTGCTATTGCTTTATCCGAGTTACATCGGTGGCGTTGTCATTTGGGTCACCCTCCTCTCAAAATTTTATCTACCTTACTTCCTACTTTAATTAAGAAATTTAATCCCAGTAGTTTCTTTTTGTGATGCTTGCGTCTTTGCATGGCAAACTTGAGCTGTTTATCCTATTTCTTATAATAGAAGTTTAGTTTCATTTGGTTTAATCCATTTTGATGTCTGGGGCTTTGCCCGTTGGGTATTTACTTCTAGTTACCGATAGTTTGTCTCCTTTATTGTTTATTCGTACCACTTGGATCTACTTGATGCGATAGAAGAGTGATGTGGCCAACTGTTTTCAGTTATTCCATAAGATGGTTTGGAATCAATTTGATGCTACGTTGAAGATTCTTTAGACTGATAATGGCAAGGACTACATTGTCGGGTCCATCCTGTTGTATTTGTCTGATCACGGGATCATTCATTAGACTAGTTGCATTGATACTCATGCTCAAAATGGTGTCGCTGAATGAAAGAATTGTTACATCTTGGAAGTAGCATGGTTCTTCTTGTTCACCATGACTGTCCCTCCTCAATATTGGGGCGATGCAGTTCTTGTGGCGGCTTACCTTAACAATCCGGTGCTTTCTTGTGTTTTAGCCTCGAACTGCCTCTTAATGTGTTCATGGGCTCCTTTTCTTTTGTGGTTCCGCCTTGGGTTTTTGGTTGTGTGGTGTTTGATTGCAACCATCATGTCCATGACAAGCTTAATCCCCGAGGGCTCCGTTGTATCGTCCTTGGTTACTCTGCCACTCAGAATGGTTATAAGTGCTATCATCCTTTGACTCGGCGACTGCTGGTCAGCATGGATGTTGTCTTTTACGAGTTAGAAGCTTATAATCAGGCCCCTCTTGAGGGGGATCCTTCTACTCGGGATGTTAGGGAAAATGTGTCTGTCATTATTCGTTTGGAGTCTTTTATGGTGGTTGAACCTGATACTGAGGGTGTGACAAGTCAGGAATAGGTTTCAGCTCCATCCCAACCTCAGGGGGCTTCTTCTCCACCGACTCAACCACCTCTTAAATAAAGTATTTGTTCGATGTAAGCAAGTGCCAGATACCACCACCACTGCAGCTAGCCGTCCTCCATTCCTAATTCAAGTCTTCCAAATCTTTCCTCTGGTAAGGCTCTTCCGTCCTCCACTCCATTTGCACCTTAGAAAAACCTTCATGCTTTGTCACAATTTGCTTCTAAAAGGCTGCTACCATATAAAGGATGGACTAGATTGTTACTCCATACTGTTTCATACACCATGCTTTGTAGCTGTTACTTATCTCAACTCTTGAAAGGCAGGTTCTGATGAGGACATCATAGGAGCTGACCCAGGCTTTCGAGTGTGCCAGTGGAGGCTGCATGGATTTCAGCCTTCCTCCCCTCATCTATGGTTTGACAGTGAGTTTCAAGGCTACCATTTGGCCAGGAACAGCATTTTATTTTATTTTACAGTTCTATTTTATTTTCTGTTTATTGCCTATAGAAACTGTTTGTTTCTATTTCTGTTTTTGTTCTTTTTGTAATTTGAATTCTGTTAATTTTTTTACACCATGTAAAAAACCCATTCCTTTCACTTGTTTAGTTCCCCCCCCCCCCCTCTCCCTACTTTTTTTTTTTTGAATTCTGGAAGTTGTAACCACTTGGGCAGTTTCTGAACTGCCCCAAAACTTCCTCATGTTACTCTAGGCCTTTGAAGTGTTTTTTCTTCTGTCATTTTATTATGCAATGAATGAATGAATGAAATGGAATCTCCTACTGTGCTGTAAGTCTCTTTTCTCCCTTTCAATTCTCTCATCTCTTCTTTTTCTCTTTCCCTTGCATCCAATCTGTTTTTCCCCTCTTCTCTATCCATCTTTCTTCTTATTTCATGTATGAAACATAACAAAATCACTTCTACAGTCCACGATTTATGTTGTTGGTATTCTGTCTTCTTTGATGAATGTATTACAATTTTTCCCATTGTAATTCCCTTCCACCTTATGTATTTTATTTTTTGTCCTCATTTTCCTGTATTGTATTGCCAATTTGCCAGTAATATTTCTGTTTTCATTTTTCTGTTGTAATTCTTATCACTGTTGGAGATTAAGAATTCTGTTCCTTTATTTTTCTATCTGATTTTGTTATCTAACCTTACTGGACCGTACAATTTATAATGCTGACCATTCCTATTCCCTGTTTCTGAGTTACTGTTGAACAGCAGACAGTCAGACAGAATTCTGGTTTCATTCCTTTGGTACAGCTGAACTGGTTAGTTAATTTATCTCTTTTTCTTGCATTGAATTGTATCTGATTCTATATGAATGATTGTGTACTTTTGTATGTGACATCTTTGATGGTTTATGTTACTTCCGGTGACATTGTAAGGGTGAATCGGTATCATTTAGCCATCTGGAATTTCAGTCTTGCTTTGGCCTGATTGTGCAGCTGGCCGGTGCCGCAAGGGGAGATCTTGCTCTTCTCTTAGGGCTAGAGGAGTTCTAGTGTTTGGGGGGTTTCTTTGCTATGGTTCGTACTCTGTAAGCTGCTGTAGATACTGGCTGTTATTATGGTGGTGGTGTGATGTCTGCCATGGATCACCCCCCCCCCCTCTCAGCTGGATGTGGGGGCATTCCCTCCCCTCCCCTCTCGAGTTGTCAATGTAAATGAGGATGGGGCCCTTGAAGAAGGTGAGCTGGTTCTTGAGTCTGAAGGTGGTGACTCAGGAAGAGAAGATGGAGCAGTCCCTGAGGGCCCAATGGCTGACTCCTAGAGAAAGTCTCTCTTGGGTAGATTTCTACCCCCTCGGTGGGTCCTTCACTGTTCTATGTCCCCCCCAATCTGTGAAGGTGAGGAGAGTTTTGACAGGTGCACCTCAGCATCCGTGGAGGAAGAGGCCCAACTTCTCAGGATGGCCCTCGTTGGGTTCTTTATAGGAAGTAAACCTGTTTTCACTTATGTTCGAAACACCCTGGAGAAGGTTTGGAATCTTTGGGGGAGAGTTATTTCCTATCTTCTTCTTGATGGGGTCCAGTTCTCGATTGAAGGCCTCATCACAATAAGTAAAGCCAAATTTCAGGCATAATCTTGTTATAGAATCTGGTTTCTTATATGAAAATTGTTTTGAGATGAGAAACAAATCAAAATTGTTGAATGTGGATTGCTACATGTGCAGGGTTACCCAACTGTCCAGTCAGAACTAGATCTTGTAGAATCTTGAGGAGCCAAAACATCAATTAACTCATGAGTTATTCCTTGATGATGAGATCGATCCACATATTGCTCTAGGTATATGTTTTGTTCCTATTCCGTATCCGGGGTCCACCATGCTGATTAGACCTGCAAGACACAACAAAAGACAAGGGGGAGGCGGGCCTATGGCCCTGGGTTCACTCCGATGCCTAAGTTAGGGCTTTGTGAATAGTCAGTGGGCCCGGTGTCTGAACCCACTTTTATATTTAAATAGGGTAAGTGAGAGATTCTTAGTCTGAGGTGTCGGTGCTAAGATCCCAAGAAAAGAGTATTAAATGTAGTAAACCTAAAATTTTGGGATTCGTAGTATTTATAGTGAATAATGCCTCTATATAAATGTCGAATTTACCCTTGATTCTGTGTATGATGACCAAAATATCCTCATAAAGCTGCAGAAATTGCGCTTTTGCCCTTATCCATAGGTTCGATTTATAGGAATGTCCTTTTAGACTCTATTGGAAGTGTTGATGTGGACGGTCGAGTCCTAGCTGTTGCCATCTCATTGGTGACGTGGAAAATTCCCCTAACACTTGCCTCGTTACTCTGTTGAATCTGTAAGGTTTGGCTGAGTAAAAAAATAGAATAAAATTCCTTTAACACTTGCCTCGTCGCTCTGTTGAATTTGTAAGGTTTTGCTGAGTAAAAAATAGAAACTCAGAAGTTGACACTAGCCCTTGAGGCCATTTGCCTTGGTTGGTTCGAGGGAGATGGTCTACAGTTTTGTTTTGAACTTGACACTAGCCCTTTGGGCCATTTGCCTTGGCTTGTCCGAGGGAGATGGTCTACAGTGTGCGGGCTGATGGAGGCGCCATGGTCAATTTACATTGGCCGTTTCTTAGAGTCACCGAAGTGAGATATGTGGCTGTGCATGTGACGGCTTTTGTTCTTATTTGAATCGTTTATGCATGCTGACCGATATGGCTGCCCCGGTCCACTCACATTAGTCTTTTTCTAGAGAATTACTGAGGTGAGACTTGTAGTTGAACTTGTGATTGCCTTTGACTTTATTTGAATTTCAGCCTAGGTGAGTTACGGGGCTACTCACGTGACTGCCTCGGGATGATATTTGAGGAATCACGATGTGTGTTGACCGATGTGACCGTCTCGGCCAACAAAGATTGGTTATTTCTTGAATATCAGCCAAGGTGAGTCATGGGGTTACTCATGTGACTGCCTCGAGATGTTGTTTGAGGAATCCCGATGTGTGTTGGCCGAGGTGGCCACCACGGCCAACAATGCTCGGGCATTTCTTTTCACCAAGGTGAGTCACGGGACTACTCATGTGGCTGCCTCGAGATGTTGTTTGAGGAATCTCGATGTGTGTTGACCGAGGTGGCCGCCTCGGCCAACAATGCTCGGTCATTTCTTGAATTTCCGCCCAGGTGAGTCACGGGACTATTCACGTGACTGCCTGGAGATGTTGTTTGAGGAAATTTGATGTGTCCTGGCCAATGTGGCCACCTCAGTCAACAATGCTCGATCGTTTCGTGAATTTCCTCTGAGGTGAGTCACAGGACTACTCACGTGACTGTCTGGAGATGTTGTTTGAGGAAACTTGATGTGGCCGCTACAGCCAACAATGTTTGATCAATTCTTGAATTTCCGCCGAGGTGAATCACGGGACTACTTATGTAACTGCTTGGAGATGTTGTTTGAGGAATCCCGATGTGTGTTGACTGAGGTGGCCGCCTTGGCCAACAATGCTCGGTCATTTCTTGAATTTCCGCCGTGTTGAGTCACGGGACTACTCATGTGACTGCCTGGAGATGTTGTTTGAGGAAACTTGATGTGTGTTGGCTGAGGTGGCCGCTTTGGCCAACAATGCTCAGTCGTTTCTTGAATTTCCGTCGGGGTGGGTCACGGGACTACTCATGTGACTCTTCCGAAGATGCGGATATGGATCTGTATACTGGATTTGGGTTGTTGATATGGGTACCGCTTGGCGGGACCTGATTAACGGACTCGTATGGAAAGATCGACATTTATTACCGACGATTGTTTATCCCGTAGTGAACTGCCATGTGGAATCTATCATTCATTTTTCCTTAAACTGACGTTAACCCCTGTATATTGGGTTTCCTTGGTCATTTTTTACCACGTTGTAATTTTGGAGTATTGCAAGCATTCTATCTTACCGTCTCGGCTTTGGTATTTTGTGTTGGTTGCCTCAGTACTTCATCCATTAGTAAGTTTTCTCATCTTGAGTGTCTTGTTTTGTGTTTTAAAAGATGACTCATGCTGAAGGGGTAGATATAGAAATGGTAGACATAGAAATCGTAGACGCCATGGAACAGATTGCTTTGACTGCGGTCCAATCATCTTCCTCTTCCGCCAACAGCAGTGGCACAACTAGTGGCTCGTCTTCCTCCAGCATGGGGGGATCAGTAGAGCCTGAGTCGGAGGGTGGCTCCCCAGAAGAATTAGAGGCCGATGAGATGCCGGACGTGGATATGCCCACCCATGTCTTGAGCAAGGGGCCGCCTGAGGTGCCTCGGTCTTAGCTAACACTCGTTTGTCGGAACCTGGGTACTGGACCCATGGACGATACAAGTTATTACAGCCCACAAGAAACCGCCAGAAGGCGATAGCATAGAGCTCCCTTAGGCACGTGTGAAAGGGGGTCCGGCCTGCAAGGCCACCACACCTTCCAGACACCGCACCAGTTGACCAAAGAGGTAACCACTTGAACCTGAGATTCATGGGAATCTCGAATGTCCAAGGGGCATACCGACTAAAGAGAGTACAGGGCCCGAAGACAAGCAACGGCTAGCGTGTCTAAAGGTCAAAAAAGACCATAATTTTTTGACTGACTGACTGACGGTTAAAAAAAATATATCTTTAAGATTTTCTCAAAAATAAGGGAGCCGGTTTTATTTTTGGTAATATCTAGAATGAACCCGAGTAAGAAATCGGCTTCCATCCTTTCCACCCTATAAGAATCTAACAAAAGATGTAAAGGTCCACACTCCTTCTCTAAGTCTGCCTCTAAGTCTGCAATGAGAGAGACGTAGTGCTTACTATGGCGCTTCCTTCGAAGCCCAGGAAAGGTCCGAAAGCACCTGCAGCGGAACTACCGAGTAAGGGTAGCAGAAGTATTAGTAAATACATGAATCGAATTTGGGGACGGATCGGCGGTTACAATGTTGGCTGGCAGGGACCTTGCATGCATGCAATTCTCTCAAATCAGGGACTGAGACTCGTCAGCGGGAGGTGGCGACCGACGCTTGGGGAGTAGACGAGGTGGCTAGGCTTCGAGCGAGCCTTGCGCAAACACAGGCAGAGCTTGGCCGAGCGGAGGCCTATCGTGCTCGGTTGCAGAGTTTGTTTGCTCATGACCTGGGAGCAGACACGATTCATGAAGCCATAGGGGAGGCTAATCCACATCCGGAATATGATGCCTTAGATCAAGTATGTCTGCTGACCAAAAAAGAAATTTCGAAACTTCGGGACTGCTTTCAAATACCTCCCGAGGTAGACATCCGAATGCCCGAAGCAATAGAGAGATCCTGCTGGGAGCGAGTGTTCGAGTTGTGCGTTAATTTGGAGATGTTCAAGGCAAGATTTCAGATACCCACCCCTTGGTTTGTGGGTGACATAATCGAGCACTACAAAGTGGCTCTTATCCAAATCATGCCGAACTCATGGAAGATTATCATTGGGTTCATAGCTTATTTTCGGAGGATGGGGGAGAAGCCCACTCTGAATATGTTCCATGCCATGTTTGTGTTCAACCATTTTCAGGGGTTGGGTTGGTATTACTTTGCCAAATGCCCAGAGTATCCAGAGATTATTTCTGATAAACCGACCTCCATAAAGTATTGGATGAACAAATTCTTCAATGTCAGAGGGGAGATGGTTGTTCTAGATAATGTCTGGTTAGAGGTGAATGCCGAAGCCCTTAATATCGACGTGACACTAACGTCACGAGAATCCCAGGCTTTGAAGCGTGCCCTAAATAGTGAGGGCGCCGCGGTCCTAGTTGCAGATTTCCTGAATCCCTTATTTCTACATGAATTTAAACTTTGTGAGTGTTTTTTCTTTGTAGACTTGGAGCCTAATATCTAACTATTGGCTGATTTTCGCCTGTCTTGTTGCAGTAATGCTGTCCAAGGAGTTTCTAGCGGCGCTTCAGAAAAAGGAAGCAGTCAAGGCCCGTGAGGCTAAGGAGAAGAAGGTAAAGCATGAGCAGGAGATGCAGAAGAGACGAGAGAAGGAGGCCTATGCTTGGAGTAAGCATGATGACCTTAGCAGGGTCGAGGGTGAACCCTCGAAGAAAACTAAGAAAAGAGCCTGTAAGGCCTCTCCTGACACAGCTTTTGCCAATGCCACTCGAATATATGCTAAAGCTCTGACTCTTGTGGATTGTGTTCTTGATTTTTCAGGCAAGGGGTCGTTGAGTAGTGCCCCTGAGGCCATTTTAGCACTTCCTGGGGTTGGGAATTCTGGTTCCGTTCTGCAATCCCCCACTAGGACAAGGGAATATTTATCCATGGGCGGTGACTTGAGCAACGTGAGGCGGATCCCTCTGATGGGTCCTCTTCCGAAGGCCAAGACAGGAGATGAGGTGCATTTTCGTCTTGATTGGGTGATAACCGAAGATGATACTGCCATGGGGGATATTTGCATGACACGTGAATTAATGAAGGGATGCGTGCTTCCACGAGATCAAGAGTTGGTTCGAGGCCTTCCCACTCCGTCCATGGTCTCGGGTGTGGACACTCTGTTGTCCGAGGTGAGTTGCATTTCCTTATTCTTGCCCTGTTTGGACTGTGTGCCGTGCTGATTCTTTATTTATCTATTTGCAGCTTCTCACTTATATAAAGGAGCTTACAATGCACACGAACAAAACCGTGAAGGACTTGGGAGAGACTGATGGGAGGCTTCACAAGGTCAAGCAGGAGAGGGATGAAGCGTGGTCCCAACTTAATGCCAAAGATAAAGAAGTTGATTCGGTGGCCACGGAGAATGCCAATCTCAGAACCAAGATTGAGCGCTTGAAGAAGTCTTTGGGTGAAGAAAGGACTGCTCGTGGTGAAGCTGAGAGGATCTCCAAGGGCCGCATTGAAAAGTTGAAGTCTTTCGGCGAGACTTCCTAAACTCGTGCCGCCAAGTATAAAGAAGCCTTCCTGAAGGCCAGATATATTGCTACAGGGGCTGTCCATTTTTATAAAAAATCTAAGGCCTTCAAAGAGCTGGTGGGAAAACACACCCTGCCCAGCTATACCTATAGAGCGCAGGCCCTTAAGGATTATGTGGATGAGAGGGTGGTTGGGGTGGATTACTCCGAGGCCGACTGCCTAAAGCCTCTTAAGGTGTCCATGGAGGAAGTTGACGAGGACGATCCGACGATTTATCGCCAGCTCGAGGATGTCTTTGATGGCGAGGGTTCCCCTCTTTCTCCAGACATTGGGAGGTGGATTCTCTTGCGGGATCTCCTTCGACTCCTCGGGTTTGTATATCTTCGGTTACTGGGCTCCCTATAACTCCTGGCAGTGGCGTCAACCTTTCTCCTGACCGCAGGGTTCTTGGTGGCGGTGATGGTTCGGCTTGTGGGAGTGAGGAGTGACTTTTCTTTGTCACTTTTTTATTTATTTATTTTTATTTTATATTTTTTTGTGTGGTGATTGTGGAATCAAGATGTATATGTAAACTTCTCTTCTTTTTTTTTGTACATCGGAAATGTTCTCTTTTGATATTTTTTTTTCTAACAGGAGATTCTCCTCGGAATATATATTTACCCTCTTTGAAGTAACTAAGCTTGTCTCTGATGAATGAACTTGGTGCTTTTCGTTTACCTTGCTTTTTTCTTTATACCGACGCGACTTAAGTTTTCTACCGAGTCCGATATGCTCACCTTGGCCAACGGGGGTCGGTGATTAAGTTTGGACATCCGTGGTTTTACCCAATGGGCCAGCGTTGATGAGGTATTTTGCAATCATATTATCTATCCTCCTCGGCCAAATGTGTTTGGTGATTGGCGAGCTCTTTTAGTCGAATGGGACTCAATGTTGGAGTTCGTTCTACCCTCCTAGGCCAAATGTGTTCGGTAATCGCCGAGCTCTTTTGGCTGTATGGTCTCAAATGTTGGAGTTCGTTCTACCCTCCTTGGCCAAAGTGTGCGATAATTGCCGAGCTCTTTTGGCTATATCGGTATCAAGTGTTGGAGTTCGTTCTACCGTCCTCAAACAAATGTGTTCGGTAATTGCCGAGCTCTTTTGGCTATATAGGTTTCAAATGTTAGAGTACGTTCTACCCTCTTCGGCAAAATATGTTTGGTAATTGCCGAGCTCTTTTGGCCATATGGGTCCTAAATGTTGGAGTTCAATTTATCCTCTTCGGCGAAATGTGTTCGGTAATTGCCGAGCTCTTTTGGCCGAATGGGTCTCCAATGTTGGAGTTCGTTCTACCCTCCTCAGCCAAATGTATTCGGTAATTGCCGAGCTCTTTTTGTAAGACCCGTATCAAACTAATCAGTCTTACCACTTGTACCAGGTCTACCTATCATGGTCAAGCCAAATGGACCAAGTGCGTGAAGGAAATAGCGAAGACAGGTATTAAACTGACCAAAAAACAGTCAAAATGAGGGTAGGGTCCCATGCCCAGATCAGCAGGGTCGACCCCCCCTCACATAGAAGTCAGACCCCTGATTTTTCACTTGGGGTCGGACAACTTAGGAACTGAGGGTCGACGGGATCTCCGACCCCCTCATCGACCCCCTGTTTGTCGACAGAAACCGCAAATAGGAAACTTTCCAATTTTCAATGGGATTCCTTCCTAATCTCAATGGGACTTATTTTTGGAGATTCTACTCTATAAATAGGACGTCCCTAAGCCTCTTTCACGAGAAGAAGAAGAGAAGGAAAGTTAGAGAAGAAGACTGAATTGAAGAATTCAGAGAAATCTCTGAATCTCAACAAACCTAAGGTATGGGTAAGCTTTCTATTTGATAATCTAAGACCTTAGAATAGTTCATAAAGTGAGTATGGTGTAAGACCCGTGTCAAACTAACCCGGTCTTACCACCTTGAACCAGGTTTACCCATCATGGTCGAGTCAAATGGACCAAGGGCATGAAGGAGATCGAGATCCCAGGTATAAAATCGACCCAAAAACACTTAATTTTAGGGGAGGGTCGCACACCCAGCTAAGCAGGGTCGGACCTCCCAAAACAGAAAGTCAGACCCTCAGTTTTGAAGGGAGGGTCGGACAGCTTAAGACCCTAGGGTCGACGGGATCATCGACCCTCCCATCGACCCTCGGTTTCTGATGAAACTGAAATTAGAAAATTTCCTAATTTTCGGTTGGGATTCTTTCCAAATCTCAATGGGACTATTATAGGACATTCCTAGTCTATTTAAAGGACGTTCCTAAGCCACTTTCACTCCTTTCACAACCCTAATTGAATTGAGAGAAAGAGAGAAGAAGGAAAAGAGGAAGAAAGGAGACAAGGAGGAAGACTTAGCAAAAAGGAGAAGAGTTACAAAGAAAGATTAATCTTGTCAGGTATGGATACTAATTCTATGAGTTTCTACAGACCTTAGGGTAGTTATTGATGAGAATGTGATCTCGGAGAAACCCAGAGCATCCATCCATGGTTAGGTTTTCATGGAAAACCATAGAAGGATGCACGAAAACTATTTAGATGGATTATACATGGTTCTAGACCATGGAATGACTGTTGAATGAATGTAGGAAGCAAGCCATAGGACCCCAAACACGAAGAATGGATTAAAAGTGGAAATTAGACCAGAGTGCATCGAGGGTCGCACCGAGGGTCGATAGACCATCCGACCCTAGGTGTTTCTGACCATCGACCCTCAGCATTCGGGAAGTTTAGAATGGAGGGAGGGTCGATAGACCCATCGACCCTAGCATCGACCCTCAGTTGACAGAATGGTTTTAAATTTTGAATTAATTCTAATTAAATTCTATCGACTTTGTTAGGTTTTCTAGCAATATAATAAAGTTATAACGGTGATTTTAAAGCTTGAAAAAGTATTTTATAGCAAGCTAAGGTGAGGAACCTTAATCCCAAACTAATCGGTTAATAATAAACTATTTTTCTATTTCTTGAGTCCTATGCTATGTTTGAATCTATGCGAATATGTTATAATGTGCATACAGCATGCCATCCAATATTTCTATTACTTGTTCATGCATATTTACTTTATTGTTTATAACATGATGATGATGATGATGATAGGAATAGGCATGTGCTTGTATGTGCGTGGTTGATGTGCTTGATGCGAGCGAGTATCAGGGGAGGTGTGATGAGAACGTCAATAAACGTTAACCTTTGGCGGGTCTCAGCACTTTAGCTCTATCTCTAACTCAAGTCTTGTGCATTGACATCGTCGTATCGCCATTACCTTAGCAGAACTATTGTGTCGTAGAGTATCAGGGGAGGTGGTCTCGGTCCTTGTAGTCTCTGACTCTACCGGGGGGCCTTAGCTCTATCTCTATGGGCATTCTGAGGGATGCTGGGGTGAGGCCGTGGATACACTGTTTGGCATTAGGATTGGTTAGTAGCGAGCCCAGTTTGCAAGCCCTCGCTAACAGGGGCTTACGTGTTAGTATAGCATTATATAGCAATAAACGTTAACCTTTGTTGTATAATGTTATGGTAGGGTGGATGGGGACGACGATAAACGTTAACCTTCGGGCGGGCTTCCACACCCTGTGTATAGAGGCGGTGTCAATAAACGTTAACCTTTGACCACCCAACCTTTCTATTGCGCATTGCAAACTATAAACCAAGATCAAAGATATAAATTGATTTTTTTTCATGCATATGTAATGTTGCATTGTTTTGGCTACTCACTGAGCCGTGTTGTGTGCTCACCCGACGTCGAATATTTTTAGTTGATGATGCAGGTTATATAATTGAAGATTTTATGAACGTGTCTGCGTACGGGAATGTAGCAGCCATGGACGCTGGAGCTGAAGATGATACACACGACTCCTCTTGCGAGTGCAACTCGTGTGTATTTGACTAGATATTTTTATAGGTTTCTTTATTGAATTTATAAGACATGTATTTGGTAATTAAATATTTATGTCTCAGTTAAACACAGAATAATTTACTATTATTTATGGATATCATTTTAGTTCTCAGTTCATTTATTTATATGACTTCCGCTATTGTGTATTTACTCTGATTATGATGGTGAGTATATGAAGGTTCAGGTAACGCGGGGATAGCCTATTTGAGATCCTGGTTGAACCGTTAGTTATTTAGCAGTTCATCACACCATTATGAAATGTGCGGAATTGGGGTGTGACAACTTGGTATCAGAGCATCTCAGGCCTTGCCCGCTGAACTATCATACATTCACAGCAATAGTGAATTGAGATAGGATAAAATAAAAACAGTAATATTAACACATTATAAGCACAAGTGATGTTGAGACCAAATTTCAAAAGATAATAATACATCTATTAAAAGGAGAAACGAGTTGACATACAATGAGAGCGAAACAAAGAGTAAATATATATCTAAAGCAGAGTACAGTCCACAACCCGGACAGTTACTCTGTAGTACAAGGAAAAGTAAAGTACAATCAGGAAGCTGGAGGCGAAGGAGGAGGCGGTGCCTCATGGTCTCTGTCATAGTCCTCGGCATAGACCCTAGTCAACCATGCCACCTGGGTCTGGGTCGTCTGTAGACTAGCTGTGAGATCGGCTACTCTCCTGTCAGTCGCACGCTGGATCTCCATGAGCTCACCTATCCGCGCGTCAGATGTGTGCTGAGTCCTATGCGAATATGTTTGTAATGTGCATACAACATGTCATCCAATATTTCTATTATTTGTTCATGCATATTTACTTTATTGTTGATAACATGATATTGATGATGATGATAGGAATAGGCATGTGAATGTATGTGTGTGGTTGGTGTACTTGATGCGAGCGAGTATCAGGGGGGTGTCATAGGCTGGGCCTCAACACTCTAGCTCTATCTCTAACTCAAGTCTTGTGCATTAGCATCGTCGTATCGCCATTACTTTAGCAGAACTATTACGTCGTAGAGCATCAGGGGAGGTGGTCTCGGTCCTTGTAGTCTCTGACTCTATCGGGGAGCTTTAGCTCTATCTCTATGGACGTTCTGAGGGATGCTGAGGTGAGGCCTTGGATATACTATTTGGCATTAGGATTGGTTAGTTGCGAGCCCAGTTTACAGCCCTCGCTAGCAGGGGCTTACGTGTTGGTATGGCACTATACAGTAATAAACGTTAACCTTTGTTGTACAATGTTTATGAATTGGGTGCTTGTGAGTCGACGATAAACGTTACCTTCGGGCGGCGTCACACACTTGTGTATAGAGGCGGGGTCAATAAACATTAACCTTTGACTACCTAAACCTTTCTATTGCATATTGCAAACTTTAAACAAGACCAAAAATATGAATTGACTGGATGCATATGTATTGTTGCATTGTTTTGTTTGCTCACTGAGCCATGATGTGTGCTCACCCCCTCGACGTCGATTATTTTTAGTTGATGATGCAGGTACTACCGTCGAAGATTATGTCAATGCTCTAGTGTACGGGCACGTGGCGACGATGGAAGTTGAAGATGAAGTGGATACACATGACTCCTCTTGCGAGTGCAACTCATGTGTATTCGATTAGATTTTTACTTTTCTTTATTTGGATTTAGTAAAGACATGTATTTGATATTTATTTATGTCTTAGTTGATACAGAATAATTTGCTATTTAAATATTAATATCACTGTAGATTCTCAGTTCATTTTACTATAAGACTTCCGCTATTGTGTATTTACTCTGATTATGCATGTGGATGTATGAGGTTTAGATAAAACGGATTCCGCTTGTCCGAGATCCTGGTTGAACCGTTGGTTTGCTAGCGGTTCATCACACCATTCTGAAGTGTACAGAATTGGGGTGTGACATAGATCGGGTCTCCCTAGCAGTGCATTATGTGAAGAGGGTACATCAACAATCAGAAAATTCATCATGACCCTAGACTCTCTAGGGTATGTGCCTGTTTTAATTGGCAGCCGGATGGAGCCTTTCACCGGGACCAGATTGCCTGAAAACTTACGAAAGGGTAATTAACTGGCAATAGCCGCTCTGGAGCGATCTCCATGAGCTAGAAGGCCTACCAGTAGATGATATCCACGGAGCTGTCGATATCTACCATTATCTTATGCCCATCACTGTCTTCTATCCTCATAGTTATGACAATGACGTCTTCATGGGGCACTTCCAACCCACATAGATCTTCATCGCTATAGGTCAGAAAGTCTCTTGTGCGTGCTCTTTTTCCCGGCCATTCTATAGACTTTACACCCCTCGCATAGGCTTTTCATGCCTTTGAGGATGTGTTGCCTATTGCGGGTCCTCCTGTGATGGTCATCGCTTTTCTTCTTTATTTTGAAGGATAAAATTCCAAGTTTTCCACCGAGGCCGAAGTGGCCACCTTGGCCAAAGGTCGGTCATTTTTAGGCACATTGTTTACCTGAAATTTGATCTTCCCGACTCTTGAGTCCTTACGGGAGGGATGTACCTTGGTTCCATGATCCTGAGGGCGTTTACCAAAACAAATGGTGAATTTAGGCAAGGTTCTAGTGGGTCCAAAACCAAGCAAGGACGAGGAGGCTGAGTTTGGTCCTGACGCAGTTGAGCGATCCTCGAATTGGTTCTTTTTAGAGGTCTTCCTCTCATTTCCAGGGAGTTGAGTATTCTTCCCCTCTCATGTATTTGTTGTGGTATTGGGTCAAGTTGGAAAGAGAATTGGGGGCGGATAACCCCCACGTCTCTTTGGGCTGGAGTGGGACCTCTTTTATTTCTCCCCTCATTGTGCCGAGGTGGGCGTTCATGGCGTGGGTCCCTTCTTTCTTTTCCTCTATCTCGTTCGCCTTTTATTTCTTCCCTCCTATCCTCTCTCCTGTATTCTCTCCCATTGTCTCTTATTTCCTCTCTTCTGGGTTCTCTCGTGGGAGTTCTTTTACGAGGTGGCGGCGGAAGCATCCTTCGATCCTTAAGTAGGGGTACCGATATTCTTGGTGATCATGGTCGACGTACTGACCATAGTATCCTTTCCTAATGAGATTTTCAATCTCCGCCTGTAAATTCCAACATTCGTCAGTGGTATGGACGATGTTGCCATGGTATCAACATAATTTGTTTGGATTTCTCCTCAGGGCCTCAGTTATGATCTTCGGAGGTCGTTGGAGGTATCCATCTTTTGCAATGAGGGTATAAACATCTCCAAGGGGCCTGTTCAACGGAGTATAGTCATCAAATCTCCTTATTGCCCCTCGGGCTCTAGCTTCTTCTCTCCGGGACCTTTTATGCTCCCCTGGGCGTGCCGGGTCTCTTCCCTCATCTGTCCTTTTACTTGGAGCACTGGCCACACCTTTGTTAGCCTCGTACATTTCATTCGCGGTTGCGTATTTCTCGCAACGAGCTAATAGTTCTTGTAGGTCAACCAGTTCCTTTTTTGCAATGGAGAATCGAAGATTCTCATCAGTGACCGCCGCCCTTAAAGTGGCGTAATGGACTGGATCTTCAATGTCCTTAACTTGAAGCCCTTCTAGGTTGAACCTAGCGAGGAATGCACATAAAGATTCACCCGGCTTCTGCTTCATATTTATGAGATGGGCCGTGTATTTTTGTTGTACCTTGCTTCCCTGAAAGTGCATCCGGAATTGCTTGCTCATTGTCTTGAAGGAGTCAATTAACCTTGGGGCCAGATTGTTAAACCACATCCACTCTGCCCCTTTTAAAGTGAGGGGGAAGGCCCTGCACATGATCACATCTAGATTTGCATGGAGAACCATCACGCCTACAAAATTATTCAAGTGTTCAACTGGGTTGGTTGATCTGTCATAGGAGTCCACCAGCGGCATGCTAAAATGATTTGGTAGGGAACTCTCATGAGGATGTTGGTAAGAGGATTATCTGTGGAATAATCTCTTTCCTCATCTAATGTGATGCCTGCTTTCTCCATGGTCTCTACCTTTTGTTGTAGGAGTATCAGCTAGTCCTCTATTCTCGATGCTACCTCCGGGTCTATGGGTGCCTTCCCTTTGTCGTTTACGCCGATGTCGACCTCTGGTAGCGGTAATTTTTGCGGTATCAAGGGCTCTTCTAAGATTTATTCGTTCTGTCCAACCTTGGCCCTCAATAATGGTCTGAGCCTATCTCTGACGGGTATCCTTCCCTGCTGCGAGGTAGAACCCATTCCGCTTTCTGGCGAAGTGACTGCTATTTCTGCCCCAACTCTGGCTGTCCTATTCCGAGGTTGCCTTGTTTGAGGGGGCTCTGGATGAGGATCTGCCCGCACATTAGGATTGAACGGTGGAATAACTCCAATGGGAGGTCGAGAGGTGACTCCCATTGCAGGGGGCTGTATTCCTTGCAAGGCCCTGGTCATGGCTTCCAATTGTTGCACCATGGCATCGAATTGTTTATAGGTGACATACGCCTCTGAGGTCGCGGCCGGTACTGTGGCTCTTTTTCCTTTCTACCTGGTTTGCCCAGGATTCAGCCTACTGGCTTCCTGAAGGTTTACGGTGGGTGACTCTAGTGCTGGTGGATGAAGGTTAACCCTGTGACTTCTCGTTCTCCGAGGACTCATATCTTCCTATGTTTTTCTTTTGATGTTATCTTCAAACTTTGAATCCTCCAAGTTTCCCACAGACGGCGCCAAACTGTTTTGTCCCTATTCCGTATCCAGGGTCCACCACGCTGATTAGACATACAAGATAGTTGCATAACTGACATACACAGTCGATAACCATACATGTAGATAAAATATGGGAATAGAATTCTACCATAACCATTGACCTTATAGTAGTGTAAACCATCTATAGATGTGACCCAAATGAGGTACAAGCCTTTGGAATTAAAGATAAGCCACAAACCATCAACAGGTCAATAGAAAGTGTCTTATCGACTGGTTATGTTACAAAATGTCTGTAATGGTTGATTCTTCAATCATTGACTATGAAACTTGACCAATTAACACTATGCAACTAGGTGAAACCGACGTGGGAAACTAGGGAAGGTACTCTGTTTGCATTAAAGTAGTGAGTAGCTCACCATCAGAGGTGAGGGGATTAGCTTTGTTATATTTTCATGTTTTCCATGTGCATGTTGTGATTGTGATATGTTTGGATTACTGTGTGATAACATGCCACCTAATATCTATGATTACTGTTCATGCATTATTGCATAGTATTTCTGTGTTGGATTGATAACATGTGGATTGTTTGATAACATAATTTTTTAGTATATTCTTATATCCTAGTGGATCTGGATGGCTAAAATGGGATGGTTCATCTTGGTCTGTTAAGCTGGGAATATGGCTACCTGCATTAGTAATATTCTTGGTTTAGGTTTTAACATCCCGTGACAGACAACCCTTGTAATAGAGGTTTAGGTATTGGCATAGGTTTATATTAAAGGGACCGACCATGGGCATGGTTCTCCCCTTTCGTTGTTGGAGGAGGGAGCCAAACATAGGATGGTAGCCTTCCTCTAGTGTTTTTGGGTGAGACCTAGGGATGAGTTGTGTTCTAAGTGTTTTTCCTCAAGGACTGGGCGTGTTACCCAATGATGGGGGTTTACCTTAGAGATTGGACACGTTACCTGATGAAGGGTTAAGGCTTTGTTCTTTGGGTAATGTTTTACAAGCAGTGAGACCAAGTGTGTTTCATTTACTTCACCCGTGCTTGAGTGTTCATTATCAGTATTTAGATGTGACACAACTTGTGCATGCTTGTTCATTGACTAGAACCTTAAAAAAATATTCATGCATTTGTGTGCTTGTGTGCTAATTTCTTCATTGAGTGTGTGGTTTGCTCACCCCAATGTACGTACATATTTTTAGATTGTTTTGCAGAAAATAATATAGATATATCTGAAGATGATTTGCATGACTCTACATGTGAATGTGATGACTGTTTCTATAGACCAGGGACAGGGTTTTGATTAATTTGAAGACATCTTTATCTCGAGAGACATGATTTTTATTTAGATTTTGCTGAGTTTAGTTATTTGTTTCTGGGCTATGTTTTGACTAGTGATAGTTAGAATTGAGTTTGAATATAAAACTATATGATATTATTTATTTTATGTCTTAGTTTACAAATACATAAACTTCTATGATGTAATTAACACATCTAGACATGGCTTTGAGTTTAATAATATGATTCAACTATTTATTTAGTATCTCTAATTTGTTGTCGTTATTCGATAAATTTGGTTGTGAATATGAGCATTGTGAACGGATTCTGATATGGAATACTTGCACTGCGATAGATCCATGGTTATACCAAAATGCCGGGTTTTGGGGTGTGACATCTTCTCTCCCTTGTTCTTTTCTTAGTTTTTCTACTTTGGTTTGCTTAGTGAAGAAAGTATCTTACGTACAACCTTAGAGTGTCTTTGGTATCATTTTTATTTTTGTTTTTTGAAAATGTTTTTGTTTTATAGGTGTTTGGTATCACTTTTGGATGTTGTTTTTGAAAAAAAATAAAAATAAAAGGGAAATTGACACATACCTCTCCTTTAGTTCACACTTAATCCGAATACTTCCAAAACATTCAAACAATGACTCATACTACCCTTTCATATATAACTGTAAGACCCGTATCAAACTAACCTGGTCTTACCACCTTGAACCAGGTCTACCCATCATGGTCGAACCAAATGGATCACGTGCGTGAAGGGGATCACGATCCTAGGTATTAAACTGACCCAAAAACACTCAAAATAAGGGGAGGGTTGCATACCCAGCAAGGGAGGGTCGGACCCCCCCAGTATAAAAGTCAGACCCCCAGTTTTACATGGGGGGTCGGACATTTTAAGGATCAGGGGTCGACGGGATCTCCGACCCCCCCTATCGACCCCCGATAGTCGGTAAAAACAGTTCAACCAAAAATTAGGAAACCTTCCTAATTTTAATGGGATTCCTTCCTAATCACAATGGGACTTATTTTAGGAGTTTCTACTCTATAAATAGGACGTCCCTAAGCCTCTTTCACTCCTTTTGCAACCCTAATTGGATTGAGAGAAAGAGAAGAGAAGGAAGAGAAGGAGAAGAGAAGGAAAGTGGAGAAGAAGACCAAGGAGAAGGGATTCAGAGGAAGAAGCATACTTCTCAGGTATGGATACTATCTCCATGAATTTCTTAAGACCTTAGAATAGATAGAGAAGAGGGAATGATCTAGGAGGAACCCAAATCATCCACCCATGGTTAGGTTTTCATGAAAAACCATGGGGGAAATCATGAAAGCCATATAGGTGAATAAACCACGGTTCTAGGCCATAGAACATTTGTGGAATGGACTGTAGGAGCAAGCCATAGGACCCCAAACACAAAGAATGGACTGAAAGAAGAAAAATTGATAAAACCCACAAGGGGTCGCATGGGGGGTCGATGGCCAATCGACCCTACCAGACCCTGAGCATCGACCCCCAGTGTTCGAGAAGTCCTGAATAGGGGTGGTCGCACCCAGGGTCGATCAAGACTCCGATCCTAGCATCGACCCCCAGTTAGCAGCATGCTTTTTAAAGTCTGAATTAATTCTAATTAAATTCTATCGACTTGGTTAGGTTTTTTAGAGATATAATATCGATATATAGTTGATTCTTAAAGCTTGAAAGAGGACTTACGATCAAGTAAAGGTGAGGAAAGAAGATCTAAACTAATTGGTTAATAACAAACTATTTTTATTTCTTGAGTCCAATGCTATGCTTGATTCTATGCGAATATGCTTGTAATGTGCATTCAACATGTCATCCAATATTTCTATTTATTGTTCATGCATATTTACTTTATTGTTTATAACATGATGATGATGATGTTGATAGAAATATGTATGTGAATGTATGTGTGTGGTTGATGTACATGATGCGAGCGAGTATCAGGGGGGTGTTATAGGCCGGGCCTCAGCACTCTAGCTCTATCTCTAACTCAAGTCTTGTGCATTAGCATCGTCGTATCGCCATTACTTTAGCAGAACTATTACGTCGTAGAGTATCAGGGGAGGTGGTCTCGGTCCTTGTAGTCTCTGACTCTACCAAGGGGCCTTAGCTCTATCTCTATGGGCGTTCTGAGGGATGCTGGGGTGAGGCCTTGGATACACTGTTTGGCATTAGGATTGGTTAGTTGCGAGCCCAGTTTGCAAGCCCTCGCCAGCAGGGGCTTACGTGTTGGTATGGCACTGTACAGCAATAAACGTTAACCTTTGTTATACAATGTTATGGTAGGATGGATGGGGACGACAATAAACGTTAACCTTTGGGCGGACTTCCACACCCTGTGTATAGAGGAGGGATCAATAAACGTTAACCTTTGACCACCGAACCTTTCTATTGCGCATTGCAAACTTTAAACCAGACCAAAGATATAAATTGAATGCATGCATATGTATTGTTGGATTGTTTTGTTTGCTCACTGAGCCATGATGTGTGCTCACCCTCTCGACGTCGAATATTTTTAATTGATGATGCAGGTACTACCGTCGAAGATTATGTCAACGCTCCAATGTATGGGCACATGGCGGCGATGGAAGTTGAAGACGAAGTGGATACGCATGACTCCTCTTGCGAGTGCAACTCATGCGTATTCGATTAGATTTTATTTTAATTATTTGGATTTAGTAAAGACATGTAATTGATATTTATTTATGTCTTAGTTGATACAGAATAATTTGTTACTTAAATATGATTATCACATCTAGATTTCTCAGTTCGTTTTACTAGAAGACTTCCGTTATTGTGTATTTTACTCTGATTATGAATGTGGATGTATGAGGTTTAGATAAAACGGATATAGCCTACTCGAGATCCTGGTTGAACCGTTGGTCTGCTAGCGGTTCATCACACCATTCTGAATAGTGCAAAATTGGGGTGTGACAATAACAGAATGACAAATAATCCTAGCCCATTTACTTTTACCGTTTTGTGATGATGTGTACAAGACCTTAATAATGTAATGGCCAAAGTATCCTTTAGTAAAGGGTAAAGTGTCGAAAATACCTCTAGGCATTGTCCTCACTAAAACCACTCTAAAGCCAAAGTCATGATGCATCAGTTCGTCTCTTCCTTTTGCTCCCGACTGAAGGGAAGAAAACAAAATCCAAGCACAAATTTGATTCTTTCTCCGTCAACTACTTCATTCGGCCTGATCAAGAACCTTCATGGTGTCATACATGCACGTCGAATAGGGATCATAAACATTGTGTTGATGCAGGCGGCAAAAGAGATTTGTATTCAGGGACCTCTTTTGGCAACATTTCAGATCTAAAGCCTGAGAATGAAGAGTTTGGCCTCAATTGTCGAAAAACATCAGTGGCGCACAACAGTTGTTCTCCCCTAAAAAAAAAAACTAACCACTTGCTGACGATTCGATAGTCAGAGATTCGATGTTGCTGGAGAAAGAACCAATGGGTGGTAGGTGATGTTTCTCAGTTTAAAATGAGAAGGGTATAAGCGTCTAGACAAAATTTCAACTCTCTTCTGTCAGTTAATGGGGTAACGTTTGGGAATTTTGGGTGGTAGGTAATGTTTTCAGAAAACTTGGGTGGTAAGTGATGTTTCTAAAAGAATTTGGGTAGTACATGAAATTTTCCCATAATAACACTATAAAGTTCTGAAATCTGCAGCTGTGAAATTTTTTGCCAAATAAGCAATGAAAAAGGATCAGCTTTGAAATTATTCGAAACACAGAATGGGTGCTTATTCCAAGCAAGGAAAAACTTGCATTTCTTATTGGCCAACCAAATAATTAATGGCCTATCAAAATATTAGACAAACAAGCGCTAGTGCTTCTTCCAACCAAAGAAACTTGCTTCTCTTACTTTATATACTCGACGACACAAAGGTTGATTACATGGCAAACGACTTCACAACTGCGGAACCCAGTTTCCTTGGCAAGATTTTCAAAATCTTTCTTAGTTCTTTCTTTTCCTCCAGGGTTTGCCATCATCATTAAATTGTCAATTTGATAACCAACTCGAGCAACAGGACTAGTTTCGGCATCTTCTGAAAGAACCGCATCAATGATGATCACCTTCCCACCTTCTGGTATTGCTTCATAGCAGTTCTTCAAAATTTTAAGGCAATGTTCATCACTCCAGTCATGCAATATACACTGAAAGTTCATATACAAAAGTATGTCAAAAGAACACAATCCATTAATTTGCTCCTTCATAAAGGTTTCAAAGATAGTCCAAAACTCACTTTCATAAAAATGGCATTCCCTTTTGGAATACATTCAAACATGTCACCTCCAACATGCTCCACACCTGTTCACCAAAATCTTAAAGCAAATAAGCACAGTTTCATTCATAATCATCAACCAAACCTTTATTACTCATATAAAACCTATTTACTGAAAATTGCATCATGTACATAATAATAAATAAATAAAATAAAGGGAAAAATTACCGGGATAGGATGGTGCTTCTGCAACGACGTAAGGTAAATCAAAGTTTATACCCTTGATTGATGGATACATGGAAGTGATCATTGTAAGGGCAATTGCAAATCCACCTCCAACATCGACCAGTGAGTTTAGGCCCTCGAACCCTTTGTATGTCTGAAGGAATTTGTTCATAGTTATGGTGGTTTGACCTTTCATTGCCTCATTGAAAAGTATGTTGAATCTAGGATCCACTGCTTGATAGTCAAATGCTGACATGCCATAAGCCTTGTGAAATGGGATCCCACCTTCTAGAATAGCATCTTTCATATAGAACCTACAATAATAAAAAATAAAAAAAAAGAATACCTATAAGGTATTTATCTAATGTTCTAATCTTTCGTCAACCAAATTATTGGCTGGTTTGTAATAAGAACTCCTTGATTCAAAATTTTCAAGATAAATTTAATGATTTGATAAAATTCATTATGACATTGGCTGAGGTGACCAAATGCTCCAATTCAACTTTAAAACATTTTTGAATAATCAAGTTTTTTTTTTTTTTTTTTCTTCTCAAAATTTGTTAGCTACTACGTATTTTCTTATACTTCAACAATCAATAAGGAAATAGAATAATCAATGGACCCGCATGAAACATTGTTATTTATTGTTGTTGAATGGATTTTCTTCGGGGCCCTTTTAAACCTTACTCTGTATAAGGTGGGATTTTGAACCCAGATTATCTTCGTGTATGGATTTGTTTCTATTGATGGGAATCCTGAAGGTGGGGATTACAAGGCAAACTGAGTTGTATCCAGTACAGGAATACCTGGACTTTATCTTTGTAATTTAATCAACTGTTAATATATAATATATCATCTGCTGTTCCTTAGCAAGAAAAAAAAATAACAATACTATGACTCTTTTACCCTCATAAATATTTTTGCTAAGTTACAGTGGAATTCTAAATTCACTTTTAAAGAAATCAAATAGAAAATCCCTGTCCCATTTAGCTCTGACTACAACTTCTTATCTTCGAAACCTCCTCCCCCTTACCCACCCTCTTGCTATCCCCTCCACTCCCTACAACACTCCCCCCCCACCCCCACCCCCACCCCCACCCCCACCCTTACCCTTTTGGGAAAACTGACAAATGGATGCTATTTGCCATCTTTCATATTGTTATTAAACGAGTTATGCGACCATGACCCATGGTTGGATGGAATTTCAATCCTTCCTTTCAAAAAAAAAATTTCCTTGGGGAGGAGGGTAAGTTAAATTGACACATGGCAAGGTAAGAAAAACTAACAAGTTCAGCATTTGGCATTTCTTATCAACTTTTGCCCAATGGGACAACCCTTGCTTCGAAAGCAACCTTGTCATTGTAGCATTTTCATTTCATCACCGGGAAGCTATTTTTCCCTTAAGCTTCGTCAGTTTTGATGTAAAATTTTACATGCAAATTTTTTTTATTTAACATTTCATGAGAAATTTTTTTTTTCCAATGTTTGTTTGCTTCTAAGGATGTAAAAGAAAGACAAACTTCATTTTCCCCCCTTAGGGATCTCTATATTTTACCTTTTTACAAAGACAGTGGAAAGTTTTTTAACATGCAAAATGTTACATATAAAATTTTACGTCAAAACAAACGAAGTCTAAAGTGAGTCTAAGGTTTTTCCAACCTCATGTTCTAAGGCTCTCTTTGGTGTCAATTTTGTTTTTTTTTTTTTTTTTTTCTGACATGTTTTTGTTTTTGTAGGTGCTTGGTATAATTTTTGGGTATTGTGTATGAAAAGAAAAAATAAAAATAGCTCCAAAAACAAGGTCAAGACCTCTTTTTGATTTTTGGTCAAAAAGAATTTTTACTCTTTAATGAGCATGTGTTTTAAGTGAGGCATAAAATGGTAGAATCAATATTTTTTATAACATTACTCACCCTCTTTGTTTCAAGTATTCTCCCTCCATAAAAACACATTTTCTCACTGATCAACCTTCGATTTGTTCCGTTGGATGTCAAGTATAGCGAAAAAAAGTAAGGATTTCCAAATTTCAAATTAATCGAAGAAGGATATCAGTATATATCAATATTTGAAAATTATACAACTTGAAAAAATCCAACTCTTGTTATTGATTTTGGTCACCTCAATTGTAATTTTTTGGCTGTTCAACCTTCAATTGGATCCGTTGGATGTCAAGACCAAGAAAAAGAGGGTAAGGGTGTTGAAATTTCAGGTTAATCGGATAAAGGGATCACAAAATATCAATGGTTAGAAAATTATGCAACTTGAACAAACCCAACTTTTGTTCATGATTTCGGACAGCTCAGTTGTAATTATGGCATCCAACCTCAAATCAGATCCATTAGATGTTATGATAGGAAAAAAAAAATAAGAGTGTCCAAATTTCATGTCGATTGGATAAGAGGATGACAAGATATCTAACTTGAAATTTTGCAATTTGAAGAATCAAAAACACATTTTTATTCTTAGTAGAATACCAGACTTATTTCTCATTCTAAAACATATTATGCATATATAGTTGCTATCAAGCAACATTTTATTTTTGATCAAAAATGATTTTAAAATTTGCTTTTTGATAAATAGGTAAAAATAAAAAAGAAAAACGATACCAAAGAGAGTCTAAGCCCACATGTCATGAGAAGATAAAAGAAAATCAAATAGAAAGCATAAACATAATTAAACTAAGGGAAGGAGGAATCATCTTTACCAGCCATTCATGGTGACCTTGTCTTGATGGATGAGCATCAGCTTATCCAACGATCCCATACCTTCTTCGTTTTTAAGGAAGAGCTTGCAGATCGGAGTTTGCCCATATAGCCTCTCAACTTGGCCATCCTCATGTCTCTTTAGTGAACAAGTGACAACTGAATAACTAGCTAGGAGGCGAAGGGCACGATCAACCATAACTGGGGCGTTTGGGTTTTGGGTGGAAAGCTGGGAAGTGATCTCAGAAGATGAGATTTCTACTCTTGGACCAGCTTTAGCAATGATATCAAGAATTCCAAGCTCGACAATGGATCTCAAGACCATGGGAAGGACTAAAGAGCTTGCCAATTGCATCGCACATAGGCAAGCTTCCTCTTCTTCTTGTTGATGTTGCAGTTCCATGGTGGCTTTGGTGTTATTCTGGTTTGGATCTATGGAGTCTGTTTCTTAGGACTAAAAATTTTGTTTTGCAAAGCCGGATGTAGAGTACAATTAATGAGGAAGAGCTCACCTACTTAAACAAAATAAAAAATTGGACCCCTAATGGCATAAGCAAGCTGATGCTTAATTTGTTTCCATCATGATCATTAGAGGTGCAGAGAGGCATGAACTTGGCATTATAGATTTTAAAATTGGAGCAGTCAAAAGATAAAGGAGTATCTTTAGTTTTATATACAATTTATATATTCAAGTAGTAAAAAAAAAAAAAGTTTTTAAGCTTGAGACTCAACAAATGCACAGACCCTGATTTGATTTTGAAACAATTATAATCAAGAATATTTGATTGGCATCTCCCCAAGTGATTCTGGAATGGGACCGAATAGAAAGTTGCCCAATACGATCAGCATCTGAAGCCGATTACTAGAACAGAACTCAAGAGGGAGAATCCAGCAGGTTATGGATCTTGTTTTTGTGCATCATCTCCAAGGTATGCTTCTTTCTTCTTTTGGTTTTTTCATAAAAAGGGAAAAAGACAGTTAACTCCCCTGTAACTTACTTTAATGACAGATGAACACCCAAGTTTTAGGAAAAGACATACGACCCCAATTTTTAACGGTGTTAAACATATATTTTTTGTAGATAATTCTACCCTTAAAACCATCTTCTTCCTTTGTCTCTCTATCCCTCTCCCTCTCCCTCTCCCTCTCAATCTGTTTCTAAGCCTTTACTGTAGTGACCATAGGAAACTTAATACCACTCAATCTTATAAACTTATTCTCTCACACTTCACACCTCAGAAGCCCAAATAACTAGAGTATGTATAACAGGTTCATTATCGTTTCTTCAACAACATTGAGAGAAATTAGGGAAACACCCATTGACGAAATCCATGACACAAAAATAGCAACATAAAGCTACAAGACTGCAAAACACAAAACAGAGGAATTTTGGAACCAATTTTCAGCTTTAGAACCCAAACAAAACCAAATTTAGGTTTTATACAAAACAGTGATATAGAAGACAGAGAACACAGGCAAAGCTTGCAGAGCTCAAATCGAACACAGAAAGCACAGATCGTTGAATCAGGGAAAAAAAAGAATCGAAGGAATTTCCAAATCCAGCAGACTAGCAGCAAGAAGAAGATGTGAATACATTTAATTGGAGGAATGTTGTGATTGTTCTTAAACCACATCCGACGTTTCTCCAATCTAATTGTTTACAATAAAAATTTACCCAAATAGAAGATCTTGGATGGGATGAGATTGAAGACCTTGGTAGTAGTTATGAAAAGAAAGAGGAAGTCGGTGGAAACCCAAATAGAGCTGATCTTGGGTTCTCCGACGATTTGAATCACCCAAGATTGATCCATATGATTTGGGTTCTTCGGCGATTCTCCTTCACTCTTTCCTTTTTTTTTTTTTTTTTTTTTTTTTTGAAATCAGTCACCATTGTAAAGGGTTATTTTGGTCATTAAGAAAATATTGAACTCCCACCATTAGCATCTAATGGAATATTCCTAACGACGTGGGTCTATTTGTATTTTAATAGTGTTTTTAGGGGAGATATTTGTCTTTTCCTAAAACTTAGGTGTTCAACTGTCATTAAGATAAGTTACAGGGGAGATAACCGTCTTTTTCCCTTATTTATTTTAATTTTTCCTTTAAATCCTTTTCTAGCTGCGAGATCTGGATTTTTTTTTTCTAGTTTTGATTTGTTTTCGGATCGTCTCCGTGGTGGAGATTTAATTTGATTCCAAAATTTCGATCATATTTCACAATGATATTTCTAATCAGATTTGAGAGTTCCGATCATATTTTGCAACAATTTCTGTTCTTAAAGTTACAATCATCTTTACGTTTTGACACTATTTTGGGGAGACTCATGTGATCGGTGTTCATGTCTGCCAAAATTGGGGGTAGGGTAACAAAACACATAAATGGTATAATGGTCTTTTAACCAGACTAAAAGGGCAGTATCATCCATCAAATTTTCCAATGTAGCTGACATTAGCATCTAACATGAATCTTGTGACGAAATAGACTTCTTTGATTAGCAGAGCAAAGTTTTTGAGTGGTAGGTGATGTTTTTGTAATCTTGTGGGTGTAGATAATGTTAGCAATCCTTGTTAGGATGTATATGAAATTTTTTTTTAGTTAAAAATTGAAGAACAAAAAACTATTACAACAAAAACGGTTCAAATCCCTATACGCTTAGGTTTCTGGTAATACTCTTCAAAAGGAAAAGAAGTACTTGATGATACTAAAAAAACCAAAACTCTAACAATTTAACATCAAACTTTCATAGAAAAAGACAAGTACTTTTTTTTTTTGCTAAATTTTTCATATAGACAAATCCGTTTTATTTTATTAAAAACACTGTCGCAAGAATAGAGTGGTTCTAGATATTCTGCGATTTGTAAAAACATATTGATTTTGTCAAGTTCAAAATCTTCATTTGGTTAATGATACTGATAATGAGGTTTTGAAATACTTTTTTGTTAGAAAAAAATGTTGGACTAGCATATTCAAATAGGGCGCTTAAATGTTTGTGAAATAGTTTTTTCTATTCCGTGACATGTCCTTTATAGGCTTCGTTAATTTCATCGTAAAAGGCTTTTGAATTCTTGGATTAAAGAAATCAAGGACATCGATTTTAGGTAGAGGTTCAAGGGTCAAGGTTTTTAGCACTTGAGAATATGAAATTTCTTAGGAAAGATTTGGCCAGGGTTTTTATTCATATCCTCCCAAAAGTTAGCCTTGATATGTCTGAAGGTGTTGAAAATGGATTAGGATTTTAGCTTGAAATTTTTGCTGATGTTGGAGTAAGGGTGTCATGTTTGTATTGAATTGTTATTTACAATTTCGGCATGTTGTCGGAATTTTGTTGTTGATTCTGATAATGGGGATTGAAAAAAAAAATGGCAAACTTCTATTTTTTAGGTTTAGCTGGTAGAACCAATGGTTATTGACACGATTCTTATTAAACTTATCCAGAGGTTTACTAGACATTGTGAATCACTTTATCGACTTTTGTTAGTAAAGATAGCTATTAGTTCCCTGCTAAGAAAATCAACTAAAACGTTGTGAACACCATTGATCAATTCAATTGCAAATGAAAATTGGCTCACAAAATTAAACTAGTTTATTATTCGAGGGTTTTCCTCCCTTTTTGGATTTAAGAAAATTTTTATTGGCTTAGTTAATATCCAAATTAAAAATTTATTTGATATTAAGTAAATTTTGAATCTTTTCGATCCATTTATGATAGCTAGAATTTTTTTTTCATAGATGATATAATTAATTTCGATAGGTTTAAACATATCGAAATTGTAACCACAAAGATTGTATCCCATAGTGGGGGGTAATTTTGCAAAGAATTAAGACCATAAGTGTTTATTTGAATCAACAAGTAGTAAAACTTCCCTCTTTTATTTATGTTCTCAGTTGCTAAAAGTCTTAAGTTCAATTTTTTGTTTTATTTTATTTGATTATGTTCTTGGGATTCTATTGCATGACTGAGCTGAGTTTCTCTATAAAATGGCACTAAAAGATATTTACGCACAATTGCATTAAGGCATATATAACATATATATCTCTCAAAGTATAAGATTTATTATAAGAAAGCTTCTCATTTTTGCAATATCACATTGCGGATGTGTGTGCATGGAAATATTTAGAGTCACTATGAAATCATTTTCCCATAATCACCATGTATAGAAAGTGAATTCTTATTGTTGTATCACATGTAAAAACCATGAATCCAACCCATTAATATATAAAACCGTGGGTTTTCCCATCCTCCAAGGGCGTCCCAGGAGTAAGCAAATTTGTTATCTTTCTAAAATCTTAATCCGAACTAAATCTTAAACCCTAAACCCTAAATCTTAAACCACATACAACATCAACAAGTATTCTAAGTTTGTTAGCTGAGCCCGCCGCCTGTGCCCAATGTAGAGAATGTGGGTCGAGTCTCACGTCGCATAGCAAAAGTTTCTTTCCTCGAAAACCAACCAGAAGAAGAACACACAGAATTTGAATTTCTAAGTGTTTTAAACACCAAATCTCACTAAATTGAACATGAACAAAGATCAAGCATCAAACATTTAGTTCAAAACTAAATCCCAAAGTAGAGAAGCAATTGGTTGAAATTAGTCGAACACTTAAAAGAACAATGTATCGATTGAGACACTATTAATAGCTTTCATCCAAGTAAGAACGGACCAGTCAATATCATACTGAACCATCTCGTGGTGGTAAGAAAGATTTCGGTAAAAATGAAATAAAAATAATAAGAATCTGAAAAAATTAAGGTAAATAAAAAAAATTTTGAAAAAGCAAGAGACCGACAAGTCAAATTCATGGATATGGCATCGTTTAATGGCATATGACTATCAAAACTTTTCAGAGCAACATTTGTAAATACAGTCATGACTTCGAAGGTAATTTTAGTTTCACAATCACGACTTTGACTGTATTTTTTAATATTTGTTTTATAAAAGTTAAGAACACAATTAGTAAAGTAACGTTTAATACACGAATTATATGTGGTGTGTATTTTTAAACATATTTTTACGCATTTATAAAAATGAACCAAACGTCCTTTTATTCATATTTTATAAATGTAGTACTGATATTTAACAGTAGCTTTTTATAATTTGAAAGAAAATTATGCTCAATTACCAAAAACATTGGCTGTTAGGTTACATTTACATGACAACACCACTAGTGGCATTTAATGCCATGTGGCAAACATGGGTGACCTTGAGGAATCCACACCCCACTTCAAGTTTCAAATCCAATCAAGTTGAAAAAATATATCAAAAAATGAATTCAAAGTGGCAAAAATAATTATTAAAAAACACCATTACCTTCACCTTCATTACAATAAAATTACAAACTGAGATTTAATTATGAAATATACTGGGGTCCTCTATCATATAATCCCAACTACACCCATCAACGTATTCCACGTGTACAGAAAGGGACAAAAAGTCATACCAATCTACATACCATTGCTATCAATAGCAGTTGTATTAAGATTTCCAATCATACGTAAATATTTTCTGTGGGTTTTATTTGTGGGTTTTGTTTGGTTGCAAGTGGGTTTTGTTTGGTTGCAAGGGAATTGAAAAGAAATAAATTAAATTTTTTCACTGTAAATAGAAACTTTTGTAATGATTACAACACATGCTATATCACATTACTATGTAACTAATTCCAAATTGTTCTTTTACCAAAAAAAAAATTCTAAATTATTTCATATTTAATTATTAACTTACACTTCACCTTGCATCCAAATCCCTCCCATTTGAAAAGAAAAATAAATTTTACATCTTATAAGTATTATTACTAAATATGTTAAGAAATTTAAGTAATTTATACATTCATGTTGTATTATAGCTATAAAAATTTTCATTTAAAGTTAAAAAATTTCACTTTCCTTCCCTTTAAGTCCCCTTGCAACCAAACAAAATCGTAATGTAATCGTTATTTATTTCTTCAATTCATGAAAATACAAACAATGGCTCTAACAATTACTTGTCAAAATGTTGCATAAGAAATCAAAACAAAATTTTCAACTAAATTGTGAAATTTAGTAATAGATATTAAAGAATAAATATAAAATGTGCAAAGCTAAAATAGAAAAAGATTCGCTAAACAATGAAGTGGGAGCTACACCAGCGACACCATCTTTGTCTCTCAATCTTTCCCCTCCCTTACCTCTATTTACAGATCCGCCATTGCCCATTCCCATTCACCCAAGTACCATATATATATATATATATATATATATATAATTAAAAAAAATTAGAAACAAAGTAAAGTGACAATAAATAACCAAATGAGAAATGATATAGAGTTAGTTACTTAACCATGTCATAGTCATATGTTAGTAATGATTGAAAAAATTCCTTTTTAAGTATGAATTTTTCATTTCTCTTCCTTTTGATTTTTTTGCAATCAATCCCACCTTAATCATGTAATGGTATGCAAAAGTGGTAACAGAATTACAAGATAGATGTCCCTTCTAAATCTAATAGCCTCGTGTGAACAGAATAATGCGGTGCGCAATCACATCTTCTTTGACTCATTGAATATTGCAGCACAAATTATTTCATAAAATTTTTTTGATGAATTTTGTTGATCATGCAAAATTGCTGTCCTACGAGACCATAATTTATAATTTCGAACAAAAGTTCTCTCTTGGATGCAGCATGATATACAACTCCATTGCATAACCCATGTCAAAATATTTATAAGCATCAAACTTTTCAGAGCAACATTTGTAAATACAGTCATGACTTCGAAGGTAATTTTAGTTTCACAATCACGACCTTGATTGTATTTTTTAATATTTGTTTTATAAAAATTAGGAACACAATTAGTAAGTAATGTTTAATACACGAATTATATGTGGTGTGTATTTTTAAACATATTTTTACACATTTATTCATTCATATTTTATAAATGTAGTACTGATATTTAACTGTAGTTTTTTATGACTTGAAAGAAAATTGTGCTCAATTACCAAAAACATTGGCTGCTAAGTTGCATTTACATGACAACACCACTAGTGGCATTTAATGCCATGTGGCAAACATGGGTGACCTTGAGGAATCTACACCCCACCTCAAGTTTCAAATCCAATCAAGTTGAAAAAATATATCAAAAAATGAATTCAAAGTGGCAACAATAATTATTAAAAAACACCATTACCTTCACCTTCATTACAATAAAATTGCAAACTGAGTTTAATTATGAAATATATACTGGGGTCCTCTACCATATAATCTCAATTACACCCATCAATGTATTCCACGTGTACAGAAAAGAACAAAAAATCATATCAATCTACAGGCCATTGCCACCAATAGCAGTTGTATTAAGATTTCCAATCATACGTAAATATTTTCTGTGGGCTTTGTTTGTGGGTTTTGTTTGGTTGCAAGGGAATTGAAAAGAAATAAATTAAATTTTTTTTACTGTAAATAGAATTTTTTTTAATGATTACAAAAAATGCTATATCACATTATTATGTAACTAATTCCAAATTGTTCTTTTATCAAAAAAAAAAAATTTCTAAATTATTTCATATTTAACTATTAACTTATACTTCACCTTGCATCCAAATCCCTATCATTTGAAAAGAAAAATAAATTTTACATCTTATAAGTATTATTACTAAATATGTTAAGAAATTTAAGTAATTTATACATTCATGTTGTATTATAGCTATAAAAATTTTCATTTAAAGTTAAAAAATTTCACTTTCCTTCCCTTTAAGTCCCCTTGCAACCAAACAAAATCGTAATGTAATCGTTATTTATTTCTTCAATTCATGAAAATACAAACAATGGCTCTAACAATTACTTGTCAAAATGTTGCATAAGAAATCAAAACAAAATTTTCAACTAAATTGTGAAATTTAGTAATAGATATTAAAGAATAAATATAAAATGTGCAAAGCTAAAATAGAAAAAGATTCGCTAAACAATGAAGTGGGAGCTACACCAGCGACACCATCTTTGTCTCTCAATCTTTCCCCTCCCTTACCTCTATTTACAGATCCGCCATTGCCCATTCCCATTCACCCAAGTACCATATATATATATATATATATA